>CAJNDT010004113.1:128379-383379 GCA_905221615.1 Symbiodinium sp. CCMP2592
ACAAAAACGGGTCCTTAAACCCCACTATAAACCCTAATGTACCCTGACTACCGGGAAGCGGGAAGGAAGTGGGCAAAAAACCCGGAAGCTAAAACCCCGATCACCCCGCACTTTTTTCCAAAACTCACCGGCACATCTTCCAAAAACTCAGTTGGGCCGAGCATGCACCCCCCGAATCTAGTCAGTATTCGGAAATACTAGTCTATAACCCGGCCTATGCCCAGGCTATGTATTCAGAACTCACAAAAAGAATATAAAGTAATGTCGCCCTATATGAATCCTTAATAAAGCACTCAGCCCGACCGTGAAAACAACATCACCCCTCGTGTGCTGTGTGCTGCGGTGCAGGCTGCTGTGTGCCGCGGTGCGGTATTATGCTGCGTGCTGTGTGCTGTGTTGCTGTGTGTTGTGTGCTGTGTCTGTGTGTGGATGTTGCTGTCTGTTGCTGCTGCAGTTCTACATCTACTCACGTGTGCCGGGATGGCCACTCAGGTGTTCTTGGAGCCGGCTGGCCTGAGCCGTCTTCATCTTTCTCAAAAAATTTGCCCCTTTTCCAGCACGTTCCATATGCTACTAGGTTCTGCATGGTCGTGGACGTCATTGTCTTCATCTTTGCCGACAATGACGTTCTTCTCGTCATTGTCGCTGGATTCACTCATCGGGAGCCCACGGCTGATTCGTCGAGCCATTGAAAAAGTGACACCATGTAGCAGTTTCACACTGCTTTCAGCATTCGACATTCGCTGCTGGAGGCTAGCCACCTGCTCCTCCAACTTCGCGACGATGGCCTTGTCATCGTCTTTATTCTTGTCATCAAAATTCTTCTTGTCATCATCATTCTTCTTCTCTTTGTTGTTCTTGTCTTTATCAGCCTTCGCACTGGCTGCCGTCGAATACATGGCCTGGGAGGGCTTCTTCATAACCTTCGAGACCTTCATGGCCGTCGCTGCCTGCTCTGCAGCCTTGGGTGGATCTCTGCCCAACACTCGCCAGGTAAGGCCAGAGGAAAGAATCAGCCCAAGACTGGCCAGGTAAGGCCAGCAGTCAAAGCCCGCCAGGAAGACGGCCAAAGGCAGTCAAGTCTCCGCTGCAGACTAGGCAAGGCAGCCCAGCAGGAAGAATGTTGATAGGCAGCCCATGCACAAGAAGTTGTCCAAGCTTTGTTTGCCTTGTTTCATGGATTTGGTCGGGACGCGCTTTCACAGTCTAGTCTAAAACTTACCTTTCAATTGTGCTCAATCAAGCGAGAAGCGGCAGGCCATGTGTTCATAGTATGGCTTCCTAGTGCTGCATGCAGCGAACTCATGTCATGCAGCAGTCGGCTCACCATTTTCCCCGCAACCCAGGAACGTGCTGAATCAGCGGCTCGCCGCCGCTGCTGAGAACGGCTTTGCTAGCCGAGTCTGTCTGAACTTTAGGACTAAGGCCCCTATACTATAGGTTGTAGGATACTTTAGTCCCGTAAGGCGGCAGCAGCCCGAATGCTCTGCACCGATTTTCCTACTTGCACCCCAGGCACTGCCACTCTTGTTTTCCTTGTACCAGGACGAGAACGCACAGGCTGGCCACTCAGGAGTGGCAGGCATCATGGCTATGCTGATTTCAGACTGCTGATTTCAGACGAAGCTGATTTCAGACGAAGCTGATTTCAGACGGCTGATTTCAGACTAAGCTCACGAGAAAGAAAAGGTTGCTCTCCCAGACAAAACCATATAAAACCGTGTCCTTAAACCCCACTATAAACACAGCCGTCGGCTCACCATTTTCCCCGCAACCCAGGAACGTGCTGAATCAGCGGCTCGCCGCCGCTGCTGAGAACGGCTTTGCTAGCCGAGTCTGTCTGAACTTTAGGACTAAGGCCCCTATACTATAGGTTGTAGGATACTTTAGTCCCGTAAGGCGGCAGCAGCCCGAATGCTGTGCACCGAATTTCCTACTTGCACCCCAGGCACTGTTGCGAATGCAATGTAATTACATAATCATAAGCTTCGGCTTCCTGTCTATTATGATAAGTAGGTAGTTAACCCTCTATGGTAAGTAGCTAGCCAGGGAAAGGCAGTGAAGCTTACCGGCTTGCCCCCACAACACACAAATTGCACTTGCAGCCGAAAGCGCTTGCTGAACCAAGTTGCAAAAGCCCGATTGCCACCTTTCGATCAGAAGGGTCGTGGTGGCAAAGCCGAGCCAAATAACTCATCGATTGCAAATCACAAACATAGGGCACCTGAGACCGAAGCTGAAGCGGGCTGAAAAAGTGGCTCGGATTCGCTAGACATTGGGAGGCAGCTCCTTGATGTCCAAGGCACAAATCTAGATCCGTTGTAACCAACGAGATGAAGTCAGAATCCTCCGGAATCGTGGTGTCTCCTTAGACTGTACACGAACAACCACAGCCAGCGACCAGAGCGGGAAAGAGTCTGGGGGCAGTTGGTGTGAACTACAATGTACAATGACCCATGATGTGCAAACATATACACACACACACACCGGGCAATGACAGGGCAGCCATGGAAGCTCTTGGACAGTCGCAATTTTTGAGCCAAGGCTCCATTCCTGCTTCGCATCAAGCAAGCCGTTGCATCTTAGTAGAGGATCTCCCATTCCTGATCAAGACTGCAAGAACAGATCCCCGCACACAACCGAGGATCGAAACCACAAACCAATTTCAAAAATCAGCCAAACTTGCAAGGTCGAGGATCCCCGTTTGCAGTCATCATGATAGGTCCGGGCCCAACCTCGGCCAGGCAATTTCACTCCCGCACAAGGAACACACACTTGACACATCGTGTCGCAGGTCTCGAATCACACTCTCAAAGTCAGAAGAGTCAGCTGCTTGAAGTTATTAGATCTTGTCATTTCGGCCAACTGTGAAACAACAGCGTCTTTGGGGTATTTCGGGCGGCCGTTGTGCAGGCTTGCACAGCACTTGCAGGACAGTGGCACTCACCTTGTAATGTAAACAGTGTTTGCGCGCTGCTTTTTCACTGAATTTCATGGGAGAGTCTTATGCTCAGGAAACCTAGGAGAGTGGGCTACGAAACCTCAGGAACCGCAGTCTATGCACTAAGTGCAATTCAACTTCTGCTTCTTCCGCATCAGCATCGAAGTACATGCAACACTGAGTTGCAGTTTGGTACGCAACGCTGGCCAGTGACACAATACTCACTCGCAAACGCTCCTGTACTAGGTCTACGACAGCTCTCATCCACCTTTTTGACGGGCTGCTCAACATGGTGCATGCCACGGCATTGATTTGTGCAAAACGGATGGTGGTATGCAAAGACTGAAAGCCCATGGTCCACTCAACCGAAGAGGACAGCCGAAATTCCTGTATCCCACGTCGCAGGAAAGTGTACGCCACCATGGTCTCGGTTATGGGTTGTGCCTCTTCTGGGTCATCATTTGGATCGAGACGGGTAATGAATGTGATTCTGGTTCTGATCGGCAACACGTACATCAAGATGTTGTCGAGCACGTCAGAAGCAGCCCAATCCATGATGTTCGGGGTCTACACAATTTTCCGAGTGCTTGAGGCAAAACTCTGTTGCATGTCTGATGAAAGCAGCTCACATGAATGAAGTTGCCATGGTACCGGTGCTGCAGTCGGCCTTGTGATCTCAACATCGCGATCCTGCAGGGCTTGGATTCATGAAATCGTAGCACAAGCGAAACTCAAGCGGAATGACTCGCACTCTGACAAGCCTGGCCTCGAACCTCATCGTGACCACTCGCCTCCGCTTGGCGAGGCCGCCCGGTCGTGGCCGAGAAATCAAGACCTCGTCCAGATCCTGCCAGAAACAAATAATCATGGCCGGGGCGAAATCAATGCGGTGCTGATGCCCGTCCTGGTCCACCAGGTTCTTGCAAACCCGCTCAAGAATCTCCGCCACATTTCGAGTGGCCAAATCGTTCCGCCGGTGCCGCAAAAGGATCAGATCTGTGACCTCAACAAGTGTCCGGAGCTGAGCACTGTTCTAATGTAGCACAACCTTGCATTTTGGCGAGTCCAGTGGCAGCGAAGATGTAAGACCCCGTGAGACCGCGGACCAAGCAAATATCCGGAATGTCAGGGTTCAGCGTGCGAAACCTCAGATTTTGCCCAGGGCAGGGGGCCACAATGCACAATCAAGAGAAAGCAAACCGACACCCTAAATTCTAATCCATGAAAAGCAGCATTGGTCTCAGCCGGACCGACATGTATTTCAAGCAGCGGATCAAGTACTTGTCGTTGCCGTACACCACACATGCTGACCTCGAACAATCTTGGGGTTAAACAGGGGGCCGGGTGCAAATTAAAAAACAAATTTATGTTTTGATTGATAACATCATAAGCAGCAGCATCAAAGCATCAGCAGGCACAGACACACATAACAACCAGACAGCGACAGCAAGCCTGTCAATATTTTGCCACGCTGCCAGCAAACCCCTCTGAGTCTGTTCTCGGGCTTGTCCCCGGGCCCTTGTGATTTATGCGAGGGGCATTTTGTCAATGTCTGTCCATAATAGGCTGTGCAATGATAGTAGTATTATTTAACAATGTCTAAGCAGCCGCAGTTTTAAAACACCCCTCGGACCTGATAAAGAAACTTGTCCCCAAAGCTTACAAGCACGACCCGGAGCTGTCCAAGAGCTCTAAGAACAAAACAATATCCCACTACAGACCTGCAACCCAAAACACACTAACAATGAAACAACCTTGTTTCCTTCATTGCAGTGCGTGGCATCTGTTCATCATGATTCATGATGAACAGGTGCCCCGCACTGCCAGCAGCAGATCTCAAACACGGCAACTCTCAGACTGCTGATTTCAGAACAAGCTGATTTCAGACTGCTGATTTCAGACTGCTGATGTGCAAAACATACGAAACAAAACTCCTGACAGTCAGTTCTAAAAATCACAATGAAAACTTATTGTCACACTAACTTATTGTCTGTCACTTATCGCCAGAGAGATCTGCAAACCATCGGCCACTCCGACCAAACTGGAGGCTGGCCCGCGTCGGAGTTATTAATCTGCCAGCTGTGATACCCTCCAGTCAGCACATTTGAGTCTGTGCAACGGAAACACAAACATCACCATCTGCTATCTGGCCCAAATCTGGGAAATGGAGCCAAGACAGCAACCTGAGGCGCCGTCTAGCAGAAAACAATGCTTTCTCCCAGCACGTCTTTCCGACGTCTGCCATAGGATCCGGCAAACAAGATCGGACGAATGCCTCGGGCAAGTGGGAACACATCTGTACAAGGGAGGCCACGAAAGCGGTCCGCTTATCTTGTCTCTGGGTCCTTGAATGGGCTGCGATTTGTTTGAGAGAAGAAGGATGGTTAAGCCACCATAAGAGCCTGAGAAGCCTTCGGGCACGAACACATTCATATCTCCAGTCTTTGTCGGTGAAGTCGGCTCTTGGATCCGGCAACAACGATCGAAGAAACTGCTCGGGCAAGTCAGGACACAACTGGGTCAGGATGTTGTCCACATAGACCTGCGGTTGTAGGATCCTCCATGCGGCTGCTTCTTCGGTCTCACTAATCCTGACCCAGTGCTTTCTCGGACATGGGTCTTGCTTGTCTATCGGTCCTGCGGGAAACGGCATCGTGCTGAAAGACTGAACTTGTACAGGCTGGTGGTGAATTGACGTTGGACTCCAAAGGCAGCCGACTCGCTTAGGCTCCTTCTGGCAGCCCGAGATTTTGGGCCAGCTGCTCCCGGGCCCGGGGAACAGCTCGGACACAACCTTCATAGGCATCATAGTCGGACAGCTTCCTGTCCACGAGCCCTACCTGTGCCGAGTTGCAACCCTGAGCCGAAAGCAGTCGGCAACAGGAGTTGAGAGGTTGAGGACGCACATGCCGAAGGAAGAGTTGGAAACGTCTCATCGGCCCGGCTACGTGGGTTGCAAAAGTTTTCCTGCGACAACCACTGACCGGCCCAAAACCTCAATCTCAATCGAGTGCAAACCGACTCCAATGCACCAAGAGGCTGTCCAGAAAGCTGTCCCTGGGCCCCGAAGCAGGACATGGCAAACGACTCCTTCACCAACTTCAGCTCATCGAACACGTCCTGTGCTCAAACAAAACTGAGAACAACTCATGGCTCTATGATGCAGGCACCTTAATGAATAGTACTAACAATAAAGATGATGAAACTAATAAAAAGAAGAAGAACAGGTGGCCATCCATTGAAGCATGTGCTGAGCAAACTTCGTACTCGGCTTTGCTCCACTGCAATGACAGAAATGCAGACTGCTGATTTCAGACTGCTGATTTCAGACTGCTGATTTCAGACGAAGCTGATTTCAGACTGCTGATTTCAGACTGCTGATCTCAGAATGGCAGATTTTCGGTGCAGCAAAAACAGAATGTGCAGCCAGAACGTTTCCAAGATAATGGGATAGTCCTACTGCAAGAAGGGGTTAGGGTTAGAGTTTCAGGGTCTTTAGTATATTTAGGGTTTGGGGTTAGAAGGCAGAGTGCCATAGTGTTAGGGTTTGAGGGTAATGAAAGGGTTAGGGTTAGAGTTTCAGGGTCTTTAGTATTTAGGGTTTGGGGCTAGAAGGCAGAGTGCCATAGTTTTAGGGTTTGATAGTATTAGGGATGCACAAATTAATCACGTGAAGTGGCTACGAACTGCTGGATGTTGCGCTTTTCTGCGTTGACCACACTGTCAAGCGAATCACGTGCAGGCGAAGCAGGGTACAGCTGGGTGACGCGACAACGTCTGGCACTCTGCCTTCCCAGCTGCTGGCACTCTGCCTTCCCGCCTCAAGATCCATTAATTATTGCCACCCCAACTTTGCACAAAGCTGGTCGGTCAAAGGTATTGCTCCAGCATCAAGGTCAGGAAGTTCACCCGGACCACCGAGACGGATGGCAACAAGTGAGAGGTGTTTCATCTGAAGGACAAACTGCCGTTGTTGTTCATCTTCGTCGTTCCAAACATAAACGAAATCACAAACGAGAGAAACGCGCGGCAACTCCAGCGGTTCTTCTCCTTCACCCACCTGATAACACTTCGGGAAGGGGCCTTGGTACCGTCGAAGAAGCCTGAGGCCTCCTGTAATGCGGGAGCCAATACGTGGCCAGTAACGCAGGTAGCGAACCATGATTTCCCAAGGCACGTCGTCATAAACTTCATTCCATCTCTCAGCTGGTTTCCACTGGTCAGGCGCTTTGGCCAATTTTTCGCAAGCGGTTTTGATCAAGATTGGGGAGAGCTCGCCTCTGAAGAAACACTCTCCTCGTTCGATCGGGGCGAAATGCATTGCTCTGGACGGCTACTGTTCAGTCACAAGCACGCACGGCTTCAAACCACATGTGCTAGTTTGTGCGGCTTCCGGGTTGTGGCACTCGAAATGATTGTCCATGTGCTTGCACGTGACAAATTCCACATGTGTGAAAATGCGAACATGCTTTCGCAATCCGTCTTCCCCAAGCAGAAACACACAGTCTCTCGGACGCATTCCAATCTAGCAGGACCCGCTGCCATCAATGCAAGCACACAGACAGACACACAACTTTTCTTTGCAGCGCAGGATGAATCCTCTAGTCGTTGCCGGTTAGGTTTTGCACAGCTCAAGTTGTTGTGTGCTTGCGATAACGATAGCCATGCAAGACAAGAGGTGAAAGAAGAGGTTTCAAGTCCGACGTCCAGGAGCAACTGTAGGACTCCGACTCCGGGACGATTGTCTCTGAGTCTGGTAAGTGAATCGAAGCAACTGTGCGAGATTGCAGTGACCAAAGTCCCGCGCCAGCGTTGCCGCAGTCCAGCCGTCATTGTCACGTACATTTTGATCAGCACGGCCCTCCAAGAGCGACTCCACAATTCGTTTACGACCAGCGGAAACTGCAAGAATTAGGGCCGTGCGTCCGTGTGCATCGCGGAGATCCGGATTGGCACCCATCTCTAGGAGCAACCACACAGACTCAACTTCACCGCAGCGAGCAGCGTGCATCAGCGCCGTGCACCCACCATCGTCTTGAATATCCGTTTCTGCACCTGCCTCCAACAGCATCCGGAGAACTGGTTCAGCTTGCTCACATTCCAATGCCCACATCAATGCCGTGCACCCCGCGCCGTCTTGGAAATCCTTATCAGCGCCGGCTTCCAGGAGCAGTTGCGCCACAGCCCGGTAGCCGTTTTTGGAGGCTTGCATCAATGGCGTGATGGATTCATAAGTGTCGACAAAATCCGGGTTCATCGGGAGCTTCAACAAATCTTCGACCTGACTAGTTGCGACCCTTTTGTTCCGTTGAACCAGGCTGAGAAGTCAAGCAATGGCAAACAGCACACCACGGCTTTGTTTTCCAGACAACTTAAACTTAGACTTAGACTTCCTGCATGTCACTTCAAAGACGGTTTTTTCAGTACCCCGCCCACTGCCTCGGCCACGAAATTCTCGTCGGCCGCATCCCATAGCTGGTCCTTCTGCTCTTCGGAAGCCTCGCAAAACTCCAAGATCAAAACCTGCAGATCCATTACCGAGCTCGAGGTAACCTCCAGAAGCGCTGGGGACTCCAGCTTGATACCATCATCCAACACCTTTCCCTCGTCAAGGATCCTTTGTCTGAAGCGTGGCGGCAGGCCATGCTGCTTGTGCAATTGCTGCTTGAGTGCTTTGACATCGCTGAGCTCCACCAGGGGAATGTTTGCCAAATGGGTACCGGAAAGATTCGTGATTCGCAACATGGCTATCCAAGTGTCAAAGAATTTGTTTGAACTACGGCATCCGGCAAACGAGCGGCGCATGATGTCAGAACTAACTGATGGTCAGGCGTGACTCGGGATGCTGCACTGTAACTAATTGCATCAGAAAGCAGGTGCAATATTTCAAGTTACAAGGAATACACCGGCTTAGACCCTGTCCTTCCGCCTGTTGAAGTCCGCAAGGAATTCATATGGCATATGCACCACAATCCGAACGTCTACATTTTCGCATACGATAATCAGCTCAATGATGAAATCCTGAGTGTAGGGAGACGAATCAGTGAAAGAAGGCATGGACCACACGAGGCAATATCAGTATAAGGCAAGTCTCCACCACTTTGCGGACGTGCCGCCTTGCTTCTGGCCAAGCAAACGGCCTCAGAGGGAACAGCCGAAGTCGCAAATCGATCTAGTGATCACATGATGCCCAAGCACGACAACATCAATTAGTGCAGCGAGGCACATGCAAAAGCATATCCCGCCGGGAAACAATCTCGAGCACATCTGGAAACCTCGGATGAATGTCTCAAACCAACTACCCGTCTCCCTTGGTCACTACTTCCCACAATCCGGAAATGCAGCACAGCGGCACAAATCCTGGCCAGGTTCATGAACAATGCTCTCGTGCTGCGACTGCTCGTTGCTCCACAAGCTGGCAGTTCTCAAACCTTCCTGAGAGGATGGCTAATGAGTGAATCCAACGAAACAGGAACAGTGGCATGTCCTACCCGCAACTCTAAAGCCATGACACCTGCGTGCATCCAGTCGAGACTGCATGCGCGCCAATCTCCAGCACATCAATAAAGCGCTCCCGGTTAAACACGGAGCTCGTGACATCGTGAAAGAGCGGCTCGAACACCCAGGGAGCCACTCTCTGCACACGAAGCAGGAAGCCATCATTGGAATCTTTCGGAAACAGAGACATCCTACTAGAATCACTGAACATGAATGCCTACACTTACGTGATTCTGCGAACTCCTCACATGAAGCAATGTTTCCCTGCTGCACCATGTCTGCCGACACCACTCAACGAGCCAGAGTCAAAATGACAGACCGTGTGTTGGGATCTGGGTCTCCTGAGAATGGTCTAACAGAGTCTTACTGTCTAAATTGTTTCGGGACACAGTAAAGTCTCAAGCCAGGTCGAACTGAACTGATCGATCCCCGGGAAAATCCCATCCCGGCCAAATCCCCATTGATCCTGATGGGCCCCTGGGCTGATGCTCTCCCGATAAACCTTTTTATGCAACACTCGGGGCTTGGGGCCTGACAAAAAATCGCCAGCAGCAGCAGCCCTCCAAGACTCGAGGCTCCACGGCTCCACCTCGAAGCAATCTGGGCCAGGGACGATGCTCATTCCTGTCCTAAAAGAGATTAAGGTTTCGGCTTTGGGCTCAGGGTTTGTGGCGAGCTGCTTAAATCTAGATCAGACGACATCCCAGCAAGGAGCCTCTTCAAGTTCGTCCCAGCCGGGATTCCCCGAGACAGGAGTCGATGATGCAGCCTGGCATAGTGGGATTGAGGCTCTGGGGCTTGAAGGGTCTTTCGGGAGGCTCCGGGCTTATGGGAGAGGGGGGCGGATCGGGCTGGGTTTTAAGGTTCGGCAGTTTGGGGAGGGTGCGGGCACACAGGGCACTCGACAGGCACTCCTACGACCAGGGGGCCGAAGGGGGTTAGGGCAGCCCTGAATCGACAGGGGGGCGAGGCAACCGTAAGGGCGGGGAGGGTAAACCCAGAGCGCAGCAGCCGTACTTTAAAGCAAGCACCTTCTCGAGCGGCCGTGTGTGCTGAAAGTGCTCAGTTGTTTGGAAACGCTAACCCAACCCGGCCTATGCCTAGGATATATGGGCTGCGACCCCTAGCCTATATGTAACAAACCCCGCACACACGACAGAAACTCACCCCTCGTGTCAATGTGAAACATCGGATGGCGTGTGAGCTGCTGCGTTCCCATGTTCCGTCTCAGTCATGAATATGAACCCGAAGAAATCATCGACCCTCTTCTTGTCGTCGTCTTTCTGCCTGTCATCTTCCTTTTTCTTGTCGTCGTCTTTCTTCACGGACTCATCGTCCTTGTTCTTGACATCCTCCAAAAGCCGGTAAAACTGAGCCACCTGATACTCCAGCACCCCCAATGAAGCCTCCACGGCACACAATCTGGCCTCAATCTGGCTGTCCTTGCTGGCCTTGTCCTTCTTCTCGTCATCATCTTTCTTCCTGTTATCGTCCTTCCTCCTCTTCTTTGGGGGACTCTCGGAGGGATCATCGCTGTCATCGTCCTTCTTCTTATTGTCATCATCTGGGTCGGTGTCATCGTCCTTCTTCTTGTCGTCGTCTTTCTTCGTGTCACCCCCGTCATCGGAGCCCGTTGGCGTCACGGGGACTCCCGTGTCCGTGACGTGGACAGCGACAGCCGTCGCACGGAGCTTGGTGCTCCCACATCCCGGGCTCTCTGCAGCCTTGATCATCTCCGACACTGACATCCCTTCACCGATTCCCATAAGGCACGACTCCTCGCCATCGACGATCTGCCAGACCTCGACTTTGCCTTCAGCCTCTCGCAATGGTCCACTATGCCAGCGCTCCTCCATAGCCACGGCAGAATCTCTTGGAGACGAGTGCATTGTCTTGGCCCTCCATCGCTAAAACCTTTCTATAAGGCTGATTCTGCAAAGCACTGCGAGTCTGCCTGCATTCTCGATCATGCATTACAGCTTGCCCTTGCAACATGACTTGGAACGGAGCTTGATGCCTGCGGCTGCCGGCACTCTGTGCAGCACAACTCGAAATGCCAGCTCCAGACTAACTGCAAGAAAAACAGCCTGCCTCTGGCCAGTGTGCATGGTAAAAGCCTTGCATGCATGGAGCCTACGGGATTGGCAGACAGTGCCAATCAGATCCCTCTTTTGCCCTCACTCGCAAGCGTGCCGTGCATCCGGGACGGCAATCACAGCCACACCGTGCCGAAGAAGTGAGGCTTCGGCATCAACGATACTTGATGGCTCTATGATGCAGGCACCTTAATGAATAGTACTAACAATAAAGATGATGAAAATAATAAAAAGAAGAAGAACAGGTGGCCATCCATTGAAGCATGTGCTGAGCAAACTTCGTACTCAGCTTTGCTCCACTGCAATGACAGAAATGCAGACTGCTGATTTCAGACTGCTGATTTCAGACTGCTGATTTCAGACGAAGCTGATTTCAGACTGCTGATTTCAGACTGCTGATTTCAGACTGCTGATCTCAGAATTCGGGGCGAAGCTTAGCTGGCGAGGCTTTCCATCATTTTCGCGAAGCAGCAGCTGGGGTCAAAAGTCATCTCCACCCCAAGCGACCACAGTTCCATCGGCCAACACAGCAGCAAATCCGCCTTCGTCAGCACAAGCTTGGATATGCTGCACATTCTGCAGCTGATCCTGCGAGGCACAGCGCGGGTTGCCAGCAGTAGTCCAAACCTGCAAAGAACCGTCTTCAAGAATGGCAGCAATGGCACGATCAGTGGCTTGAATCTGCTTCACTTTCTTCCTGGCCTCGAGCTCGTCGTTCATCTTGAACCCCCAAGGAAAGGGAGCACCATCAGACAGTGCGACAAAGCCAGACGGGTAACCTGCAATGCTATCGACTCCGGACAACTCTAGGCGGTTGCTGCATCCACCGTGTCGCGAAGCTCCCCACGTCGTGACTGATCCATCAAAATGTATGGCTGCAAAAGCAGCAAATGAGGCTTGGATCTCACGCACATTCGTAAGCTTGTACTGCACACTGCCGCTGTCGCCTCCAAACCCTCGATCGCCCCAAGCGACAACGGATCTGTCCGCCAGAATGGCAGCAAAGGCCCCGCTGGAAGCTTGGATGCATTGCACATTTTTCAGCTGATCTTGCACATCGCTGCAGTCGCCGCCGGTGTCCACATTGCCCCAGGTAACAACAGATCCATCGTCAAGAATAGCTGCATAGGCTTCCATCGTGCTTTGGAGATCCCTGACGTTCTTCAGCTGATGCTGCACGGCGGTGTTGTCGCCGCCTTGGCCCACATAGCCCCAGGCGACGACAGAGCCATCTCCAAGGATGGCAGCAAAACCGGTCTCGGTAGCTTGGATCTTCTGCACATTCCGAAGTTGGGCCTGCACGGCACTGCTGTCCCCACCATCCTGGACAGAGCCCCAAGTCACAACAGAACCGTCAGCAGTAATGGCTGCAAACGCCACGTGGTTAGCTTGAATGCATTGCACATTCTTCAGCTGGTCCCGAACAGCGCTGCTGTCACCACCGAAGTCACGGTCTCCCCAAGTCACGACAGTGCCATCACCGCGAATGGCTGCAAAAGCCCGTTCAGTGGCTTGCACATGCTGAACGTTGACAAGTTGATCCTGCACAGCCGTCGAATCCCCGCCATACTCACGATGGCCATAGCAAGCGACGGAACTGTCACCCAGAATGGCAGCAAAAGCTCTTTCGGTGCTCTGAATGGCTGTCTGGGAAATATGTAAGGTCAGTACATCACCGTTCTGAAGTTTGGCTCGCTTGGCCAACGCACCAGTAGTGTCAATCAGCCTGCCGGTTCGTACTCCAAGTGCCGTCTGTGCACGCTTCTTCACTGATTCCAACGACTCGTCCTGCCCAACTGCAACCGTGGTGGCCCTGCCACTCAAAAGTGCAATCTGAACAGTAGACTCAGCAGAGGTATCCATGCCGCCAAACTAAAACCTAAAGAATCGATGGGCCATGTTTTCAGGCTTTGCTTGGTTCAATCATGATGGTTCAATCATGATGACTTCACTTACTCCCCCAATAATCCACATGCACAAATGAAAGGGCACACAACTGAGGAGGCTTTCTGCAATCCCACCTTCTTGATGTGGAGGTCAATATACATGACTGCTCAATGCACAAACTCTGATGGACATGCTCAAACTGATTGCAGCAACCGTACAAAAACAAATGAAAACATGGTCAAACCTGCACACCTGCCTTGTTCGATCCCGACTCTTCCCGATCAGCACAGCAGCAAATTGTCTAATGAAATCTACGCTTCTTCGTCGCGTGCTCACTGCGGTCATTGACCTGATGGTAATAGCATCGACAATGATTGTGACCTTCGTCTGCTCGAGCACATACGCGGCCACAGTTCGGGTAAGAGCACATTCCCGAGCATGGTGACCACCTTTGCTGATACTCCGGGGATTCACGTAGAATTTCGACGATGCGAAGCATCACGCGGATAAGGTCTTGCGGATGAACATCACTGGTGCGTAAAGCCGCAAGGGCATCGGCAGCTGTCGTTTGTACAACATCCTCCAAATAGTCATCTCTGGCTCGCCTCGAGCCCGGTTCATAACGAAGAGTACGACGAGCACTGGACGACATGATTGGTCACTGAGACGTTTATAATAAGCTTGAGCACTGCAAATGCTGATTTCAGACTGCTGATTTCAGACGAAGCTGATTTCAGACTGCTGATTTCAAACTAAGCTCACGAGCCGAGAAAGAAAAGGTTGCTCTCTGACAACTTGAGTTCCCATAACGCTGATTTCAGACTTGAAAGTCAACAAAGGTCAGGACCTGGGGGAGGGTACGGGGCAGTCAGTGGGGCAGTGGGGGCGGTCTGGGATGCAAGGGCACGGAAGCACACAATGCACACAAACACAGACAGGCAAAAAGAACCCCACAGCCCCCAACATCCGAAAAACCCCAAAACGCCCTAAACCAACACCATCTTGAACCGCCAAAGCCCCAGACCCTCAACACCCTTCGACTGTTGAATGCTGCTTCCTCGAAATCCGGGCCTCCGTGACCGAGTAGTTCGTCACATCTGGACTGGCATCGGACACAAACACACACAATGAAACTTTGAATTGTGCGTCTCACTGCGCCGACGTGAATTAGGACTATCGCAGCAAAAGAATGCGACACCGAACCCCAGCTGACGATTGCTTGAATCCCAATGACAGGAAGAGCCGACATCGAAGAATGCCAATGCACCTGCACCTTTTGGCTTCATCAGTGTCGCCTCAAGTGAATGCATACTAATTGCAACCCGCACAAATCGATAGCCAGTGTTTTGACATAATTGTGTTAACAGAACTGACAAGTGTCATGCCTGCCTTACTCAAATTTGCCACTGCCCTGCTGCATGCTCGCAATCGGATTCAAGCTCCCAGCCGAATCGCAGACTCCAAAGCCACACTCGCCTGGTTTAACAGGAAATCCCAGGATGCTAGCTGGACGAACCCTACCGAAAAGTTCACAGTTCGCCCTGCCTCTCACAAGCCATTGGCGCAACGGCTCGAGCAATGCATCACAGTTTTCAGAACCCTTGCTTGCAAGGCAATGGATTGGAATCGGTTTGTAGTCTGGGAAGCTTTGCAATCCTGCTGCTTGAATTCGCTTATATTGCCGTGTTGCAACTGACAGCCAAAAGTCGGCTTGGTTAATCCGCCAGCCAGCATGCACCCATTGAGCCAGCTAGCAAATCTGACATAGCCCGTTAAAGGCAGCCAATGCGTACAAGGACTTTGAAACAACCCACCCAAAATAACAACCGGAATCACTGAACTTGCCTCATTCGTGCTGGCCCTCCCCGTTGATCCCAACTGCAACCTTAGCCTCCAAAACCGCCCGGCTGGGTTTTGAGTTTAAGGTTTTGCCGTAAAACACCTAAGCCTTATACCCCTGGCCCTAAAGCCAAAGAATTCATTAAGCCCTGCCCAAGTACCCTGGCCCAAACCCTAAACCACAAAAAGATTCAAACTTGTGCGTTTCTTCTTGGCTTCGTCCTCTAGGCGACGGGATTAACCCTAACTAATAATAATACCATGCAGGAGCCTGCTGTTGCTGAAGCTGGATCTGCATCTGCCAAAGGGTAGAACTCTGATCTCCAGAAACTGTTTTGAAAGCAGGCAGGCCCCTTGCCTGTGCCTTCTCTTTGGCTGCCTGCCAGCAGCAAATCCCCACAGAGTGCACAACAACTATTGTGGTTTTGTCTTTCCAAAACCAGGTGATTGTGGCATGGCCCATGCTTGCCTCCAAGATGACTCTCTCCTCCTCGGCTTTCTTCTTCTGCGATTAAAGATCGAGGATGATGTCGGGTTTGTTTGCTACCCTGCATCATGGCTGAGGGGTCTGCTTATTATGTAGAAGATTCACAGGTCTAGACGAGAGCATGATGCCGGGTTTATTCACTGGGGTACAACTTACCGCGACACCAAGGGTTCGGTCGGGACTCGCGTTCTGCTCGTCGGCTGTGGTCTATGAACATACATACAGACCGAGGAGGACGACAACGCTCATCATGGCTTCAACACTTCGAGGGGGGGGGCAACTTACATTCATGGGATGGCTTTGGAATTAGGATAGAACCGAGTTTATTCACTGGAGGACAACTTACCGCGACACCAAGGGTTCGGTCGGGACTTACGTTCTGCTCGTCGGCTGTGGTCTATGAACATACATACAGGCCATCATGGCTTCAACACTTCGAGAGCGACTTACATTCATAGGATTGCTTTGGACTTAGGTCACAGTACGGAGCCAGCAGTACCTGCAAATCCTGGCTTGGAACCTCCGAGGGCTTCATGTTGACGAGAGTCGAGAAAGGACTCGGATGGAAGAACGAGTAAGCAGGCAAGCGGCAGCCTAGGGAAACCGCATGCAATCTGCTTTCCAATGCGATTCCACTGCGGGTTAAGGTTCTTAGGGACCTAAACCCAACCGCGATGAGCGTGCGGCAGCATCTGTGCACCTGGGCCGCACTAGGGCGAGCACTAAAAACGCCTTTCCGACACCCCTTTAAGATGCAGCACTAGTAGGGAGCAGTGATTCCAGCAGCAATGCAATGAAGCAACAAAGGGAAGAAGAGGAAGAACGAGCCTTGAGCTTCAGGTCGACACGCTCATCGTCTTTCTCCGTGAGTAGGAGGAGAGGCGTGAAAGGATTGGCCCGTGGGTACGTGGCGCCGGTCCTTGCGTCTTGCGCCTCGGCCCGGGCCAAGCGTCGTAGCAGTCAGGCATCGTGGTAGAAGAAGTCGTGAAGACGGCCCTTCAGATTCAAGCGCCCACAGTCATGGCCACATCTTCCATATCTTGTCGGCCATAATGTCGCGCATGCCCCGCTTCATGGCCTTCTGTCTGTCTGAGTTGTCGGATCACAAGACCCTGTTGCGGCACTCCGTCTCTGAGCAAGCCGACTCCGCGCTCCATCGCTTTGTCTGGTAGTAGGGTAAATGAGTCTGAACACCCGTCCGAATTAAAGGCCTCATTTAGGTAACTTATAGTCCGGTCAGTCTTACCAGCCACTACAAGCTGCGTGGATTCTTGCAAAGCCTTGCTTGCTGCGTCTGCAGGGATTCTCTGCACGGGCCCAATAGATTCGCTTATAATTATAGACATAGAAGACCTCCAAAATTAACAGTTTCGGGATAAAGTTTTTGTACTTTCGGGTGTCCTTTGGGATATCTGGAAGGGATGCTTACTGAATGATCCGAATGCCACCCGACGTTTTGGGAATTAGGGTCTACCTTAAGCCCTACGAGCCTTAATCCGAAATAAACCTAAACCCTCAACCCAGAACCTTTGCCTCCTGCTCTTCTTCTTGTCTTGGGGGTGGTGCTGGGTTCCAGTCAAACAAGGGTTCAAGGTTGATAGTCTTTGATTTCAAGCCTTTGTCCGGCCTCTTCGAGCTGCTTCTGCTTCTCAGCTTCGGCTCTGGCCTTCAATTTTTCAAGATTCTTGGACATTACACAAAGAGCAGGGCTTCATGAGTCTCAACACTGCTTCAAACCTTCGTCGAGCCTCTTCGAGTTGCTTCTGCTTTTCAGCTTCGGCTGCGGCCTTCAATTTTTCAACATTCTTGGACATTACACAAAGGGCAGGGCTTCATGAGTCTCAACACTGCTTCAAACCTTCGTCGAGCCTCTTCGAGTTGCTTCTGCTTTTCAGCTTTGGCTGCGGCCTTCAATTTTTCAAGATTCTTGGACATTACACAAAGAGCAAGGCTTCATGAGTCTAATGGGGGTTCAAGGCTTATGCAGTTCTTCAAACCGTCGTCCAGCCTCTTCGACTTGCTTCTGCTTCTCAACTTCGGTTGCGGCCTTCAATTGTTCAAGACTCTTGTGCATGCAGACAGAAAAAAAGGATGCACCTGCCCTGGCACCGATGCCGATGCCTGGTGACCTTGTGACTGTTTTTCCTGACAAAGCCAATTGGCAGCAACAGGCAGCCAACAAATAACCACATGAATGACCGGACTGGCCTTGGCCTCTCGAAGAGCTGCTTCCAGCATCTCAATTTTTTGCTGTACGAGCAGCTCGTTCTGCAATTCAGATCCAGACAAGAAACCAGAATGAGGTGTCTCTGCTTCCCTCATGTGATATGCACCTGGAGCTTGGATGTTGCCGCCTTCAGCTTCTCCTGCGGGGAGGGTTTAAATTGAAGCAGGCTAAGGAAGAAGCCAATGGTTCCAAGTGCCTGTTTTGCTGGCGACAATTCGATGCCTCGCGGCTCCCTGCTTTCCACCTCGCAATGTTAAAGAAGGTTTAGGGGTTAGGGTTTAGGGCTTAGGATTTAAGGGTTAGCGGTTAGGGCTTAGGGTTTTGGTTTTGGGTTTAGGCATTAGGGTTTTGAGGGTTTGGGTTTAGGCATCAGGATTTAGGCCAACAAAACCTCACCAGAGTTGGGACATCGACCTTGGCCGGCAGCAGGCCCAGTGCACCACCCAGTCCTTGGGAAGTACTGTATCGATCGAGCCAAGGTATTTCGTGACTGCTAAGAAAAGCATACCACTAACCTGCTGCAACAAGGTGGGCATGGTGCAAACAAAGATCCAGCTAGCCTCTTCTGCTTGTCGTCTTCCGTGGTAGGATCCTTGGCCTCGAACGTGGCCGGGATCATCAGTTGATTGACTCCTTCCACCCAACTTTCGCGGCTGTTGAGCTTAGCAGCCTCCACCTCAGCCAGAACTTCCATGGCAGTGAAACGGGGTACAGCCCTCGCCAAAAGAAACTAAATAATCAAGATGCCAGAGCTTGAATCCATTCTTGATGCGAGTCCTCCTTCTCGAAGATGGCCTGGCAATCGAGCAGCTGGAACTTCGGGCCCGGCCCTTGAAGCATAAACCTCAGAAGCAAACTGAAACAACAAAATGAAGTTGTCAAAGAACACACTGCTGCAGAGAGGCTTGCCCTGTCGATAAATCCTGCAGGCAGGAACTCCAGCAGGAATGACAAGCTTTGGATCTCCTCCTGACAACGACCACCCAAGCAAAAAGAAGGAGGTCAGCAACAAGGACGTATGCAAGGCGAAACCGGTCAAATCAACTTCAGTCCTTCTTTATATCTCAACCAGCCATTCCCCGACTTGTCGGTTTCCACCCAGTAATTCTGTCTCATGTCAGGCTTAAAGCCTCCGCCCTCCTGGTATACGATACTTGAAACTGACATGTACAATGGCTGTCGCGCGAAGAACATAAAAAACCTGCCTGGCTCAAGGTCTTGCCAAGGTAGGCATCTTGCCAGCCATATTTCTCGGCAATTTCTTCCTGATTCAACACAGCAGCAGAGTAAGGAGGAATAGGACGAATAGGACAAAGCTACTTTAATTCGACAATGTTCAGCGACAAGTGGCCAAGTTCGAGAAGTCTGCCTTCACTTCTTGCATGCGGTCCAGGCCGACCCTGGCCAAATACCGCTCCCGGGCATCCTTGACTTTGGCCTTCCTCAGTCAAACACATATCGTTTGCACAGGTAGCCCAGAACCAGGCAGAACATGATTCCACTGAACATGGACAGTGAACACACCGAGAATGGACCGAGGCTCAGCTCACCTCTGATGCGAGCCCGGAGGTCACGTACTCGCATGCTTGGTGGTAAACCACAGCTCAACCAAAAACACATGCCCAGATGTACATCGCTGAGTTGGTGCCTGATACCTGCCAGCAGCAGTAACCCGGAATGGATCTCTTTAGCGGCTGTAGCGTATATTTGCCACTTGCATGGTTGACTTGGAACATGTTTCAAAATGGAGATTACACAACATAGCACGTGCACAAAACAAGAGAGCAACACTGCGAATAATGCGCCCAAGCCTGGGGCATAGCGCTCCTCATCAAGATGGGTCAGGAGCCGTAGGGCATCTCGCCTGGCCAGATTTTGCACTCTTGCAAATCACTCCTGATTTCAATATCTCCCTCATCTGGCCTTGGGTACGTGTTTGTCTTCGAAGATTTCTTCCACAGGGCCAGGCAAGTCTTCGGCACCGGCCTCTTGTCCAGCTCCTCACCTCAGAGTCAATCACATCTTCGCAAGTTTAACACAAAATGCTCATGCCTGAACCAAAACAGCCATGACCTATGACAGCATGACAGACAAGAGGCTACAGGCATCATCGGAATCACTCGAGGGACTTCTCGGTCTCGAGGAACCGGATGAGGATACTTTCTTCTTCTTGCCATCTGGTGGGCTGCATCACAGAATCAAGGACCAGGGGAATGTAGCTCACTAGGCAGTCCAGAGCAGAAAATTCACATGATGCCAGCACTCAAGCACAGCCTTTCTTGGACGAAGGCTTCTGATTTCCTTTCCTCTTTTTTTTGCCTTTGCTTTTGTCCTTCTGAGTCTGCTCCTTCTTCTTCTTATCCTTTTTGGATTTCTTCTCCTGCGATCTGCCTCTTGACTTCCTCTTCTTTCTTGGTGCCGATGACTCACTCCTGAAAGCAGGACCCAAAAACAAGAGCATGTGACATCCGCTAAAAGTAAGGTTTCCCCTGGCATGCTCATGAACGAAACACAACTCAGTCAAAACAGTTAAGTTAAAGCGAGCGGCTTATCAGTGGACAGCAGATCATCAAATGGATCCACCGACTCACTGCTGCTGCTTTCCATCTCCCCTTGCTGTCCGTTGCCCCCCTGCTGGACTGGGACGAGCTGCTGCTGCTGCTGCCCCATCTGCGAACTCATACCCGGCAGCATGTGGGATCCCATCCCCGGTTGCATGGCGGCCTGGCCTAGCATCTGGGACCCCATGGGTTGCACGACGCCAGCCTGGCGAAACATAATCGGCTGCATGGCAGCCTGCCCCGCCATCATCTGGGGGCCCATCCCCGACATCGACGACGACGCTTGCCCTCCCATCGGCGCCATATCATAATAGCGTAGCCCGAACTCGCTGGGCCTCAGGTGCCTCAGATGATGATTTCATTCATCGGTATTTCTGCGTGAGCCGTCCTCCCTGACTCTCAAAATCAAACACAAATGACAATGATTCAATTGCATCTCAAGTACTCCGGCAGCCGCTTGTCCCGAGCGTGCTTGCGCTTGCCCATGGCTGCGAGGGTTTGAGGTTACTATAGAAGCCTAGATAACTACCAATACTATTCCTTCGGGTTCCTTGTTCCAAGCATGTTGTATAGGAGCCCCAAGCCCTAGTCTAGTCAATAAGGCCCCTACATTGCAGCCATCGAGCCTGACTGAACACAGACCGAAACCCCTTTAAACCCCTCTGAGGATCCGGGCACAGCTCTTGTTTTCCTTGTACCAGGACGAGAACGCACAGGCTGGCCACTCAGGAGTGCCAGGCATCATGGCTATGCTGATTTCAGATTTCAGATTGCTGATTTCAGACTGCTGATTTCAGACGAAGCTGATTTCAGACGGCTGATTTCAGACTGCTGATTTCAGACGAAGCTGATTTCAGACGGCTGATTTCAGACTGCTGATTTCAGACGAAGCTGATTTCAGACGGCTGATTTCAGACTGCTGATTTCAGACGAAGCTGATTTCAGACGGCTGATTTCAGACTGCTGATTTCAGACAAAGTTCCACGCATATTGTATAGGAGCCCCAAGCCCTAGTCTAGTCAATAAGGCCCCTGCATTGCAGCCATCAATCAAGAGTGAGAAAATGCCATTGAACACCAGAGTTTTCAAGGAGGCAGTTCCGGCCGCCTAAAAACTCGTCTGAGCCTGACCTGACTGAGCACAGCTGGCGGTTTCAGCTGGGGGAACAGTAAGTAGTTAGTAGGGCTCCTTAAAGGGACCCTCTCTCTCTCTTTCTCTCTTTCCTTGTCTTTGTCTCTCTTGCGGCCTCCCCTGCAATCTGAAGGCACTGTGCAACCCTCGCCCAGTTCCACCCCAAGTGGGCGCCAAGGCACTGGGCTGTCCCCGCTCGGGAAGCAAGCACCCCTATTGTGACCGCCGGTCAGGGGGAGAGGGTTGCCGAACGGGTGAGCACAGGATCCTGCCCAGCAGACGCATTAGCCCATGTGCTCTGCTGTCATCCACCGAAGTGGGTTGGCCAAAAGCAGGAACGTATGGCACTTCAGTCCCGACACCCGGCCAACGGTGTCTCGCATGTTCTGCGTGGGTAAGGACGGACTAAGGACAACGACAAAGCAAGCAAGGTCAAGCCCATGCTAAGAACAAGAATGGTCTAGAAAAGTGTTTGAAGTTCTCCGCAGATACAGCGAATAATTTGGAATAATTTCGAAGAATTTCGAAGATTTACGAAGATCTGAGAAGAATGGTCTAGAAAAGTGTTTCAAGTTCTCCGCAGATACAACGAATAATTTGGAATATTTTGGAATAATTTCGAATAATTTCGAATAGTTTCGAATAATTTCGAAGATCTAAGAATAATGGTGAAGAACCTGGAATAATGAAGAATATTATGGAAGTTTACCGAAGAAAACTGAATATTTCCGAATATTTAAGCAGAAATGCAAACATTTCTGAATATTGTTGAATAGGGTTAAACACACTGAGAAGTACCCTTCTGAGAACCCTCCCTATCCTCATAGAAGATTATACCTCTCGCTGAGGCATGGTCTAAAGCACAACGCGCATGAATTTCATGAGTGTGCGCCTGCCGTGGACAGAAGTGTGAATAGCTCAGAATCTCACCGCCTTCACGCCTCTGCAAGTCTAGCACAGCCGAAATCCAAGCTTCATTCCTCTCTGCGAAACGCTTAGCCAGATGATCGGACGTCTCGCCCCCCGGCCCGAAAACAAAATCCGGGGCTTCGGCAAGCGAGCCCCACTTGCACAAACGGAAATCACTCACACGCTTTTCGGGATCTAAGGGAGGTTGCAGCTGAGGGGGAAGATCAGGTTCACGGTCCCAGCTGGAGTGATACCACGACCAAAGAGGCAGCAGAAGCAAGGGCTGCTGTAGCCCCAAAATACGAACTGGGCTGGTGTACACCTGCAATGACTGGCATATGTCGTGAATACGATCAAGCTTCTCGAAAGAGTCTCTGGCAGGGGCGCATCCCTTCCTCTCACCATGAGCCCATGCCTCGTGATTCCCAAAACAAAAGAAGATCATGTGAAACGCCTCTGCAAGTGCCCGCAAGGATTCTTCGAACTGGTCCTCACTAGTGCAGAGGTCTCCAGGAAGCAGGAGACAGTCGTAGGAACATGCCGTGTCAGAATCGCGGCGAGACATGCTGGCCAGGCAACTCCTCATCCATTCCTTGTTCTTCTTATGATCAATGTGTAGATCAGACATCAAGAATATTCGCAACTTGTGACCGTCTGGTACTCTGACATCCGTGACCTTGTTGCAGTCCGCCCCTGGAAAGGGGCACGTCCTTTCGGCTCGAGCTGCCTCCGCCTCGTCAAGCTCATCCCAGTCGAGCATCGGTTTTTCTGCGTTGGTCCCAACGCAGAAATATTCGACGACTGGTCGAGACTCGAGACTGTAAGCCAAAGAGCTAGCCGCGGTAAGCAGGACGGTCCTAGTCAAGCACAAGCGCAGCAAATCGACTCAGGTAGCGCCGAGCCTCATCGTCCCACGACATGCAGCCTCATGCCACGACAGCTTGCATATCAAAAGTAATTAAAGCTCAAGCCACCGCAGCAGCCAAGCAGGCCGGGGTGCTATACTGCGTGTGATGTCAAGCTCGGAGTCTGGAACACCTGAGGCTTCTTCCGAAGGCCTGTCAGTTTCTCCTGGCCTCTGGCCCGGCAACCCGTGTGTGTCAGCGAAGCTCAGCGCCTCATGAGGTGCAAAGGCACCAGGAGAGGCGTCAAAAAGACCTATCGTAACGGAAGCGCAACGTTCTTATGACCTCGCGCCAATGTTGTTGGCCTTTGGCTCGATCGGGTTGCTTGCTACGCTGCATGACACTTGCGCATGATTCGCTCGCTGTACATGTACGTGAAAACCATACTCTGCGGCCTGTCGCACAAGCAAAAATGCGATGGCCCATGCATCAAGGTGGTATTGGGTCAACAGTCCCTTGCACCGCAAACGTGTCCCATTTTCAGTCAGCTCTCTCTGCATGAGGTGGGAGTGACCTGGCGATACAAATGAAGGGCTACCGATTCCACGATGACACCTTTCAGGCTGCGGAATGCGGTGGCCAAGCCAAGCCGGCTAGCTTGACTTGACAGCCTGACCAAAGCTCTGTGTCTGCGAATCGACTCGGAGCCTTGCAGCGGCACCTGCCTCCACCGTTCGCGAATCTTTGGCTATGCTAGGCTGTGAAGCCGTGGTGCGCTCTGCGCCTTCATGCCTTGGCTCTCCTACCAAACCACAATTTCAGCTTTCAACTTCCCAAGAATACGCAGTCTTTCATTGCAATATCATCCCAGTTGCAGGCTTGCATCCTGCGTCTTTGACTTTGACTCGCCCCTGTCCGTGGGAACGCAGGTCAGATGGGCGCATGCCGCATGAGGTCATGAACAGCGCCTCGCAGAAGAGACAGAGGCGGGGCCCGGGACGGCATCCTTGGTGTCCTTGGGACCCTTCGGGTCCGTCTGGTCCCGCCCAGGCTCGTCATCAGTGGAGTCCGAGTCCGCGGAGCTGCTGCGACTGTAGCTTCGACTGCGACTGCCGCGACTGCGGCTGCTGCGACTGCAGCTGCTCTGACTCCGACTGCGACTCTTCGAATGTCTCCCGTCGCTCAGCTTCTCGACCCCACCAATCTCAACGGAAGGAGAGGATTCGGAAGCTGTACTGCACGAGTCCTCGAGCTCCCTGGGTTTGAGAACAAACAAAGCCCTGATCTGCTCCTCCAAATCCTTGACATGAGCTTGGTCTTTCGAGACGGCCTTGTTGGTGCCGGCCTTGGTATGCACGCAAATGTGCTTGCATGTGCTTGCACATCTGCAGGGGGAAGGCGTCGAGGCCTAGGCCTAGGCCAAGCGGGGGACTGAGGCACATGTCTCGCCATGTCAACGAGTGAGTGACTGAGTGAGTATTGATTTTTCAAGAGCAGCTGAGCAGTTGCCAAGTCGGTTGCAGCATAGAGAGGCTTTCTTTAGACAGTTTGCCTTCTCTTCCTCGGTTTGTTCTTTCGGCCCCACCATTTCACAAAGAGCATCAGCACATTGATTGTACTAGTTAGACGCTTGTCAAGCTGCAGCTGCAGCACACTCAGGAGTATGATGGTGTTTAGCATGACAACAACACGACTATGCACCGGTAATGAGTGCTCGTCCGAGGCACATCTCCAGCATCGCACGGGGTGGATTTATCTTCCGTAGGTCCTTGCGAGACGAGGTTGCAAGACCCTGATGCCTGCAGCTACAATGTGAAAATTCTCCAGCTGCTTCGGCAGGTTGCTCTGATTAGGCTAGAACAGCGTCACCCCACGCGCAACAAATCCGGTTGGCAGAAGCCAGACTTCACGAACGACACTGTGACAAGATGGCACTGCCAACTAACAGCCACCAAGCCTCACACAACTGCGATGGTTACCGCTTCAGGAGAAACCGTAGACCTCTTTTCGGGGACTGTGAGAAAACCCTCCGGTGTCGACCCCGACGGAGGGATCTGCCCGTTCAGGGACCGATACGCGAGTCTCTAACCCAAGGCGGTCTCACCTCCTTCAAACCTTCACAGCTTCATATTCTTATTGGAAGCTTCTCATTTCTATTGGAGTTAAGCGGCCTGCTGCTTCTGGCCGCTGTCGATCAGGATCCTGAGGCAAGAGTTTCATGGAGCCGTAACCCAAACTGAACTGGCCATTGCTGGACCAGCCCTTCGTCCTGTGCGAGACTAACCTGTCCACATCCATGAAAGCGACAGTAGCCGTACTGATGCCAAGCAGCGTTGGCCCCAGCTGTTTGCTTTGAACTCCTGGCTCCTGGCTTGCTGGCCATTATTTCCAGTCGAGGACTGAACCAGTCCATTAGGATCACAGGAAAAATGGCTCCAGTGAAGCAAGCTGAGCCCAAACCCTGTAGCCCTTCTGCTCCCACCCATCCTTCGCCGCCGGAGTCCAGGTTTCTGCGGCTTTTCGAGAGACCGGTCCTCCACCGTTTGGTTAATCGAAATAGAACTAATGGCAACCACTGCTACAAGAGCCGGACGCACAGCATCTCGCTCCAGCGCTGGATGATGCATGCGTTCCATCGGATGTTGGCTTCAGTTCACGTCCTGATCATTAACTACCGCTGCCAAGGCCTGCTGGGGGCGTTAAAATCGTTCTTGGCAGGCTGGTGCGGTCTGAAGCAGGTACTGGAGAAGCCAAAGACTTCATTGCCTTCAAACAAAGATTGACATGCGACTCCGTCGGTCTCCTTCTGGGGCTGCCAGTAGTGTTGAGTCTCCTGCATACGCTGCAGTACTCTTCGAAATTCGGCAGCTGAATTGCATCCTGTTCTTTGACATGCCACTTGTTTTGATTGTCAGATCCTGCCAGGCGCATCTTTGCGAGCACTGGTCGAATCTGGAGGTTCGCCACCAGGATCATCTTTCCGCCTTGCAGGTTTCGTGTGCAGCTGAGAACAGTCTTAGCTAATGAATAACAGGTATTGCAACTGGTCCTGGCTGGGCTTTTGCTGCGTGCTCGCAAAATTCTGGGATACGGTGGATCTGGAGCACCCGTCCTGCCAAGCTGATTCTCCATGTTGGCCCACGGTTCGCACGTCGAAAGGCAGGGCTGGTTGGCTGGTTGGAAATCTATCTTAATATTCCAAAGATGTGCCCAAAAGAACAAGGGATCAGAAGTCCTTGGGTGGCGAGGTCAGAGGCCCGTTCCATGGGGGTCCATGGGGGTGGGCATGCGTTTGACATACAACCCGGAGCTTAGCTTTGGATATTTACTTGTTAATTGTCGAAGGTAGCTCGTCAATGTGGTTGAAAGAAGCAGACCTTTTTGTAACATAGACTTCGCAGAGATTCGCGGAAAGTACATCGTGAATGCGACCTTAGGCGACCACAAGCCTACATGGGAGTTCCGAAAATGTGGGACCCTCAAATAGTACCCTAAACAGTAGGATCCTTATTGTAAGGACCTCAGAATAAGGCACCCCTAATTTTCCGAAACAACCCTTAACCCTAAACCCTCTAGATCCCTCATTGGAACCCTTAAAGGATCTCTTTCAAGGAACCCTCAGGCCCCCTATTTTTCCGAAACTCCTACATTTTCACTGGTTCTCCAGATGCCCGCCGCCGTGGTGTCTGGGCGCGAAGCTCTCACGGGCCAGGGCTCCGCTGTGTCGTGCCCGGAAGTCCAGCTGCACCAGAGCAGGAATCTTATTATACCAATGCTATTGTACTAGTACTATGATTCTTACTATTATTATTCCTAATACTATTACTATAGTACTAACATTCCTCTAACTAGTACTAAATGATTATTACTATTACTAGTAGAGAAAGATGAAGGTCTTGCGGGTCTTGCTTATGTGCGATTACGTGCCCGTCAATGTAGTGAGAGAGGCGGGCGAACACACATGACCTTGCAAACATACGCACTTGCTGATCATCTCCTTACACCGACAACACACAGTGATCTACCATGCAACACCAGGCACATACGCACGCACATGGATACATACATGCATTGCGATCCATACATTTCATTCGTGCGTACACACATACATGCAGAAGTCACGAATATGGCGAGATGGCAGAGAGAGAGAGAGAGAGAGAGAGAGAGAGAGACGGAGAGAACACACCTAGATACAGGTCTGATGCATGCCTAGATTCACAAACCCATGAGGACACAATCTCGATGTACGACCACCAACACGCGGGACGGCTGTAGATATAAGCCTGTCTTCCTGCTTTCTGTGGCTTGTGGGGAAGCCGACGACATTAAAAGGAATGCATATGCCATGATGCAATCGCATGTGTAGCGGATTGTAGCGGAGAAGATTGAGTGCAGGATAGATTGGTAGATAAGTGTAGCCGCACATACATACCTGGGAGCACTCATTCCCGGGAATCCTGGGCTGCAGTCATGCCGTGGCCCGCCTCTTCTTGCGTTTAGCAACACGGCTGGCCTGTGAAGTGGCCGCCTTACAAACTTATCTCACATCTCGACGATTTTTAAGACTCTGCGTCCGCGTTAGCGTGCACCCGGCACCAAGGCCCCCGCGGGTAATGGAGCCTCTGGAGCAACATACTCCGCAGGTGCCGCGTCTGCAGGGGCTTTCGTCCGTTTGCAAAGGTCGCCATGGGCGAGGCTCTTTCCTTTCTCGCTCCCAACACCTGGCAGGCAGCTTAAAGTGAGCATCCACAAGGCGTAACAGCCTATTTTCAGAAAAGGTGCAATTCAGAAAGCAGGGAACACACATCCGAAAACACGATTCGGAAAACAAACAGGCAATGCAGAAAACAGAAAGGACGAATATGAGCAACACAAGCACGTAAAGCAACCCTTTCACTCAACCCAACCTGACCCTAAAGCGCGTAGCCCTGAAGTAGACTAGCCCAAGCTACCCACAACAGCTACAGCAACATGACCCAACCTACCTCCACCTGGAATTAGCCTCGGTGCCGGCCGAAGCGGTCAGAGATTCCCATAGGGATCCCCTGTTTCCCTCTCCAACGACAAACCCCTTCCTTAAATGGTCCCCACGACCCCAGAGTTCCTCTGAGCCCATTCACTCTCCAAGGCCAGGTTGTGAAACGTGGTGAAGTTTCGCGGCTGTCCCCGCCCTTCCGCCCGACCTCCCCCACTCCGTCGGTTGACGGCTCGGGGTTGAAGAAACACTTGCAGCCGGGCCGAGGCGACGATGCGAAGCGTTAACACTTGAATTTATCAAGCAAACCAAGCCTGACCTACTTCAAACTCTGAGGTAGGTGACCTATACCGAACTCAAACTGCCCTGACCCAAACCTCACGTGACTTAATCTGGCCTAACCACCCTTCGCCATGCCCTTTGTCAATCTAATCAATCTACACCTTATCCTAGCCCGGTCTACCGGACATAACCCACCTGAACTATATCTGGAAAATGAGCTAAGCCAGCTAGACAAGCATAACACATGATCGTAAACAAACTTATGCTTCTGCTTGCCAGGAGGCTGTAGTGGTAGTGGCACTTCTTGCAGCAGAAGCTTCCCATCTTTGTCGCATCCGGGTGCACCAGAAAGTCGCATGCAGGATTGGTGCATCGCTTCGGACGCGGACCGGGCATGACAAGCGGAACAGAAAGGCTTCCCTCGTATTCGCTGCAGCCGGTTTGGGAGTTGGTCTTGGTCTTTGTGACTCTGTGATGTAAAGTCGATGGCACTGCCCGAACTGCAATCACCGCTGGCTCGAAGATAGTGCTCCAGAACTGGAAAACAGGATGATTTGTGCAGTTTTCTGCGTTGAGGGTTTGGTGGGTGAGTGGGAAGCTTTCCACATGGCAGGGTTGTTCATGGGTCAGTCTCGGGTAGTATTGGGCAGGCCGCCGTTGCTTCACGGTTCGAGCCAATGCTGTCTGTCGACGAGGCGTATTGCTGGTTGTGTGAAAAGAACAATAAAAACTTCGGCGATTCTTCTGCACTTTCTGCCAGCAGCTGTATGTCAACAGTTGCTGGACATAGCGGACGGGCAGAGCGCTGAGCAATGCCTGCACCTGCATCTAGCAGCGCAGCTTCGAGCTGCGAGCTACGCCAAACTGAAAAATGAGTGCGCCGGATTGCCAGTCCTGATAATCATTGATTCTTGTGCTAGAATTCCAAGATTGACAATCAAGCACCCGAGGAACTTGGAACGTGGTCGAAGCTCACCCGGTGACGCGGTTCTTACTTCGCAGTGCCTGGAGACTGCAACTGTGACATGTAGACTACCGTTTTTTGGTTTCGCAAGAAAACCCTGTTAAACTGGGACTTGCACGGGCGTTGCCGGCCTCGCAGGGCGACATGGAGACAGACGACTTGCAAGTCTTCCACACGCGAAAGGAGGTTTGGAAGACACTGCCGGACCGTAGAGTTCGAGTTGAAAGTCGGCCTGCTCCACTTTCGGCGGTGCATCCTGAAGTCATGGACTGGTAAACTGTAGACTTACGCTACAACTCTTGCTGTAAGATGCTTGGCCACCATTTGGTGAATTCGCATAGGGTCTCTTCTCTTTGAACTGGCTGGCTAATGGATTTATACTCGAGTTCTGACTGGGCAACAACATCTTGTTCTAAAGCCTGAAGTGGACATGTGAACGTCTAGACCGGCAAGGGCTAAGTGTGATGCTGTCAGGACTGTGTCCATGGCCCTGTCCTTCACCATGCTAAACGCCGTGAACGAAGCAATGTTTCCAATGACCTGAAGAACATGCTTAGAAATGTGCCCAGCTGCACAGTAACTTCCAGCTTGGGCCCTCGCAGCGAGGAGGAAAACCATTCCATAATTTCCAGGTGGCAGCCCCTACGAAGAGTGTCACTCAAGCTTTTGGCAGCATGATGGTGCCGATCTCTTCGGAACCTCTAGTCCCAGAATGAGCGACAAAGCAATGGTTGCCGCCTGTGCGCGGCAAAGCTGGCATTTAAGCATCAGCAGTCCCAGAAGGAAGGCCTTGTTGAAATTGCCCGCGAAAGTGGCATGTGTTGCAGATAACTTGTGTACCTGGTGCCAGGATATGCCAGGTCCCAAGTGAATCACAAGACATCTCCAGGGCACCATGGTATACTGCAAGATGTTGTAGAAAAAGGACAGCACCTCTAGGTGCGATGTGTCGCAGATCAAGTCGTCGGACGGACTTCTGCAGTAAGGGCCCGCGCGCCCGAAACAAGAACCGGAACCAGCACAGAAGGCTTCGTGGACCTCACCGTTGCCAAGCTGTTGCATGGAAGCTACCCAGGAATACCATCAAACTGGAGTTTTAATAGGCTTACACGGTAGGGTGACCGGACCACCAATCTCTGAGGATACAAATGCAGCAGACCTCATCTAGTCAAAGGTCTAGGGCAGGCGCAGGACTTCTTGCAGCACCTGCCAGTCCGTCATGCTTCCTGTGTCCGGCCTGGCACATGCAGCTTGCAGTCGCAGAGTGTTCCGCAGACATGGAGTGCTCCGATCCCGGATTGCTACAGTGAAGACTGAGGACCCATCTGACTCGCCCAGGTTTAGGATGTGGCATGGGGCTTCGGTGCGCTTAGGCTTGAATTGACCAGGACTGACGTACAACATCCCGGACTGTAACCCTGCTGAACCACAGACTTCTGAAAGCTTTCCATTCAAAGAAGCCTGTTCAGCATTGAAGCCAAATTCCATGCAAGGCGGTGGATGGAAGGTGCAACTGACACAGATTCACTGTAACTGCTGCATCGGCAAGCATGCCAACATGTCAGTGCGTCCACTGGCTGACGGGGTGGTAGATCAGGAGCGAAGGTGCAATCAGCGCGAGCCTTGTTCGAACACCGACTCCGAAGATGACCGACAGGGTTCGACGAGGCAAGCATCTCTCGTTTCAATGTGGTCCGTTTGCTCTCGACGCAGCAAGCAAGTCTCATGGCATCGAGCCGGCCGTTGGCGGTCTTATCGTTTGTGCGGCTTACAACTTGAGGGGACTTTCCAGGCTTGAGCGCATCGATGTCCAATTTCTTCGCCAACTTGGATTTAAACTCCATGCGGCCTGCGGGCGAACTGGCACCTCCTGAGCTTCCTCAATTTGTTGCTGGCTTCAAGAACATTCGTGTCGTCTTGACTCCGTCTCCGCGACCCCGAAAGCGACTGCTGCTAGTCAGCTGCTAGTCAACGGCAGCTTAAAGCTTCTCAGCCGCCACTTGTCGAAGAGTTTATGTGCAAGCGAGCATCACGACAAAACACAGCCCCGATCTTTGGGCCGAACAGACCCAATCTATACCACCATGACTGACATAGACAGATGCACCTATCCCACACAAGAGTCCCGTGCCAGGACCTAAGAAACGTGCGCTTGTTGAAGGCGGTTCTTTGGCAAGCGACACCACGACCTCTGTTCGTCGTGACATGTTGCTATGTGCCTTCTACGTGCGAATGGATGTCCACGAAGCATATCTCATGGAGCTGACCTTCCACGTCAACAATGGTACTCACTAATCTAAAACGGCGACTGGGGATGCCCCCATGATTGTCAGTGCACAAAATCATCCAATGCGCATGGGGGCAACTGTATGCGCAAAACTTTAGCCGAATCAGATAATGTTGCTGGCCTCTCGTGCGCAAGCCCTTCTGTGTTTAAGTGAGCAACGCACCACAGTCCGGATTGAGCTGTGTGGAGGGTTTCTCTAAGTTGGGTCTCGGCAATTTGAGGTTGTCCTTGTGTAGTAACTGGTAGCAGAGACGTCTGATTCGTGTTCGGAAAATAAGGACCCTTCTCAGACCAACCACTGCATCTTGCGTCTTATTCTGCTGCTTGTTGTCGATGTAGAATCGAACATACCGCAGCTACAAGCGGTTTCGACACAATCCAACCCTATGTCCACATCATCATACATCATCTAAGGCCCCAACATGTCCTCCAACCGGATGTCCACATCATGCAGAGTTATCTCTGCTCTGATGAGAAACAGCAGAGCGTCGTTATCTGCTTTGGAAACACACGGGAGATCTCTGGCAACTTATCACACGAAAAGACGAGCTCCCTCATGACATTTTTGAAAGTGCGAGACAAATGGGCGCTACTACCGATGTAGGTTGGTTTTCATCCTGCGGGTCGCAAACATTTTCGAAGTCGTTCTGGCCAATGGGATATCTCGGGGCAGCTAACGGTCGCACAAATGTGCCCCGATTGCCCCGGGAGAATCTTGCACACCGTCGGGAAGGGATATGGTGAATGGTGATAGCTCGACGAATCACCGCCAAAGGCATGACATGCAAAGACTCGCAACAGTAGACAGTCACTGAACCGATAATAGATAGATAGATAGACAGGCAGACAAGCTAGTCACAGTCAATATACAGAGCCGCTTGTCATGTTGATGTCTGGGCTGTGACTTGGTGCGACACGCGGTTGGCAGCGACATGTAGCACGTCGTATCTAGCCTCAGAGCACTCGGCGCGGAATGGTCCTGTGCAGCGCACGAGCTGCGTTTAGATGAGCTCTCGGCGGATTCATCTTCATGCTGGTACCAAGGATACTAGCCAGGACCATGTTGACGGCGCCAGCAAAGGTGCTGCAAACCGTCACGATTATGCCCAGCCTGCAGCGAGGATATATTCTGGCATTTCCATGCAGATGCAGCTTCGGGTGACCTGTACACATCAAACCCCTCCGTTTCGTCGGAGTAGGGAAAGATATAAGGCAAATACAGGCCAAACATCATGATACTGCAATAGGAAGCATTAGCACTTGTCTTGCTGGGGCTGCATGTGGGTCACGTGCGGGCGCAGTAGCTCTGCACGGTTTGCAAAGTCATCATGCGTGTCTCTCTCGCTCTCTCTCTCTCTCTCTCTCTCTCTGTTGTTCCTGTCCTTTCGGAGTCCCTTCGTTCTTTCGTTCCTCGCTTTGCTGGCGACCTTGGGGGCCCTCGATGGAAAGTGGAGAGTGCGTACAACGAGGTCCTGCTGTTGGGTCCTCGGATGACATGCATCCCCAGACGCACATGTAGTGTGCAAAACTCTTCGTCTTGCTGCGAGAGGGGTGAGAGGGAGCATCGTGGAACTTGCAATACAGATGATCTCCAACAGTCGACTGCCCACGTGGAAGCTTTTGAAAGTATAGTATAAATGCCGGGATGCAGCAAGCAATGGTCTGAATTAGTCCTCTCACGCCCAAGGACCAAACCCAAAAGCTTGACCATGTGCATGAGCGGTGCTGGGCACAGCAGTGTGATCGAGTTCAAGCCGGTTTCTACTGGCATTCCCGACGCAGAGTCCCACCATGCTGAGCGGTTGCTGGAGCCCTCCCCCGTCAGATTTCTAGCTCTGCGCTGCGCTGGTATTCAAGAAACGAGAAGCTAGAGGCTTGGAAGCGCGCGTGAGGGCTGCCGACTCTTCAGCATTTGTCTGCGAAGTCGTCTTGGCCTAAGCATCTCCCCAGGTCACAAACATCACCCAAGGTCTGCGGTACAGCGGCTACAGTAACGCAGCCGCTCACAGAACCATTGTGCATGTGGTGTTGGGTATTGGGTATTGGCTCTGCCCCGAAAAACCGCACCATTGCACTGCGAGACTTGCCGAGCTTTCCACGTAGCTGGCTAAACCCGCGCAGCTTACGCCTGGACTTTGCGGTGAGCTTTGTGAAACGACTGCTTGAAGTCTCCAAAGCCCCAGCCCCCCAGGCCTGCCAACATCAGCAGCCACTTGGTTGGCCCAATGGACTGCGGAGTTCAACATGGCAAAAGCGCGCCGCTTGCGGCCCTTGCCTTCCGTTGAATCCCAAGAAGAGATCCAAGAATCAGTTCAGAGATCGCCTCGAGTTGAGAGTGACGCTGCCAGGTAACTTCATGACGCGCGAGGCCCTGACTGTGGAGAGCGGCAAGCAGGTACGGATGATCATGTTGATCCTGAGGACAGGCTGCACTGCTCAGGCAGGTGGAATTCATCTAAACGAGGCCGATCCCGTGATCGAAATCCATGCCACTGTGCGAGTGCAGTGTGTGTTGAGCTGCTCGCGAGATTGCCACCAGAGACAAGCTGAAGTTGTTCAGACCGATATTCAATGCGAAGGCCATGCTGAAGCAAATTACGGCCACCTCGGACCACATGCAACCAAGCAGGCCAGTCTCAGAAGCTGGCAAATGCAGCAGGACTCACGGACTCAGCAGGAGTTCCATGCGGCTTTCTTGGAAACTGGTGGCTGAGGGTGGGACCCACTCTTTGGTAGATTTCAGCTGCTTCACCTTGTACACACACATTGCGACAGCGCAAGTGACAGCAATGAAATCACCGCATCTCGCTGTTTGTGTAAGTCATGCCTCGTAGCCGGCGCAACAGAGCCTGCCTCACATATCGGAGAGTGAAAGTGGTAAAGATCACATTGCTATTGCTGCAAGGGCCTGCGATGAGAAAGATGCAAAATGCGATGAAGGCGACCATCCTGTGAAGTAGGCCGAGGTTTGAAGCTGCCACGAGCAAGCCTAGTTAAGGCATTGGCTGCTGAATCGCCGTGAGAAGAAAGCCGATGGGAAGGCCCCGCCTGCCTAGATGACTGGTGACATCGATGCAGCATTTGCTTGCAGAAAAGCTGGCCTTGATCCTCGTCGACCACGATTCTGGACAGGACATTCTTGATGTACAAGTTCATGCCTGTCTGCGCCTGCAGAAAGCAGAGTCATGAGATCCCGTCGCTTCAGGCCACAATCTCCGGGCTCTGCCCCAAAGTAGATCATCAGGATGGACACGGTCTCCGGCCCTGACAGAAACGAACGTCACTTGTTCTTCAGTAGGTGTTGGGCAGTGCGAGAAACCGAGAAACTGAGAAACATGGTCTAAAGCAGCTCTTGAAGGACCTCATGCCGGGCATGTACATCCTCATATTGAACATATTGTCTCTGAACCGGCTGTTCTGAAGTTTTGCCTGCAAGCTGTCGGCTTCTCGCATCGCACTGCCCGCCTCCCATTCCATAGAGAGCCAAACCGCCCAAGAGAGCAACGGCTGGTGGCGCCTGAGACTGAGGCGACAAACTGCTGATGCAATTAGAGATTGTGACAACAAAGACGGGGGCTGCTTGCTTCACGAAGCCCACGGATGCAAATGCCGTGTCCAGGTCCTGTAGATTGCACATTTCGACGGATTCTACAGCCACAAGATCAAACTGGAAGCGTTTCCTGCTCGTTCGGATTGCCACCATGGCTCCAAATTAGCCAACAGCAACCGACCTTGTATACACCAACGGGCCAGGCGCTGCGTAGAGGACGGCTTGCGGCCAAGATACCACTGTCAGGAGCAGAAATGAAGAAGCGAAGCGCTTGGGTCGTCCTCTTCTTCCTTGGTGACTTGTACTTTGTTCGACTTCTCTTCAGGTGGCCACATGTCAGCTCGGCCGCGTGGAGGCAAAGCCTTGGCCTCACGTGAGAGCGGAAGGTGTGATGCGACATGTCCACGGCATTCACTCACACACTTGAAGCCCTCCTCAACATGGGTGACGGGCACCAGCTCCTGAGCAGGAATCTGCTCCATTCCGAGCTGAGTGATCAAGGTGGAGCCAGTAACTTTCAGGCCCAGGCCATCGGCAGTCCAGCACAGACCGCAGCTCACATAGATTCATGGACGGGGCCGATTCAGCTGCAGTTGTGGGAGGCTTTGCGAGCTCAGGCAGACTGTCATCTCCGCAAACCCTCAACTTTCTCGGTGATTGCTGAAAGCAGGCTTGAGAGAGGGAGAGATAGATATACATACATATATACATATATAGAGCCGTGCGTATGTGGGCGCATGTGCTGGACGGTTGAGCGTCTCTGCATGTATTCGTACTTGTGTGTGCCGGCGGCCTGGGTGCATGTGTGTACGGCATGGGTGAATCATTGCCAGCTTGCTCCGCTGCCCTGCGCAGGTAGGCACTGTGCTGGTTAAAGGCAGTGGCAAAGACACTGTCTGCACTGACAGTTGTGCCCAGGCTCGCTGTGCATCCCAAAGATCGACACCTTGCGAATTTGAGTCCTGCAATGACTCTCGTGAGCAGCTGCCAGAGTTCATGCATCGGAGGAAAAAGCTGCAGAATGCTAGACTCCTGGCATGTATGACTGCACCAAGCTTTGCCTGAAACACCCTTCATCTAATTACAAATTACACTTCACATTTCGTGTGAACTTCTGGCTGGCATGCTCTGTAACTCCAGCGCGTAATGTGAGCTACAGCGGAAGTCTCGGGGCTTGATAGCCTGAGGGCCTGTCGCTGTTGCGCGATTTGTCCACCTAGCGCATCGGAGTCCCTTTTTCCCATTCGCTTCAAGCAGGCCAGCACGGCCGTTCTGACGCTGGGATGGTCCAACAAGACCGAAGGTTGGCAAAGTCTTGGGGGCACACAGTGGCCTACGTGGCCAAACCACTCCTTCTAGGAGTCTAGGAGCAATATTGCCAACATTCGCATCAAGAAGCTCACTGCTCAGCAGAAAGCGTGCCTGGCATGCGTTTGGCGCATGCAGCTAGATCGGGCTCGGACAACAGCATCCTGAACTTCTCCTCTGCACTCTGCAGTTTACCGTCGTACAGATGCCGGTATACCACGTGCAGAGACAACCAACTCACTACGACATCTAAAACACATATGCCAGAGATCCACATCAATGTTTCGGGATGAAGGGGCAAACGCTACGGAGGGAGATGTATATCGTATTGGCTCTGTAAGACGAAGCCTCTCACGCACCTGCCATCTGTTCGCATACTGACAAATGAAGCAAGCTTGTCCCAGCCCGAGTGGCTGATCCCTGCAATCCAACAACGGCTGGAATCTGACTACGAAGTTGCGACACCCCTGAGCTGGCTTACGCCAGCCAAGGATTGAGAGAAGTCTTCTAACATAAGAGCAACAAACACCTGGTGGGCTGTGCTGTGTTGGGGCTTCTACTCGCCATGCGTGACCAGTTGTTCTTACGCAGAAGGTGCTCCAGGGAGCATCTTTGGATCCCGGAGCAAACAAAAACGGCTTGCACTTGGCATTCAAACCCGGAATTTAATGGACGGTGTGCAACTGGCGAAACATACGGGCGATGTGAAACCCGCCATGAACTGCGAGGTCAATCGTCTTAGAGAAAGAATCCTTCAGCCGCACCTCAGTTACACACTCAACCTCCTGTTGCTGCGGTGCTGCAGAGGGTACTCGGAGCGAACTGAGCCTGAGGCACGTGTAGTCGGAGATGAAGCTATCAGCCCTGATCCTCCTCAGAAAGGCTGTTGCGGACCAAACTTGGGCTCTCAAACAGCCGATGCCTTCAGACCGTATAGAGATGTATAGAGTATATATACAGCTAACGTCGCCGCAGCTTCATGCAGACGGACCCATCGCTTCTACCCAGTACCTCTGGCCATGGCAGCTGAGCAGCAGCTGCGGCAGCGTCACATCCTTGCCAGGAGTGATGGGCCTCAAACAGTCTGAAGTGGCAGGGTTCGGCGGTCTCTCCTGCACTTGTCTTGCCGCCTTTCCTTCAAGGCGGAACGCGAAAACGGTCGAACACACGGTTTTTTCTGCAGCTTGGCACGCAGAAAATCATCATGAATACAGAAATACCCAAAGGTGTGAAACGGATGTCCTGGCTTACAGGTGTGCCCCTAACGTGAAAAGGTGCAACTGACAAGCGACGGGCGGCACCGACTCCAACTTGCCGACTGTTTTGGTCGAGCTGACCACGACTCTCGCCTGAGCCTCGAGAAGCGGAAGACTTGGCCATCCAAGTCACAGCTGCGCCGTGGTATCCGGGCTGCGCCGCGCCCCACCGGCGCACGTGAGGGCCGCGGCCGGACAGTTCCTTCACCACCTTCACGACCAAGACGTTTCCGAGGGGTTCTTTGAGCTGCGCTTGGTTGGCAGGGAGCTTCTACGGTTTAAGAGCTCTTGGGACTGAGTTCAAGCCATCAGTCGGCATCGCGCATAAGCTGTGCACCGCTGTCACGTGCCACGAAGCGCTTCACCAGCTGCGAGTCCGAATTGTGGACCACTCGCTCCATAAACGTCGGATCAACGCCAGCTGCCGGTCGATACTTGCGACGGGTGTTTGCAAGTCTTCGGAAGTAGCAGCAGTAAATCGGAAACAGGAGGAGGATCGCTGCACTGGCTGAAGTTCCCAAACCCCATGCCCAGGTTGGTAGAAATGGATCCACCGGTAGTGGCGGCAGTGGTGGATGCATTTGATCCCATGTGAAGCTCTGGACTTCATCCACCGGAACTTCGAAAGCTCCGAACCAAGTGTTCATCGAGATGTGGTCCGCCTCGTCCTGTTTTGCAGTTTGCGCTGACGCGAACACTTGAAAGGCTTGTGGGTCCTTGGACAGGAAGGGTGAGACGACCTCCACGGACAGCAAAGGTGGCCCGTTGTCAACCACAATGCCATATTCTTCCTGCAGCTGCCGTCTGGCAAAAAATTGCAATCAAACACGTTATACCGTCTTCTTCCCCAGTCAGAGCGGCAATGCGACAGAGTTCTCAGGTTAGTAAAGGAGTTGCAGGTGGCGAATGGTGGCGCTCGGTGGGTTTCACGGACGCGCCGTCCACGTCCATCAGGGACTCTCTTTCCTACTCACTCCTGTGACCTTTTTTTTTGTTTTTGGAGGGGGGGGGGGGGCGCGCGTCAGATGCTCTCGACACAGTGCCGCTCACACTTTGCACATGGAATGATCTTGGGACAGTCTCACGGTGTGAAGCTGCGGACCTCCTGGACTGGTGCACTGTGTTGTTTTTTGACAGTTTGGCGAGGTCGTCATTAACTAGGTTATTCAATCTTGCGGGCAGCAAACCTCCACGGCTTCCATCTTGTAGCCTCGAATGTCGGACAATGCCAAGCCCAAAACAAAGGCAGTGGTGTTGAGCACGGATTCCTGCAGCCGCTGCACTTTTCATATAGACCCAAGCAGTATTTATTTCGAAGCCGCAGTGGCCTGAATGATCGGATCTCTGGAAAAATCCTGCAGTCATTCCATAAGACTGCCGTTGGCGATGCGGCACAACAGCGATTTTTATCTGGCCTGAAACGTGCTCCGGAACTTGAACTGGAGGTAGAAAGTTTTGACAGGCGCACTCGGAGGCTTCCGGCAACGGCGGCTTCGCGGATGAGCAAACGTGCCTCTGAAGGCCAATGCACAACGCGGCCAAACAACAACGCTTCACAAACTCTTGTAACACGGCCTCCAGGACATCGGAGGACGCATGGCGCCTGAAGATCCTCCCACGTCAGCGGCGAGAGGAAGAAGAGCGGACGACACTGGGTGCAAGCGCTTGCCCCAGGACCTGTGGCAAAGCTCCACATCGCTCCAATTCGGTGACTCTTGCCATGCGTATGATCTGAGCAGCCGGTGCATGTACTGTCTCCTATTCCTGTGTTGCATACCTGGGGGCTTGGTTTACTTGGGGTTTGGTAGGTCGACGGAAGGACAGCCTGAGCATTGTGCGCAGGACTCATCGCATGGTCGGCATTGGAAAGAAGTCCTCACAAGAGATTTGAGAGAAGCGAGCAAAGCGAGCCGGCGGCTAGCGGCTAGCGCTTGCCTGACCATGTGGCCAAGGCTCCACTCGTAGTAGCTGCTTGGAGGACAAGCGGTCTCTTTGCACGTCCCATTGTTGAGCACCAAAGGCGTTCGGCAGGACAGGCAATGGATAGCTTCAGGTCCAAAGCACGTGCGACAAAGAACATGGCAACGAAGCTCCCGCGAGATCAGAAGCTGGTACACCTCACGGGGCTTGGCATGAAAATGCGGAGACATGCACAATGCTGGCTTAGGAAGATGTGGCAAGTTCATACTGGGCACGAGAGGCACGGTCCCAGCAGTGGCCGTCGCAGAGGTCACCCGTACTTCAAGAAGGAGCCAAGTGTTCACAGGCACGGAAATGTACCTGTCCAGCATCGCATCATACCCGCAATTCTTTAGCCATCACCCCCCACCGGAGTCCCCGGCCCCCCGTGCATTCAATGCTGCAGTTAATTACTGTTCCGAAGTCCCAGCAATCCTTTTCCAGATGCAGCAACGGTACCGAGTCAGAATGCCAGACTCGAGGTCTTCCCAATCGCTGCCATCCACCCGCAAATGTAGAAGCGCCGCAGGGTCATTTTTCGAAGCTACTGCCCGCGTCCACTCATAGCCACCTCGCAGAGTGTGATTCAGCCAAGAAGTCATGCTGGCGAACAGCGCCTCCAGTGTTGGGGTTGGCAAAGACCAGGTACTGACTTCGTCGAGGATCCTGAGCGGCTGCCAGCCAGGAAGCCGAGCAAAGAAACCAAGATATCCAACTATGCCACAGCCGCGAGACCGAACAGCAAATTTCGGATGGGTGTCGAAGTACATCGGCTCCATGCGCAGTGGGTCGCCAAAACCATCCACGGCCACAAGACCTGTCAGCGTGGCCTCAGCCTGAACTGTCGCAGCTGGATCTGGATACCTTGGCCACTGGGTGCAGGGTTACACGAAATCTTGCTTGCTTGCATAGGCTGCATCGCTTATCAGATGCTGCCGACTCGCTGAAACTGGAAGTCCGAAGTGATAGTGGACCGGATGACCACAATCCTTTTCCGTGGGGAAACCAGGACCAAGACCCGACAGGTGGCCCCTACCATCTCTCAAGGCACTCGTATGCTACTTCCTCCTGCAAGCTGTGTCCGGCTCTGTACTTGCATCTTGGCAGCGTGTAGTTGGTGCTCCGCGATCCGTATTGAACTTCCAAGACAAGATGCGCAGCCTTGTCTGAATCACGGCCGACCGTCCCTCGGTTTATGTGTGACTTGCAATCGCGCCTCCTCGCTGGGTACATCCGCAAAAGCTGACGGCTTTCCGGAGACCAATGTTTCGCTAAATTCATCTTCCGGTCTGTGGAGCCGCAGAAGTACCTAAAACTGGAGAAAACTGCGGTGGCGGGGCAAGAAGATGGTGGCCGGATATACAACCATGCCAAAACCATTCAAACATGTCAACTTCTGTGCTGAAACTGCGGATCAGCCACAGCATAACCCTGACGAACCACACAAAGAACAGCGACTGCAAGGGCTTCTTGCGGAACGGTCAAGGAATACCTGGCATGTGGCTCTTGCGAAGTTGTAGGAGCTCTGCGCTCATGCCAAACCTACCCTGCCAGAAGCCGACAACCGAGTTCCCAGCTTGACCTCGAAGTAAGACCAAGCCATCGGAGCTGCGACTCCAGTGCCTTTGCCAAGCAGTCGGGGGCTGCAAAGGTATCCGAATCAACAGATTTAAATATGTGCACGTGGCCACATATGCAGCCCAAGTACTATGGTGTGCACTCGCTCAGAAAAATGACCCCAGTGTGCATGTCTGAATATACATCTATATATATATATATATATATATATATATGTATCTCTTTGTGTGTGTGTGCGCGGCTGTCCTGCATTTATGTACATCATATAGCATAATCTAGTATACTCATGTTACATCATGAAACAGTTTACAAGACAATACGACATACTAGGGCCGGACGAAAATCTTCGGCTTCGGCCGAAGCGAAGCGGTCAGAGGTTCCCTCTTTCTCTTAGTCCACTCCGCGCTGACCCACCCCAAGCTCAAGTAGCCACTGACCACCCTTTTAAAGAAAAAAAGATTTTGTCATCCAAAGACCTTTGCAAGTGCCCCCGCCCCCCTTACTGCACCTGCAACTGGGCCGAGGCGGATGACGCGAAAATTAGTATGCTATACTGTACTGTACTCTCTCTCGCTCTCTTCGCTTCGCTTCGCGAGGGTTAGGCTTCGAGAAGCCCGCGTCGAGGCGCCCCCTTCCCCATTGTTTGGTGGGAGGGGCCTTGGGGCTGTTGCGCTCGGGGTTGTTCCCCGGCGGAGTGTGCGAACGGTGGAGGCTACCTGTCTCTCTCTCTCTCTCTCTCTCTCTCTCTCTCTCTCTCTCTCTCTCTATATATATATATATATATATTTACACATCATGAATGGTAATATGACGTAATATACCTCTATCTCTACTTGCATCTATCTGCTTTTTCTCCCTCTCTCTCTACACATAAATATGTAAGTAAACACATAAAAAGCCGTCATATATGTGTGTGTGTGTGTAATTGTGTGTATATATACACACACAGAGGACTAACGCTGATGCTTCGGTTTTGGCAAGGCGCTCAACACCACGGACAACTCTTCCAGGACGGGGGCATCGATGCCAAGCAAGCGACGAGGTGCCTCAGCTGCAGCAGACGTTGATCCCCAAGAGATCTCAATTGTTTTGCGAATTCTGCCGAGAGGCCCATCCCGGTCCTGACCAAATCGAGGAGACATTATTCAAGAGCACGATCAGATGTGATGAATTTGAACAGCTAATAGTCATTGCTATGGTGCAGGGCCTGCAAGGCATCGCCGGAAGAACCCACCCCACACGAGCCATCGCCTCATGCGCCTCAAGAGGCACTCCCACTGGGTTCGGAATGTCGTTATGCCAAGAAACCAGTCGATAGAAAGGGTACTATAGCCACGGATCTCCGTCACCAACCGTGCCACACATCGCCATGGCTCGTAAGCCCTTGGTTTCGCCTGGCTAACTGTGCTTGGGAAACAAATCTACGGCGTCTACGGTCAGTGTGGCTACTCCTCCTGCTTCATGCGTGGCTTGGTCGTCAATGGCCCTGATATGCCCTGATGAAACGCACAAAACTCTTCCCATCTCTAGTGTTCAATTTGCAGAACTTCTCAGCTGCAGGCTGTGTTTCGCCTGCTCGCAAGATCCTTGCTTTCTGCAGGCGTCGCAGGTGGTCAGACCTTCAGGGCAACTAGTATGGACAGATTTAGGAGGCGAGGGCAGGCGACGGCGATGCCTCACGGAAATGTAACGGCACAGTGGCAAGCTTCCCTTTTGCAACTGCCAGCATGCGCCGGAGAGCCCAGAGAAAGCCGTTTAGGCCACATGATCTGTTCTGGACTTGCTATGAAACACATCTTCAAACCGGATGTTGAAACGGCGAAGGCCCGGAGTGGAAGCATGGCTCCACGATCCTATCATCCTTCATTCAGCAGCGGTGTGGTCTTGCTGTTTCCTGAGGACACAGCTCGAACGGGAAATGCAGACATTGCGGTGGGGTGCCCAAAGAAAGGAAACTCAAACCCGCAAAGGTCCTATATCCTGAAAGCCGGAGCCCCATGAACGCCCATGATTTCACTCGTTACTCCTTACGTAAACTTTGTGCATGCCAGTGCATGCAATGCCCCCAAACATCGTGTAAAGCCGTAAAGGCCCCCCTTCGAAACAGGACTGTAGAACAACACTAAACTGTTCGAAGCTATGAAACATCGTCTTCGCAGGCTTGCTTTGCAGGTTTGATGGTTGGGTATTCGCCATAGCTGGTGCCTTCCCCCCCTCCACCCCCAGCGAAAAAGCGAGTGGTTTGGCAACCGCTGCAGTTTACGTGGGATTGCGACGGCCCACTACCAGTCAATGATGCAGAGCAGCTCACAAAGCAGATGCCGGAAGTTTGCGGTTTGAAAAAAAACCTCTTTCCCAAGAGCTTGGGCCAGGCCCGAGCTAAAGCCGAAGAAGCCCAATTCCTGGCATGTATTGGGGTTTTGCTGGAGACATGTTCCGCTCCCAACCATGCCGCGGGAAGCTTACCGTATCATGCAATGCACTCTATACGGTACTTATGCTATGCTATGCTTTGTTGAATCTGCTTCCAATTGTCTTGCATGTGACAGCTCTGGTGAGACGACTAACTTTCCGCTGGAAGTCGCATCAAATCGAAGCGCAGCATCGAAGCAGCAACAAATCCTGGGCTTAGCTTCACATCCGACAAGCACCGATGTGGCAAATGCGTGCCTTGCATTGCCTTGCTATCCAGAAAAGAGGCCCAGGAGAGCTATGCCAAATGCGCCACCGACAGCAAAGGGCAGGGCGCGTGGCCTCAAGACATGCTCCCATGCCCCTAACGGCCTGTGACAGAGGTCGGGACGTGGTCGTCTTCATCAGCCAAAACGCCGATAAAGCTTTTGGTCACATGTTTGAACTTGTCCACACAATCCAGTCGTCTGGAGCGGACGAGAATAAGCCGGCTGAAACCTAGCTGTGCCGGCCCGGATGCCCCAGTCTGATCATTAGCATGCCGACCAGAAATGGTCCTCCAAATAATTCCAGAGCAGGTAGCTGCAAAGGGCACTGCTCAGCAGCTGTTCCCAGAGTGTGTCGGTCAAGAAACACGTCCTGCGCTGGCGCCAAAATTGCCACCAACGTTGATGACCTCAATCACATGCTGATCTTCGCACAACAGATCAGTTTGGATGCGGGTAGGTTGCATGTAGAGAACGGGCCGTGGGATCTACCTGTACGAATTCTGGTAACCAGTTGCCGAAGCTGGGCGATGCACTTGCCTACGACAGAACTGGGGGACACCTCACAAGCTCCCGCAGAATGAGAGCGACAATCTGCAGTGCTTGCATGGTCGAAGTCGTGAGGGCAAGCTGACCAACCTCCCCGCTCCCCAGAACGCCGTGGCCAACGCCGCTGGGTGACCGACTTTCCCCCTCCACTCCAGGGTTTCTACCCCACTGCAGGTCAAGAAGGTGAAGTCAAGTGCTGACTTCTATCACTCAGACTCAGATCAGCTTGCAAGGGTATCCAAACCAGATGCCAAGATGCGGCCAACTGAAATCCAGTTGGGCTGCAGTGCTGGTTGAGCAGTGTGCTGGCGTAGGTCACCAGAGGGCCGCCTGCCACGAAACTGGTCTGCTCACGTCACACGGCTCCAAGATTTTTGCACTGCCTGCAAGGCCGTACCATATCAAGGCCAGCACCGTCGCCAGCACAGAGGAGGTAAACGGCAGCCAGCAAAGAAGCCCCAGCAAGACTAAGACAACTTGGCCGCGAGCCTTGGTGACACAGCACACAAACTCCTTGCAGTAGAGTCTGGCTTGCGTGTGGTTCGTAGTTAGCACAGCTTTGTCCATCTGAGGTGCCAAATCCCACAGGTGGAAATACTGCCTGAGTTGTTCCGAGACAATCTGCAAGAGGCATTGAACGAAACCGGACTCATCTACCTCACGGACTGCACGCACTCAGCTTCTGACGAGGCACTGATATCTAGAAGCTCCAAAAGAACCGAGCATCAAGGAGCCCTGCAGTAGGCTCACCAGAACGGGTGCCACTTCGAGGTCGTGGAGCTCCCCGTCGGCATAAGACACAATCCAGCCCAGCCTAAGGCAATAAAATCGTCACACGCATATGCCATGCTACGGCAGCCACTTGATGCTTCTGCTGGTCAGCTTACAAACATCCGCAAGCTACAAGACAAACAACATGATCTGCAATGTTCGGTTGGGACGACGAATTTGACTCTTGTTGCGTGGGCCTCGGCGGAGTAACAGTTTTTGTCCACTAGATGTCTATAGCACGCCTGCAGTCGTAGTAGTCGCGGTCGGGCAGCAGCAGCAGCAGCAGCAGCAGCAGCAGCAGCAGCAGCGTCAGCAGCGCGAGCAGTAGTAGTAGTCGTCGTAGTAGCAGTTGTTGTTGCAGCAATAGCAATGGTTACAGCAGCAGGAGTAATACTAACAATGTCGGAAAGAGTAGCAGTAAGAGTATAGTAAGTAGTAAGAGTAATGGCAATAGTACAGTGGCAGTGGCATTACGGATAGCTCTGGATTCTGATTTCAATCTTATATTACAATTTGCAACTGATGTTAATGCCCGCCCGGAGGGCGGGCTGCTTCAGCCGAGGGCGAGACTTAAAGGACTAAGTCGATGTTAACACCCTGAATTACCATAGTAACGGTTGGGAGCGGGCTGTGCAGTACATTTTTGGTGCAAGGTCTCTTCTCATCATTCCGATTTGATTTTCCACCCCCGTGCCACAATTGCTCACCCTGATCTTCTTCTGTGTTTAGGTACGACTGACGGCTTCGCGATCAGGTCCAAGTCTCAAAGCAGAGTTTGCTCCGGAGAACAGGAACTGCACCAATGCTGCTGCGAGAACAGCTATCCATCTCTTTGCAGCCGCTGACCAAAGACCTGTGTCGTCCTGGCATTGGGGCAGCTGCAGCTCAGTCTCAAAGGAAACCCTAAAAGTACCGACGCTTTTCGCCAGCTTGCATCGACCTCGGAGCTGTCATCCGAATCCAGCTCGGATGACTTTTCCACTGGCCTCTGCGGCGCCTGGAGCTTTAGCAAAGCCACAAATCATACCACGATGAACGGAAGACAACGCACAGCTCCTTGCCTGGCTCGCTGCCAGGAAAGCCAAAGGCGGAGCGGCACACAGAGCAACAAAACCATATTCTGCGACAGGATCGCCCTGCATCTGCCTGCGAAACTGATCGGCATCCGCGCCGCGGGCCGCATAGCAGGAGCACCAAACCTCTTGACTAACCTATGCGTGTTTTGACATCCAGAAGCGAATCGATTGCCTGAAGTGCCGCGCAAAGGGTTACAGCTGCAGCATTTCTATGCTCATTTTCACATTAGAAACTGGGTGAGCAAAACGGTCTTGACATCTTGTCGTCCTGTTCGCAGCCAGGACACAAGACCTTGAAAGCCAAGGGAAGCGCCGCACTGGTCATGCCAAATGCCCCGTTGCAAAGTGCCAGTATCGGGCCAACCTGGAAGTCAGCGGCAAAAGCATGGAGAACACACGGGCCGCGAGCCGAATCTCCAACTGACGGCCTCTTTCCCTGGAAAGCTCCAGCAAGCCGCTGAAACGGTAAAGGAGACCAGGGCAGAGCCACAGCAGCCCAGCAAAACAAAATTGGCGGACCTCAGCACCACTTTGCGAGAGGCATCTTGTCATCTTGTTTATTCTTACTCGATTTGTTCCTCTCTGTCACAAGGATTCTCGAAGCCGAGATCAATTCGACTTGGTCATCTTCGCCACACTTCAGTCACCGTAAGATCTCAACTGCCTGCATCTCTTCTTCAGCACTCTTGCTTGCTTGCTTGCATGGCGTGTGGGGTTCTTCAGCACTCTCTCTCTCTCTCTCTCTTTGTCCTTGTCCTTCTCGTTGAGCTGTTAACAAACTTATAGCGTCTTCCTGCGTCCAAGACGGCACGTATACGGCAAAACCAACCCGCGCGGGAATCTGCACTTGCGTGAAGGCTGATGCAGGCAAGGCAGCGGCATATTGGCATGTAAGCATTGGCCGGTGCGGGCAGGCAGCCCGCACCGGCATAGAATCCTGCCCGAACCAGCAGAGAATCCCGCACCGGCATGAATCCTGCCAGCACCAGCAAGCAGCATTGCACTCGGCCGATGCGGGCATCGGACCCGGTCGGTGCGGGCAGGCGCCTGCATTGGCCGGCATGCCGGTGCGGGCAGCCGGCCCGCACCTGCCAATGAGGGCGCCTGCCCCACCGCACCAGTCCACCGCACCGGCCGAGTGCCGCACCGGCCAATGCAGGCACCTGCCCGCACCGACCGGGTCCGATGCCCGCATCGGCCGAGTGCAATGCTGCTTGCTGGTGCTGCCAGGATTCATGCCGGTGCGGGATTCTCTGCTGGTTCGGGCAGGATTCCATGCCGGTGCGGGCTGCCTGCCAGCACCGGCCGAGTGCAATGATTCTCTGCTGGTTCGGGCAGCATCAGAGAATCATTGCACTCGGCCGGTGCTGGCAGGCAGCCCGCATTGGCATGAATCCTGCGAGCACCAGCAAGGAGCATTGCACTGGGCCGGTGCGGGCATCGGCAATGGAATCCTGCCCGAACCAGCAGAGAAGCAGTGCAGTGCGGGCAGGCGCAGGCAGGCAGCCGCCAGCGCCAGCAAGCAGCATTGCATTCAGCCGGTGCGGGCATCGGCATGGCATCCTGCCCGAACCAGCAGAGAAGCGCACTCGGCCAGTGCGCACTTGCATTGGTAGGCGCGGGCGAGCAGGCAGCCCGCACCGACACTGACCTTCATGGAAGCACTCGGCCGGGAGAGGAAAGCAGCTACCGCGGATTCAAGATGCCTGAAGGTCGAAATGGCACTGCGACGGCAGGCAAGGTCAGCACAGGCGGCCCCCTGCTCGAGCCACGCTCTTCTTACTTCTTCTTCTTCCCACGTCACGGGCATGGGCATGAAATCAATCTCTCTGCCTGTTTCTCCTATCTTTCTGATCTTCCTGCCCTTAATCCTGAGCTTTCCCATTGGCCCATGCACACACTACTCATGCAGCTCCACAAATCAACAGCAAAGATGCAGAATGTGAAGGCTGGCAGAGGATGCCGCAAAGGGAATCGCCACTACAGTCAAGGCTGAGCTGCCTTACTTGCACACAGGTCGCTGTTGCTGCTCCATACGAAAGGAAAGTCTACTCTACTGATGGCAGGCCGCCAATGCAGCAGCACATAGCGATTTTAATTGGGCAAACATCGCACAACCAGCCACCAAGCATAGTGCCTCGACTGCATGCATCGGATAGGCGCCCTGTGCAGGTCTGCAGTTTTGGGGATGCTGCCAAAGTGCCAAACACAGCTCCGACGGCGCGTCCAAGAAAGAGACCGTGAAGCTGCAAGCCATTTTGTAAGTCCATTCGCTTGGCCAATTCATTCAGCGTAAGGCCGACAATCACCGTCTTAGATTCAGCCAGCACTCGGTCTCAGCATTCAGACCAGGAGTACTGCACCCAAGTGTCCGTGAGAGATTGATACGCTATCCTTGGGGCAAACCGTGCATGAGTATGCCGTTTGGTGGGCAAGCGGGCAAAGTAAGGGAGGTGTTCGGGAAGGTCTGCCAACTCTTACCACAGGCAGAAGTTTGAAACTCCTAGCAAAGACCTCATCTCCTTTCGGGTCGCAAGGTCGCAAGAGGGAGGTGCGAGGTTGCGCAGATCGGCAGCTTACGTGCGAGACAGCCGGAAAAGGACACGTAGTTGCAAAAGAAATCTGAATAACCAGGTCGTTCTCTTGCTCCTCCTCCTCTTCGTTGAGAGTGATGGTGACGGGTCGCAGTTGCAGTTTCGATGGCGGCAGTCGCAGTGGAGGTGGTGGTGGTCGTCGTCATGGTGGCATCGGAAGCTCGTGTGTTGCAGCATTGTAGTGGCAGCGGGAGTCTGTTGGGAAAACCACCGAGCAACCCACAAATGAGAAGTAAGGCATAGCGAAAGAGAGCGGCCATGCTGAGCACAGGTAGATGCGGCTGAATGTCACTGTCACGCATGTCCATGCACGTATCTTTGATCTGACACTGAAGCTGCGATAGAGGCGTGGCTGCCCTACCGACATGACGCCCATGGCTGGGCTGCTCCGAGACAGGTCGTCGTTAAATACACGGGATGTTATGCGGCATGTGTAAGGACTGCGGCAAGACCCGTTGCTTCAGTTTCAGGATGCCGACAAAGAGTTCGACACATGACTCACGTTTGCTGACGTGCTGTCGGCTTCAGGCAGCTGCAACATCGGAACGGCAGCGGGATGCAAGAGCTTTCCATGCACCCCAAAACAAAGGCTCACAGTGTCACAGGGCCGTGGCTGCGAAGTGGACTGGCGCGACATCAACCTGCCCCATGACTGAATCGCACGAGTCTGCGAACTTTCTCAAGGCAAACAGACCCCTAACTCCTAACCTCGTCTTCAACGAGGCGGTCTTTCGTCGCGCGGCTCCAGAGGCCGGCCGCTCCATGAGCAAAGTGACACTCCTCAGAGACCTCACGAAGAGAGCCGACAGCATTGCTAGCATTGCTGTAGCTGCTAGACAGCGCTACTTCCTTCCGTCTTGAGATCTGTGCGTGCGGATGACTTTCGCCGTCTCCGCCGCGTTGCCAACCTGCGCTTGGCGCTCGAATGCCACACTGGTCGCGTTGTGGAGGTGGGTCACAGACCCAACAGAGGCACAGGTTGGCGGCAGAATCCAGTGCACGGCCGTGTCAAGATGTGTGCTTAAGCGGAGGGCGAAAGCGAGGGGCGACCAGCAAATCTTTCTCTCTACACTGAGAGCTCTGAGGCTTCGAGCCGTCATGGTTTTGACGCCGCTTCGACGGTAGCCTGACTGATGTTGGCTCAATGAGCAGACGCCGGTGCTACAGTGCGCAGCTAGTCAGATCAGTCAGATCAAAGCCTAGTATCAGGTCACCGGTCTCGATTCCTGCTGCTGTGGCCACCTCATCTTGCTTCGTTGTGGCAGCTTGCACGTCTGCAGACAACCTTCTTTCGCTTTCACTCGTCTAGAGATTTGTTCATACTTGGGCACTGGCATTGTCCGTCGACCACACCACCAACCTTGCAGGCACGGTGGTGTCCAGCCATGTGGATCTTCTACGCACTGAGAGCGAAGCGATCCACAGCCCGCGGCTGCTGGTCGAACAACGAAGTGCTTGTGCAACGTCGGCCTTTCGATCTGAATGAGGAGGCAAATTAAGGACACAAGACATATACATCTGAGCAGTCGGCTCGATCTCCAGCTCCCACTGCCTCTGCGGGTCGCCTTGAAAGTGTAGCATCTGCACGAGAAGCTTCTTTGTGCCGGTACGAACTGCTGCCCAAGGCACACTCTTCTGCTGCCGGGCTCGTGCGGCAACTCTGCCTTCCAGACCCCCTCTTCTAGCACTATACCTGATTATAACTGGAGGGCCCTGGGCAAACCTCTCGAAACACTGCCTCGGCTGCGGGTACAAGATACGGAAGGTCAGCATCCTCGGCCGTTGCAGGATTGTCGGGTGTGCTGATGTTGCCACTCATTGTCCTGCTAGAAGTCTCCGGGGCGGGTGCTTGTGATGGTCCACGGTCAGCTGACGTGTACGGCCACGTCCGATGATGCTGTCCGAGCTAGCCTCCCCGTACTCTCACAGGTGCAGGTTTGTGGGGCAGCCTGCGAACCTCCACTCTCAACTTTCCACCTGCCTTGTCGAGCAACATCATGCATCCGTTGTCTTTCAGGACCGTGTGGCACTGCTGCAGCATCCGCCGAATCGAACCAGCAGCATCCGTCCTGCAAAAGTCCGATAAGTCCCACCATCCACTACAGAACGATTCGACTGCACATATCTTGCGGTGTTAACCAAATATACGTGCATTCGGAAATAGGGTTGCTCCAGTCCTGGTCAAAAAGCAATCAATAAGTGTCTTGCCAACGATTGCATCAAAATAGCCGGCATCGAAACGATCCGCAAGTTGCAAGGCCTTGCCATCGGTCATGTGATACTGTCTACACAGCCTGCTCAAGCGACTTGTCCAGTAGGCTCGGGGCATCCCAGCATTCCCACTGGATGTCCGGATACCGCATCCTGTTGGCACTGATCACCTCCCGGACAGGTCAGAGCTACGTGATGTGTGATGTGATGTGGGTTTCATCGGAGGCCTCCTGGGAGAAGTCCACTCCGATCACAGTCACCTCAATTACAGCACAGGTCAGAAGCACAGCAACGCGCATTCCGCCCGAGATGCCGACTCCGGCATCACGCAGCATTGGGGCCAGATGCGAGCACCCACATCCGAGCTCGCAAACTCGCAGAGGCTCCTCCTAAGCTGACGAAGATATGTGCCCTCACTTCACCCCACCTGCTACGAGTAGGCTTCCGACTGTTCTTGGTAGTCCCTTCAGGACCTGAGCAAGTATCTCCAGACGGCAGTCGCGAGCATTGTGACGAATTGAACCAACCCTGAGGCCTCCGTGATTGCCTGTAGGACCTGCAAAGTCTCGCAGAAGCCAACAGGGAATATGTCAAGATATCTCAGGCTCCACGGACCAAAGCTTGAGGCGAGATGCAATGTCATTCACTGGACCACTCCACTCCACGGCTTCCCCGTGCTTTCGATACCACCTGTGGCAGCAGGTTGGGTCAAAGACTTGGGAACACCAGGAGGCCGGAGGCCGGATAGCTCTGGGCCCTATGCTGGTCCCAGAAAGTTCGGGTCTCGTAGCGGCGGCGCGGTGTCTCGCTGCCAGGCCGTGTGGTCGAGGTCCCTGTGCTTCCTGGTGAGGATCGGGCAAACTCTGGGCCCTCAGTGACCCTCACAACGGGAGAGCCTACCTTTGCTGCTGCTGCGGCTTTGGCGAAGCTTTGTCATGGCGGGTTTGGCAAAGCTGTTTTTACCTAGTCTCATGCTAATGTCAGTAGTCTATACCTACCTATGTTACTGCATATCCTGTAATCCCATGTTCCTCCGACTGTGCGGCCTGCACGATGTCACGCTTGCTGCCGCGGGCAACTGTGCCCCGCACAATGGTGCCCAAGCCAGATGCTACACATCTTTGAGCCAGCACCCACGCACCCCAAGAGTGCCAGTTACAGATGATGCTGCGAACTCTCGAAATCCGTTTGTGGAACCAGCAGGGGTGCTGCTGCTTCTCGAAGGCTTGCTCTGCCGGCCGTGTGAACATCGGCCGGTATCAACTGTGACTCTCCAATGGCATCGACGGCAGGGTGAAGGGGCAGGGAATAGGACAATCGGATAAACCCTGACCGTAGCCTTAACACGAAACCTTGCAGTTCAAACCAGAAGTTGGTCCGCCAAAAAGGGCGGAGGGGGGCATCATGATGGGCCGCGGCTCGTCCAGGCTGAGGTTACGAGGCTTCATATCGAGGTGCTCCTCTCTGACAGTTTTTTACCGGAAACCTGAAACTTGCTGTGGTGAAATTAGGGAACATGTTTCTTTCCATCGTGGCAGGATCCTGGATCCTCAACTGCTGGTGTTGACATGAGCTGACGCAGAGAGTGGCTCGGTCAGACCTCTTGTTGAGAGCAACTGCGACTGAGAAGCACATGCCCCGCTACCTGTGCAAACTCGTGACAGGAGGCATCGAAGTCCTGACTGACTACACCATAGCAAGCATCTCGGCAGCAGAAGGTGAGATTTCAGGGCGGCGGGTGAGCACCGGGGTTTGAAGCTGAAGGATCTGCTCCCATATTTCTCAGAAATGCTATGTGGGCTCATCTTCTTGTAGCACGTGTGTGTACTGCGAGCATGACAGGCCCCACGAAGTAAGATGCTACGCAATTGCTCTTATCAAGGGGGAAAAGGAGGGGCCCTTAATGGGGACCGCTACCCTATAATGGGCTATATAATGGCTACATAATGGGTATATAATAGCTATATTAAGGGTATATACCTAGGGGTCCTTATTAAGGGTCCCTCCTTTTACCCTTGGATCTTAGTAATTTTAGCATTCAACGCCGGCTTTGGCACTGGGGTCCAGCAAACAAGCAATTCTGAGATGCAGTTGCAACATCTAAGTAGAGGCCCTCACTAGCTCGTAGGAGGACCTCGGCCTACGGGTGGCTTTGGGCTCCGTGAGCAGATTGAGTGCAATGTGCAATCAAAGTTCCCATCCCTCGATGTATGGCATCGTGCCCGTGTTCAATACACCCAGCAACCCTCAAACCGGCTTTATCTGCGGGCGCTTCAGACGATGCGCTCTAAGGCACGTGGGCAGCGCTTTGCGCACAGGAACTCAGCCAGGAGCCCGAAGGGTCGCGGCACACACGAGCTTCTTGCCGGGGTTCGTGTGGCTGGAGGATTCTATGTCAGTGCCAGGCGACTCTACTGGAAGCTGACGGCAGTGCCCAACTCAGGATCAGATTGACATTGACGACTGATAGACTTAGCAACTTTGGCCAGAAACACGGAACCTGCTGGCTGGCCTGGAAAGGCATGTAGACTCTATGTAGACTTTCAGAGGCGTTCTGCTGGGAATTGCTGAGGGCAGGGCCTGTCAATGCAGGGACCTAAGCTGACTCCCGTATCTCTCACGTTCCACGCTGAGCTTCTGCATGCGGCAACACATGGGTTCTCAATCGCTCTTTAGAAGCGTGCTGCGTCAGCGTCTGCTTGAGCTGCGCAGTCAACGCCTTGCCACTTCCCAGTTCAGGCTCAGTCCTATAGAACACTGCCGAGGAATCAAGTCAAGAAGTCTATGCGCATACGAACTTCCTCGACCTGAGCACTATGCGCGACGCATGGCGATGGCAGCTTCCTGTGGGCTGAGCAGACTCTGCCGATGAAACAAACCCGTAAACCCATGAGTTCCTATGAAGATCATGAAGAGACAAGCAGTGAAAGATCTCAGACAAGCAGGAGACCACAGCGCAGGTTGGAACCACTCCCCCACCCTAAGACCCCAAAGCGCCACCAGGCAACGGCGGCAGGTAGACAGGCCGTGAACCAAACAGCGCAACATGGAGTTAGAGATGCAGAGAGAGAGAGAGAGAGAGAGAGAGAGAGAGAGTGTGAGTGAGTGAGTGAGTGAGTGAGTGAGTGAGTGAGAGAGAGAAAGTGAAAATAAAAAGGAGAGAGCGAGCGAGACGGCGAGTGGGAGTTTCGATTCTTTCATTGTGCCTCAGGGTTTGCCTGGGGTCCGTCCGGCTCCACCTTGGCCACACGACACCCTAGACGGGAATCTTGCGCTCCATGTCAGCTTGAGCTGCAGTATGGCACTATGCACACATGCCTCTTGTTGAGAACCGGGCGTTCCCTCGCAGTTCGTCTGCAAGTTTCCTGCCTCCCACTGCAGAGCTTCGCGTGCGAATATGCAGCACATCTCACATGCATGAACTTTAGTCGCCTGCGTCCTCCGGCAGGGCAGGCTGACCTGCACCTATGCACAGGCTAGAGAGGCGCGTGGCAACGCGCTCGCTCGGACATGAGCGCCAGACATGCCCTTTCCGCAGCGCGAGCCGCTGTGGAGTGGCCGTTCAGCTCGGTGAAACGACTCAGCCTGCGTTCTTTATGCCAATCTTACTGAGAATGCAGGCTCAACTGCAGGCCACCGCACCAGCCCCATGTTTGCCAAGCTCCCGGCTCCGACTCCCTTTCAAGCCTCTTCTTTTCCATGAGGGCTTCTCCTTATCAGCTGCTTCGTGAGTGATCCAAGTACCGTGTTTGAGCGGGAGTATCTGAGTCGGTAGAGGTTGCGGCGCCGCTGTCTCAGATGCTCGGCCCTCGCTCTTCGTTCTTCCTTTTATGCAAACCACAATGACCCACGAGAGCCAATCTCTGTGCTGGACACGCCTCGGAGGGCTGCTGTGGATTTCGGTTCTGCTCCGCTTGCCGACCTGGCCGAAGGCCCGTCGACTGGCAAGCCCTGCTATGGGGCCAGGGAAGGCTCGCTTTTGCAATAGGCGCGCATCTCTTCCTCTGCTGGAGTCGAGCACCGGAGTTCGGCGCGGAGGAACGCCGCCGCAAGCAACGCTTAGACGCTCTGTGGCATTTAAGGCTGATCCTTCACAGCTTTTTCATGCCGGCTTGTGCAGCATGCGGGCTGTCCTACACCTTCTTAAGCTTCATTCCGAATCCATGGCTGGGCTACGACCTGCGCAAGCAGACTAGAAGAAACGCAAGGCAAGTTCATGGGTTCCGTCTGTTGACTACAAGGTGGCTAGGCATGACTTCGACTTCTGTATTTCTTGCCGACGTGCCTCAGGAGAGAAGTAGTGAGCTATTCCGTGAAAGTTGGAGCACCTTCTAGACATTCGGGCTGTTGCAGCCCAAACCTGCCCTTCCATGCCTCTTGAGAGTGGGGCGTGGCGAGGCCCGTGGCGAGCATCTCAGACAGCTTTGCCAGCCCAGTCCTGCCAACAAACAAACATGGCTTCCTTGATGCCACAGCCGGGAGGAAGCAACAAGACTGACACCACATCATGAACAGTCCCACCCGTTTTCGCAGGGACGATCCTTTTCAAACATCTTGGTTCCGCGCTCCACGTACTTCATCACACCAGCGGCACCCAAAAGGATGCAACCAGCTACAATCCTCCCAGATTCATCGACAAGCAGGAGCTGCACTCGCTGAAAAGTTCGGCCAGTCCCCAGCGTAAGGGCTGCTCAGGCCAGGGGGCATCAGGATGCACAAGCACAGGCCGACGAATGCCTCAGAACAGAAGGGACCTTTCTTCGAATGAAAACCCTCAATACTACATCGTCGTCTCATCCAAGTCACAGTAGTTTGGATAAGCTGATCTTGCTCAGAAGCTGCCATGGGGAAGCTGCATCAGGACCCACCAGGAAGGCAATCGACTCTGGTTTGCGACTACAGCTGCTCTGTCAGCCACAAGCCGCAGATTCTGTTGCGTTACGACGTTGGATGCCACATGTACTGCACAGTCCTCATGTGCACTGTGTTGTCAAGTTCCTGGCATGAGCGCAAAGCAACGTGTGTAATTCAGGGCTCCGGCGGGCAGCGCTTGCCTGTGCGACTGCGATTTGAGCACGTTCCTGCTGCTCAGCTGCCTCCCCGCAAGGGCATCTGCAAAGCGTTCTCGTGTTTGGATCCGAGTTCCGGGCATCCAAACGTCGTCTCTCTTCCTTCTCACTGAGCCCATAGTGTCTCCGAAACCCGGCACAGCTTCATCTTGAACTCTCAAGTTTGAGTGCAAAGCCGCATAGGGATCTTCTTGAGTGATGGGTGAAGCTCCTTCGTGAAGGATTCATTGACAATTGAACTGCAGCATCTCGTGGTTCACAAAGCCGCACGCGACCGCGACAAGCCTATGCCGCCATCGAGGAGAGGCTGAATCTGGAGAGTTGGCGGCAAGCTGAACTGCTCCTTCAGTGCAGTGGCATTTCGTCAAAGTGGACCCTACCCTGCCAGCCTAGTTGGGCCGCAGTCCTGCTGCTGCTGGATCATCTGTGCTGCAGCAAGTGCTGCCTGCTGTGCAGCTTCAGCCTCCGCCTGGAATCGGATCTTATCTGCAAGCCCAGGAGTTCATTTTCATATAAGTGCTCTAGCGTGTGAATCTAGACATGTGTAAACAGACATGTACCTGACACGTAGGCTCCTGATCCTCCGATGCGACCGAAAAGCCGGTCATTATGGGGTAGGGGCTGCCTGCCTGAATCCGCCGGAGTCCTATCTACGCCATGAAGCTCAAATCTGCATAGCGCGCTTCGGCACGAAGAAGATTCTTCGACCTCTACTGATCGTTCCGTGCAATCTACAAGAATGGCCTGGGCGGACATGCTCTCGGCATGCGCGCTGAGATGAGCCTCAGTGATGCAAACAGGAGAAGCTGCAAGGTTCAGGCTGAAGCAGCATGCCGGGCTGTGTGCCAATGTATCGTGCAGATGGTCTTGGAGAGCATGCAGAGCGCAGAGGCAGAGTGCATACGCTTTTTGGCACCTTTTGTGCCACTTCGCTTGCCCTTGCCCTTGCCCCTCCAACCAGCCTCGGCCGACCTGTCCATGCAATTCAACTTCTGCATGCACCACAGGATCGACTCTGAGTGCATCCTGGTGTGAACAAGCATCTGCTTGCAGTCATCGCCTCCAGCGAGGGTCAGAAGAATTCGTTGTCAGATTCTGTTGACAACGACGTTCTTCTGCGTCGAACCGCGCACAGGCGTCAACGGCAGCCTGCCAAGCCTGCTGCACTCTCGTAATGGAGCATCACAACACCAGGAATGGCTAAATCGGATTCTCCCTTCCTGGTTCTCGCGGATCTTCGGTGACACCGCGGGCGATTTCGTCAGACCAGCTTTGTGTTGTTGGAGTTCCCACTCGCTCAGGCTGCGAAGCTCTCCTCAGAAGGCGAGATTTGACTTTAGTTCTTCTGCAATTCATCGCTGCATGCTTGCTGACTTCCCAGGATCATCATGCATGGGAAGGGGCTGAGGGCTCCGATGTCTTCCTCAAGCTGGGGACCTACTAAGTCCCACCTTGCCACGGCACGCTTCTGAAACCGGTTGCGAGGCAGTTCGGCTGAACTGTGTGACAACCCGGGCTGCTGTGCCTAATTCCCGACGGCTTGCTGGCAATCCGATTGCAATGCACGAGGCCGCTGGGAGTTGCAAAGGCATCCACCGGCAAGTCGTGGCTCTCCATCCTTAGTAAGTGCAGTGGCAAAGGAACCCCGCCATCTCTGAATTCTCCACAATAGGCTAAGGGCTACGGCTAAGGGCCATTACCGTCTTGCTCTGATGAGACTCATATCTGCGTTGAGCTGAGCAGGCTCCACCACTTGCAAGTCGTGGCATATGCTGAACCTTGGTGTGGCATCTAAGCAGAGGTGTTTGTGATTGTGAGAACGCATGCTGCGGGCAAAAAGGCACGGGTGTTGTGTCGGGATCCGCTGCACCCAGCGCCGTGAGGATTCCCCACTCCACCTCGCACCAAGCACTTTGGCGCATCTTTCACCCTCCAACTTCCAAGCTGCTACGCCTCGCCGTAGCCCTTGCCCTTTCCCAAACGCACTCCGTTTGAGGCGACCACACCTTGTCAGAGGAACGGTGCAAAGCGAGCCAGCATGCGCGATGCGCTTGCTACAGCCACGAACATCCGGGGAACAGGTAGCCACGACGACCACGTCGACAAGTGGGATGTCCTTGGTGTCTGTCGTATCTAGGAGCTGCATTTCGGGAGTTGCCATCTCGATGTGGCATGGTGCACCCAGCCGAGGCTCGAGTAGTTTTAGGGGTTTGGCCCACTTCAAATACTCTCGCCTTGACAGGTTTGAGACTTGAGATCAGCAACATCTGCCGGTCAGAGCCGAGCAACGATAGCCGTCTGGGAGGCTCTGGGACCCGGGACCCCCTGGAGGCCCTGGCTTGTCTCCGGCCCTTTCCAAGGATCCGCTGGGGAAGCAGTCTCGATGAAGCTCCAGATAAAGAAAATCAGCGCCAGGGTATGGTGGTACAAGAACCTGAGGTTTTTCTCCCGCTTCAATGCATGTGGGCAGGCCGCACATGAGTGGTCGAAGGGACCGAATACTGCAAAGAAAGAGCGGTCTTTCCTGCGAGCACCAAAGCTGTTCGCAGAGCCGCAGCGCCGATGGAAGGGTGCACCTTGACCACTGAAGCCTTCTGCAGCTCCGGAAGTGCCAGGAGATGCCGGCCTGCTGCAGCGAGGAGAGGAGTCCACAAAATTTGCAAGGCCCCAAGAAATCGCGCTTCACGGAAGGGTGCCGACACGCCAGAGCTGATCCCACGCAGTTGGGAATTCGGCCATGGCATGGGCGTGGGAAAAGGACAGCATCTTGGCTCTCCAGCCTGTCCCATACCTGGGCGCCGAGAACTTCAGCAATCCCACCCCTCCAATCCCTGGCAGGCGCTTGGCCCTAGCTGGCCTGCTGTCTCAACGCAGCCTTCCGCGAATTGCTCCGATCCTCTTCGGCTTCCATTCGAGTTCGCACGCTCCAGCAATGCACTCCCTCTTAGTCTTACTTGCAGCGTTCATCAGCCAGAAAAGTTAAACGTTCAGTCAATAGCAAGGGTGTATGACCCCTCAGAAAATTTGCTAGGGAGTCTTTCGAGCCTCTCGCGGCTACGTCTAATGCGCGTACACGGCTCACTTGCCGAAGTTATCTATAGCTCGGCTTGCTGCTGCCATCTCGAGCACCTCATTGAGTGCCTGCCCAAGGCGTTTTCTTCCTAGTTGGAGGGCCTCGGAGCCTCGGACTGCAGTGAAGTCTCGACATGGCGCCTCAATGAGTTGCAAGCGCTTCTCCAAATGTCTGGACCTTGGCACTGGTGACCGCAATGAAAATGTGTTCGCAGCCCGATAGGTTGGAGCAAAACCTTGACACTGCACTGATGCGATCGGGGTCCACGGTGCTTCTCAAGCTGGCACGGCTATCTTGAATCTTGACATTGACATGGTCACCATCCTACATCGTGTACTGTGGAAATCCATTTCAAAATCACCATGACAACTCACTTTCTTCGGGGTCCGATCTTGTAAGAGAAGTCTGGGACGCCAGCAGGGCAATGGCCAGCTGAAGCTCGGCCTTCTGTGCAGAAGCAATGCTTGCTTATGCGTTCGTGTCTGAAGCTTTGGTACTCCAAAATTTGTGAACTTGTCTCCATGGGGTGCTTTATGCAGCAATGATGGATTTCATCAGCACTGCCTCGACACACCGTTGTTCAGCTTCGAGGCGCACTAGCCTTTCTGCCTGCAGACAAAGCTTGGGCTCCAAGTTCTGCAGTGAGCCCGCAGTGTCAAGGAGAGTAAGACAGCGTAGAGGAACATGATGAGCACGGCCTCCGTCTCCAGTTCCTCCGTGTGTGGTGGGGCCTTGAGCTGCACTACCAAAACACTCCTAGCCTGACCAATGCAAACCAGCTTATCCATCCGGTATTGTGACACATGTGACCCCGTAGGTGGCCCTGGTGGAAGCAAAATTTCAGTGCAACACGGGGACCGCATCGTCCGCCACCACCTCGACAAATGCGTGGCTGGCAGCCATAAAGGTAAAGCGCAGTGTTAGAACATGTCTAGATCACGAGATCGTCCAAGCGCCCGGCAATCTGACCGACAGGGTTGAGCCTCGGACTCGGACTTACTGCGTCCGAAGTGGATTGCCAGCCGCTCCTTAATAACCCCACCTTGCACGCCACATTGCAGGCACTGCTCGTTTCTCCATGCTATAAGAACCCAACGCTTCTCTCGAAAGCTCCGAGTTGCGCTTCAACATCATGGCCTGACAAAGTCCGGAAAATGCTCATCGCTGGGCAACATGGACAAGCCTTGAAGACCAGGAAGTCGTCGACACCTCGCGTCTTCGCTGGAAAGCTGGTCGAAAGGGGCAACGTGCAATTCCGTGCGTATCGAACATGTTCTGGATTGCGGCCCAGCGTCTTATCAACTGCTCCACCAGACTTCTGTGGAGCTCGTTGCTGCCCTGAAACGAGGATGCCAAGCAAAACGAAATGGCCGAAACCTGAGCTGGGAATCTGGCCGACAGCCCGTATTCACAGAAGCTGGTGAACCTTGAAGGACAGCGACCGCTTCAGGCACGGAAGCCATCCCTTTGCTTGGCAATCTCCAAGCTTTCAGCACCCATGTCTGGTTTTCAGGGGGTGCGGAGTGTAGGCCAGTGCAGTCGGTTGTTGCTGGCCCTCTCGCTTGGCTTTCCTCAATTTCTATTAGCTCGAAACCTGAGACTGTGCTGTCCAGCCACTCTTCTGTTGAGATTTGCAGCTCCGCAAGGTGGGCCTTGGTTTGGAGGTCAACGGAGGATAGATTGTTGAGCCGTGGACATCCGTGCACTTTGCAACTTCTGAGTGCGGCTCTGCCAACAGGTCTTCGACCTGTTCGAGGCTGTCCACAGCTGGGAAGAGGAGAACAAGCTACCTATATAGAACAAACAACACGGGTTTTACGCGGCTTAACCAAGCTCCGCTGCATGCGTTTCCGTTTCCTCCTGCTGTCCCTTGCTTCTGCGCGTAAACTTTGGCTGGTGGGGGTCGGGCAGGCTGACCTCAGAAGTGTTTCAAAAATGGTTTCAACACCCCCACCGTGGAACAACTTCTCGTGCCGGACCATCCCAGAAGGCAAACATATCCAGAGGCAAGAGTCGCGGCTCCCTGACTTTTGGCTGCCTCTGCACTCGTGGGGCGCTTTCCGGGTGTCGTTGGCCGTTGGCTGACGGACCGCTGCTCAGCCGGTGGCCAAAGCGGACCCGCACTTCGTGAAGACCCGATGCACGGTTGAGTTCCCGACTAGTTGCTTGAAGGCATTGTGAACCAATGTGTACTCCAACCTGGCGCATCATGCATGCTCTTCGCAGCGTCCATTTCGGATTGCCACTTTCACAACGTGTATGCGACCGAGTATTGAAACGTGACAGCCCCGCTTGTTCTCCTGCACCGACAGTGCTTGCATGCAGACATCTGCTCCGTCTCTCACTTTGGCATCCTCCTGATCTTCGAAACAGAGGCAATTTTGATCGACGAACTGGGAGACTGGAACCATCCATGTGGGCGACCTGAGCAATGCGCTATCGGCTTGGGGGGGGGGGGGGGTCTCGCAGAATGCTGCCAAAACTAAGCCAACAAACCACCTTTTCGATCCAGCACGGGCAATGCTGGTCACCAGGGCACATGTAACGCAGCCACACAGGTCCCCGTGCGAGGCCGCCTAAGACCTAAGAGAAACCTATGAAGATGCGAATTCTGCAAATCAAGTCATGGCGTCGATGCCGGCAGACAATGCGCGACAGCGGCACTGTCCTCAAACACGAGCCAGGCGGTAGATCAAGCCATGGATGTGGTGGCCTGTCAATGCAACAATGCAACAGGTGACACCAGGTGATGTCAGATGCAAGCTGCACAAAACTTGCAGGGAAATTCTGTACGCTTGCCTCTTGCAGGGCTTGGCGCAGGTGGACAAGCTCCTCCTCGCGCCTTTGCACCTGCAAGCTCTGGCATTAACATTTCTCCCAGGTGCATTCGTCGAAAGTTTGGGGAGCCAGTGACCGTGCCTCCACCCGGTGAGTTGCCGAGCACTGGTTCCGCTAGCAAGTGGGGTTTACTTCCGAGCAGAACAACTTGGAAGCCCAGCCCTGCCCCGTCCTCTGCAGCCAACTCCAAGCACTTGTGGCGATAAAAGTCTGCATCCTGCATGCTTCTACAGGGTGGGGTGTGGTACATAGGTGGATCTAGACAGGAAATGGAAAGGTCGTACGTATGCATATGTAATATGCATATATACATATATATATATATATACATGCGTGTGTATGATGTGTACATGTCCATACTTAGCTCTGTCTCTCTTTCTGAGGGGTAGGTCTCCCTTTCCCCCACTGCTCGAGTGCGCACCCGGTTTTGGAGTGGCCATGACTGCAGGTCACGGTCCATCTTGATCTCTCTTTCTCTCTTTGTTCTCTCTCTGCTCCTCCCAGGCTTAGGGGGGCGAGTTCAGCCCTGCGGCCAGTATCTGTACCTGCACCCACATGTATGCATGCATACACACATGCGCACAAGCCGTATGCATACGTGCCCCCAGCATACATGCACAGAAACATGCATACATGTATACATGTGTACATGCGTAGGTACATGCGTACAACATGCATACATACATTGAAATGCACATACATGTGTACGAACATACGTGAATGCGTGTATACCTATCTACCGACAGATAAACAAACAGATAAGTATGCGTATAGGTGCATGCACACTTATGCATCCATCCGTCCATCCAGATATTCGTGACCATGTAGCGATGGATGAATTTTGCAGTCAACCCGTCCGAGTTATGCAGGTCCAACTCACGTCTGTCTCCGTCTTCCAAGTTGAAGCCGGGTGATCCAGAGGTCGTGACAGGTGCCGTTGTAGTCTGAGGGGACACCGACAAGCACAGCTGCTTCTCGAGGTGGTCGAGCGCTGCTCGAGTGTCTGCAAGAACTTTGTCATGAACTTCTGTTGCTTGAGCCTGTGTAAACAGCTTCAGATCCGTTCTGTTGGCGATGGGTGGCGGAGGCAGGTCCAATGTTGTCGTAGGCGCAGTGGAGGGACTTGATGGAGAGGGCCGGCCCATCTCCAAAGTGTCGAGGTCAGTGGTCTGAGACTCCTCTTCTTTGATGATATACTGCCGATACTGGCCCCACTCCTGCAGGGTCATGGACATAAGTCACAAGATGTCACAAGATCAGCTGGCTCCAGAAGTCCTGTCCCATCAAGGATCCGAAGCTTGGCATCCACTCTTGAACCGCTTCTTGTGCGTAGCCATCTTGTGCAGCTCCTTGGTACATCAACGCGGTTCTTGACGAATGGCTGGCCACTGAAACAACCTATTGAATCCCGGTCTGACTTTCGAGTCCAAATTTTGTGGGTGGTCTCTTTCATGATTCCAGACAGTGCACTTCGTAGCCCTTCCAACGTATCTATAATGATCGTGCAGCAGTGTTTCCATGGCTTGCGACGCTGCAGCGCCGGCGAGGTGGCTGCCTTTCCTGCACAACACAGGTGGTACTTAGTTCACGTAGATCTGCGCAGTGGGCAGAGCGATTGCGTCAGTCCTGGAGCAAGGTCTCCACAAGACTGGCCAAGGCCTGACGTTCGGCTCTTTCCGCAGCCATGTCCTGCCGCAGCTGAGCGAACTCCTCCTCCAGACCTTACTTCGAAGGAGGACAGAAGCGGTACACCGCTGAAACCTTTGAGGTTTCGGCTCAAGCCGGCAGCAGGCACAGCTGTGGCTGCAGGGGCCCAGATTCCACCCGCGCCATTCCTGCTCGCCTGAATTCGAAGTCAAGACGTTCCATGGCATGCCTGCTTGCTTGTGCTTCTCTACGTCCGGTGCCATTAATCTAGCGTCTCTCTGATAAACCGCCAGATTACACCCGTGAAATCTGGCCCAGCAAGTAGTACCCTAGAACCCGTCTGTCCCAGGCACTTGCAAATTATTCCTGTCGTGAGACAAACTTAAAGCACAAGCCATAAGCAAAAGGAACAGAGGGGACAAAATTGATGATGAGTTGTGAGTTCTGGCATGTTCTGCTGTGTGCCCCGCAGGTCCGCTGTTAAATCAAGCAGCCAGTCCATTGCAGGGCCGCGGGAGCTGGCCAGGGCTGGCTTTCAAACGGCGCGGCGTCACCGTCCAGGGCTGTCCCAGATGCAAAGGCGCTTGCATCAATCGCGAGTCCCTTTCACGGTGCAGCTCGTCAGAAAGCTGCAAGCACACAGCGCAGGTGGAAGTGTAATGCGGTCCAGGTTTCTGGATGTATGGACCAGAAGCCGTGTGCCGCTCCCACGTCCCGCTTGCGGAGATGCTGCCTCACATGGGACCAAAGATGCCGCGGCCGGAGAGCATGTTGATTGGGGCGAAGAGAAGTCCGAGACCAGAGCTGGGAGAAACACTAGAAGCCATGGTACTCTCGGAGCCTGGAAAAAACACAAGAAGGTGTGGAAGCGGGATGTGGGCTCAGTGTGCCAGCGGTCCAGTACAGCTTTTGATCTGCAGCTCTTGCGAACGCGAGGCCTACGCTCCGACGTGCAGTCACTGCTGGGCGTGCTGGCAAAACTCTTTCGACCTGTGCAAATGCCAATGAAACCACACCACATGTACCCTGGCAAGTCTGCTATGCTGCGATCTCCTTTGCCTTGGCAGGCCGTGGCTCTGCCAACTCTGCGTCCAACTGCGCAGCCAAGCGCTGGAATGCTGCTTCGCCCAATCGAACCGCTGCGTCCCCTCGGTAGCTATCTGATACGAGCAAACAACGGCACGCACGCCGGACTATACGAAGGATCAAGCTGAGACGGGCACTAGACAGAGGCATGATCGCTGCAGTAGCCTTTGCGAGTTCAAAGCACTGACAAAGCCCAAACGGATGCTCGCTCATTTACAGGTTGCAAACGGATCATCAATTTCACTCTTGACCCTTGACTTGAAAGCTTGAACTGCATGTTGCAGTCGCGCAACGATCGGGTCGCTTCAAAAGCAGCTTACTTTTTGAGGCTGAGACGTCATTGCAAGCCTTTCGCAGCATGGCCAGCCACTCGCCTGGAGAAACACTTCATGGTGTAGAGTCTAGCTCACGCAGGCTTGACGTCTAGAGTCTAGAGTGTGCTGACGCCTGCTGGCCAGCTGACGGCTTCCAAGCCATGTGTCGCCAGCATTCGCAACCCAAAGCACCGTAGCTCCTGCACACAGCGAGGCTGCTCTCGAAGGGGCAGTGAGGGGCAAAGTGGTCCTTGGGGGTCCAATGTTCACCATCGTTCGAGGAGGAACGCCGCACAAAATCCACTGCCTCTTGCAGAGCCATTTCCTTGGATCCCAGACGCGCCTCGAAGTAACAGCACTTCCCACACCAGGCTCAAGAACAGCTAGAGTAGAAGTGGCCAGAATCGGTGGATTCTGAGGGCCACCTCTTGAGAGCTTCTCTGATGATGCTCAGCTGCCGCATGCACCTCCAGTCGCGTTTGGTCCCGGGAAGTGGCCATGCTCGCTGGCATGGTGCCTTGTCCGATCTTCCGCCAGTGGCGCATGCGGAACCAGCCGTTGTGGAGATTGGCTGCGCGCTTGGACGACGGAACCTGCCATGCAATGCCATGCATGATGCTAGGATGTTCTGCATGTGTGTCTGCGTGCGAATGATTCGAATGTGAAAGCTGGGGCTCGCTTTCTTTCTTTCGCCACACGGCTAGGGCGAAGAGTTTTCCCCCTCCACCCCCCTCTCTTCCTGCCACAGGGGCCCGTCACTCGCTCTCTCTCGTTCTCTCTTTTCCACACACCCAAGAGGAGTCGAGACGATCCAGCCGCACGCATGCATGCGCGGTGGTTGAAGAGACTCTTCCTTCCTTCATTCCGTTGAGGCGAGGTCCGAGTTAACGGACATGTGCCAAGGCACCCCCCTCTCTCTTAAGGCAGCCACCCTCGACATCGCATACTTGCACACTGTACTGGTGACCACATTCTGGCCTCCACTTAGCTTCGCGGTTGCTTTTGCGTAGTCCACATAGTATAGGGGATGAAGCTGCCGACCACGGTAGCTAGTTTTTTGGGGGAACGCTTGTCGAGGGAACCTAGGAACGTGCCACGGAGGACGCGGAGACGAGGCCGGATGCGTGACACAAGAATTTAGGGTTGAGGTTGGTTCCACGACAAATGCACGCTGCACGCTTCCACGCGTACCGGCCACTGGAGTGAAAAACAAACCACTGACCCGAAGACATTTTCTGTCAAGAAACCGGGCTGGCACGAGTATCGGTGGGCTCCCCCATTAAAGTCTGGCAGTACGGGAGTACATGCTAGGTCGTGAAAGCAGCTGCTTTGTGGGTGTCTGTCGACTTCCCCGAACAAATAACAAGCCAACACTGACACTTGCATTCACTACTCACAGTATCGGTGGGTTCCCCATGGTTCCCCCTGAAAGGTTACGGTACACAAAAGCTGGGGCCGGCTACGCAAGCCCCCTCCCCCAGTCCGCCGTCCACCGCAGCAGTAGCTGTTCGTGCAGCGCCCGTGTTCCGTAGGCTCTGGTCACTTGGGCGAACTTTGTTGTGACACAATGCGGCCCGGATTCTGAACAGGTGGGACCGCCCTGTGCTGAACCTCAAACCAAGCAAAGCAGCGCTCTTTTTTCTTGGAGGTGTCAAGCGGCTCCTCCCTCCGGCGGAAGGCTTGCAGCTCTCGTCGCAGAAAAGCCTCCTCATCGGCTGAGATGAGAAGCGTCTCCTGTGCTGCCTCTTCCAGCGCTGATGAGTCTCGCATCGATGGGCTGTAGAGGACGTTCTGTGGAAGATCTTCACAGGCGGTGCCCAACCGGTTGAGATGCAGGAACACGTCCGTTCCGAAGCCATCCAGAGACAATATCTTCAGGTCGCCCCCGAAGTATTTCGCATAAAGGCGTCCCAGCGTGAGACCCACGCCGAACCCCGCAAGCACGCCGCCCTGTTTCGGGCGCTGTAGCGGATTGCTGGCCGAGTCCCCGGGCTTTGTCTGGAATTCCTCTTCCCTCCTAGCCGCCCTAGCCGCAGCCCACGGCGACTTTTTGGAAGTGGTGTACATGAACTTCCAGATATTGGGAAGGTGTGCACGGGAGATGCCACCACCCTCGTCACTTACGCGAATCGTCACGTCTTCATTGCCGTGGACAATGTGGCAGTGGATCGCCGGTAAAAGGTCGTCGAAACCATCGGCATGGCGCTCGACAACGGCGCGGCAGGAGTTCTTGAAAACCTCCACGAGCATGTAGTGCAAGTGCATTGGCACATAGGTGAATGTGCTTGGGTTCGTGTGGTGGATTTTGATGGGTGGGGCTTGTCCCTTGTGGGCCCTGCAAAGCATGGAGCTGTCTTTGGCTGCCTTCTGCGCGATAATGGAGGGATCGCATTCGATCTGCAGGATCCCAGAGTGCCCCTCGCGATTCCTGAAGGACTCGATATGGTGTTGGATCAGGAAACGCATTCCAATGCGAGCAGTGAAGAAACGGCGAAGTATAGCATCGACCTCCGCTTGCACAGAAGCGTAATCCTCCTGAAGCTCGTAGATGAGGTCTTGAACCCCAAATGCCATCGCTTGGATGACTTCTGAGTGCTCCTCGAAGATGCGGGTCAGGAGGTTTGTAAACTCCTCGTCCAGTTCCTCCGTGGCTGGACTGGGCGAGTCTTCTAGCAGGTGCATGAAGTGAGTATACCACTCGATCACGTCCCGGATACCTCGTCGAGCTCCCAAACGGTACGGTAGGGACGTCAGCTCCAGGATCCTCTGCGCCAGGCGGATCCGAAGCTCCCGGTGAAGGAAGATGCCGTGCTCGCGACGCCGCCGGCTGTCTAATCCAATCTCGCAGAGATCCCGCAAAGTCACGGAGGTCGGTGTCTGCTCGGCCCAGCGTAGGACGCAACTATCCACTTCAAGCACTTCAAGTCCAAGTCCCCTGCTTGAAGCGCTCGTGAAGGAGCGAGTGCAGGCGGGAATTGCGGGAACCACACATCGGCGCCTTAGCTGGGAACAGGCCCTGGCCACCAGCAAACTGCAGCCTCGGCGAACATGGCAAAAGACCATGAGGTGTCCGCCGCTGTGAGGGGCTGATCTCACCCTTGTTGCATCCAGCCCGCAAGGGCATCTGCTTAGAATCTCGCTTGTGAGCCTTGAGCCCACAGCCTATAGGCACTCGAACATCAATCACAAGCACGGGTGTATACACAGGAGTTTTGTCGAGCTCCTGCAGAAGTGCACTGCCGTCGCCTGCACGCCGTGCATCTCGCAGGTCCAAGGTGATGAAGCGCTGGTGCTGCGTGGGCGCAGGTATCGCCTGACGGTCGTGCAAGCTTCGCCGAAGCATCAACGCAGGGCAACTGTGAACCGTATCAATTCTCGCCATGTCTGAGAACCAGGCTTGCATGTACCTTATTGCGAGAAGTTCCGCATTGCAAGAACAACAGAGCGATGCTGCGAGGGTGCCTCGATGGCGGCGGCTGTGAACACGACCGAGTGTCCTGTACTGGCCTGGCGGGCTTGCAGCTACTCGGCTACTCGGAGACTGCGGAAACCGCTTCCGTGCACGCCGCGAATAGGGACTCGATTGTTTGCACAACTTGACCCTATGTGCACAGTAGCCTGGCGGCTTCCAGCGGGCATGCCCGGGGATGGCCTGGTACCATCTCAAACAGCTCGAACAGAGGAGAGGGTTACCAGATGCGCTGCATTGCCTCCGGCGATGTGAGCCAGCGGCGTAGAAACAACCCCGCCGGATTCTGAGTGGGTCGGAAGAAGTGCCACAGCTCTCCTCGTGGCCCTGTCCCGGGAGTTCCGACCCCCAAGCCGCAGACTGAGCACGGGTCTCGCGAGGACCCGACTGCCCTGAAAAGTTCCCGGACATCAAACAGGCAGAATGAGTGCGTCGTGCGTGCTTCGAGCGCCAGACCGTGAGCCAAGCATTGGTGGACCCGGCCTCCAAAGGACATCTGCAAGAGATCTTTAAACACCACGACAGCAATGCGAAAACCTCAAAGTAGGGCCTCCATGGACGCCAGCGATGCGTTACCCGAAGCATGCATAACGGCTGGCTCTGCAGCGAACGTCTTTGAACTTAGGGGCTGGGATGGTGAAACTATCTGAGACTTGGATTTGCCAGATGGGGCCTTGGAATTGCGGGGCTGCCCCGGCTATCAGTGTACGTCGGCGAAATGCATCGTGTGAGAACTCCCTGGCCATCTGCTCATGTGCCTATATGGCGGCCTGTGTGTCAGTTGATGCCATTGGGGCATGGTTGGGAATGGGTCAAGGCTGCGGAAGCAATTTGCCACCACCATGTGCTGCTGTCAAACCCCTTGGCCACGAGCTTGAAGATCCCAACGATCAACTGCGAGGTGCGATCCTGGGGCATTCCGAGTCCAAGGTCTGGAAAGCACAGACATTTGAAGCAGTTCCCCCTCCTGGTCTTCAGCCATGGACCCCGTCAAACTTGGGTGGGAAGGCTCTCGAATCGTACTTTGAGCCCATGGAGCACCAGAGCAGCTTCGACAGCCTTTTGTAGCCCCTTCCCTCCATCAGAGTCATCAGAGCAAACGCACGAATGAGTGTGAGGCTGATGGTTTTCACCTTGTTCCTGCGCACGTCTTCTTTGCAGGCACAGGCTCCTGTCTCCGTGCTGCGGCCAGATTTCGGCCCGGCAGTGAGACGTGAAAATCCTTGCAAACATCTTACTCGGAGTGAACAATCTCTGAAGTTACTTCCTCTGACAGTGTTGCCCTACCTTTGTGTTCATCCTACTGCGACAAGTTCAGCGTCACTCCGTGGAGATTCCAAAGCCTGCCGGTCGCACTGAGACTGCGGATCACACAGCTTCACACATTGCAGCTATGGGAACAACGGTTTCATCTGTGCTTCCCCCCGGATCCTGCACTTCTGGATGTGCCATCTCAAACTTGTCCAAGTCGGAAACCACCTCGCAAAAGGAATCTGTTCCGTCATAAAGCGTTCTGACAAGAAAGGCCCGCTACGCCAGAGTTTCACCAAGGCACGGAACGCAGGACTTGATGATCCAGCCGCGGTTGGGCTGCTGGCATTGGTCTTCCACGTTCCAACCACCTGAGCAATGCAAACCTGTCTTGCAGCTTGGGAGTGTCTCGGTTGCGCCTGGGTACGGATGTGGCATCTTGTGACGGCAAAGGGTCCTGCCAGAGTGACAAAAAACATCTGGCAAAACTGCCAGGTCATCCAAACAAAATCGCAGACTCCTGGAAGTGTTCTGCGCGGGTGCCGAACTCTTCCAAGAACTCGGGAGCTGTTGGAGCTGCCGCGGCCATCTGCTCTGCTTGGCTCTGCATCGTCCCGTGCTTCCACCCAGGCTGATTCAGCGGGATCTCGTGCCTCAGAACTCATTTCAGAGACCCTCACGCAGCAAAAAAAGGCTTGTCGCTCAGACTCGTCGGCTGGGTTCGCAGCATTTCGAGGCCAGAAACGGGATCGATCTCGGGTTCGTTCAATGCCCGTGCCGGGTTGCAAGGCTCTGGAAAACGTTTCGGACCCTGTCCGAATCTGGGAGAGCTTAGTGGCTGTGATGCTTGCAACACCTGTGGTCTCACGTGCTCGGTGAAAGGTGGAAAAGATGCCTGGAGTTTGGCAGGAGGTCGCAGGAACTCACCGCCTGAACTGGCCATGGCCCACTTTTGCCGCGCTTGGATGACAACATCATCCTCGTGCTGGGGATGTGTTGCTCTGTAGGCTGGTGGTACGATGGGGAGCAACGGCAGCGGCTTGTTGTCCGTGGCAACAGCGTGAGCGACGCCGGTCTGCGTTTGTGCTCCAGTTCCTCTTGAAAGAGGTGCTTTGTGAACGCCGTCACCCCAGCTGAGCCAATCCATTCTTGCGTGCAACCTTGGCTAGACTGAGCAGCGAGACTATGCAACAAGCCCTCCTGAATCCACGACTGGGCTTCAACAACCGTCTTTCTCTCTGGATGAGCTTGAGGAGGGACATCTTGTGGGACTTTCTCATGCACTTGGCGCAGGGTTTGTGTGTGTGTGTGTGCGCGTGTGTGTCATGTTGGGGCTCTCCTGCACCAACCACAGGTCCGTCAACATGTCCCTTTCTCGGGTTATGCAAGACTTATCCTAAGCGAAGCCGTCGATGCGTCCGTCGCTCTGCAAAGTCTCCCAGAAGTTCGAGTGTCGAGAAGCTTCCGGCACTCAGACCATCTTAGCAACGGATTGGATTGCAACCCCATGCCCTGCACCACTTGAACAACCTCCGCTGCTTCGACACCAAGGTCTGTTCGAGGTCTGTTCGAGTGGGTCGTCCCATGGCGATTCAAAACGACAACAGAATCCGCATCTTGTTGCCGTGCCTAGTGCGTGGCGTGGCAAATGTGCACTTGGTGCTCGAAAACGCAGGCAAACGCTAGGGTGTTTCGCTTGTTTCAGGTTGTTTCCCGTCAGAGGTTTGCGAGGCATTCCAAAGCTATTTTTTATATTCTCGTTTGTTCGGGGAGCTGATCTATCTTGCCCGATTTGCATTGAGCGTGAACCCTAACCCCTATTGCCCTGCAGCATAACGCCCAAGATAGGCGGCAGGGAAGCCAAAAGGCGGTTCGGCAGGGAACAGTCGAGTGCCCGGCGCCTGGCAGAATGCAAGCACCAGCCATGCATCAAAGTCATCAAAAGTCGAAAGGGTTCGATCGCCTCTTGAGCGAGGGAGCATGATCTAAGAATCCCATGTAAAGGGCCTGGCTGACCGTTCTGACGTGAGCAGCTTCAGGAAAACAAGAAGCCCCCAACAGCAACGGGCAGTACGCGAGGGCTCAACCATTGCACATGAAGGGTGAACAAACTCAGCCCCGTATGTGTGTGGTTGCCTCTAAGTCTCTCTTTCCACTGTGTGCTTCGGGACATGGGTTCGATCGCTCTGCCTCTGGCAACTGCTGGCGAGAAGCTTTGTGGCCCAGAAGAAAGAAACAGCTTCCTCCACATGCGAGAGCTTGGAAGCCAACGACCAAAATGTTGAATCTGGCTGTCTCGTCGCATCTCTCACCGCGCTGTGTGCCTGAGATTCTAGTGGGGGGCTGCTGCTTCATCTGTTGCATGTCCTTTGGGCAGAGGTGTGCTACCAGGGGCGCCTCCAGACTTTCCTGAAGCACTGTTCGGATCCGTGAGGAGACGGCCGCCGGAGGTTGCCACACGGAAATCGTGCCATCACGAGCACCTCAGGCATCAGTTTGACTGGAAGGCTCTGTTATCCACCTGGCTTCGTAAGAGCAGAACCGACGAGAAGCTGGCCAGGGTCGTGCCACGGAGAGCCTCGGCTGCAAGCCTTTCAAGCGACCTGCGCAGGCCATCACTACTTCAGCCGAGATGCCAAGACTAATGTAGTTTGCGTTGATACTCACCTGGCGACGGGAAAGCCGAAAGCCCCTGTCACAAGAAATGTCGCGATCGGCGTTTGTGTGGAAGCAGGCTGAACCTGTGGACTGTGTCGTTTTAGGCCTGGTAGCACTGTTCGCCGGAGCTGAAGTCGACGACGCAGATCAAGGATGTTGATTCCTTGGGCGCCAACGTGAAAGTGCATGATGCGAAACGATGCATCAAAGCTTGCAGTGTGAATCAGACCAGGCGATGTCTTTTGCATCTATATAGCGGCATCCATCAACTTCTGACGACATGAGTTGGCTCACGATACCTACATTTAGCACCCAAACAAACCCGAACTCATGTCCCATTATGCCTGAGTCTCCGCTGCCGACGCAGCATGCGAGGAAGGCCAGATCGAGTGCAGCAAGTCATTGCAAGCATAGCCGCTTGGCACAGCACCTGCGCTGTCGCGAACTAAGAGGCGAAGCTTGTCGGCTGCAGAGAGACACAGGCCTCGCCTGCATCGTGCCCGACATGCAAATCGATCGGGCCCAGCGGGCCGGGTGTGGATGCGCAAAAAATGTAGGAGCCTTGCAAGCGCCGAGCAAGGCACCGCAGCACCCGAAGCATGAAGCTGCAAGGAACGTGGCAGATCTTGGTAGTGCCAAGCCACCACTGCAATCCAAGCAAATTGATGGATGAAGCGGCAGCAGAGGCGCGACCTGAATCTTCTCGATCGCGTGTTGCAGCTACAATAGCACTTTCTTTCAAGCCTCACAGTCCCTGAGGGGCCGACTAAAAGGGAGTTGAAAACCGGGCAGGATTTCAGCAGCTCTCCGCTCCACAAGTCGAAGACAAGAATAATTGACCTGCGAATGCACCCAGTTGCGTAGAGGAGCGCAGCTGGCACAAGGCCTCACATCACTCGAAGGCAGCACTGCCGAAGCAACCAGGTACCTTGGAGCATCGGTGATCGGTGGGCGATGCTACAGACTCATTTTGACTGAGCGGAATCATATACATCCTGCAGCCTATTTCATCTACAGGCCTGGATTCTCCAGATTCGTGTTCCTCCCCCGCTTCATTCCCACCGGAAGAGATGATGGCCGGGTCCCCATTACTGCTGTTGTGCTTCCCTCCTTCCTGCCTTCCGTGCGATTCGGTCCTAGTCATAATCAGCCGCAAAGGAGTGCCTCCGGGTCGGGTTCACAATATATTATACATATACATGTATACATATATACACATACAGATAATACAGAGTCGTTCTTGTAGGCATGAACTTCCTGGAGGCACTCTAAGTTTCGATACTCTTATCAGCAATCGCAAGCGACTCGGAGACCCTCCTTGCAGTTGTGGCACAGTTGTGACGGATGTGCGCAGAGGTCGGTGAAGACTCCTCCAGCAGCCTTGCGCAATTCTGCAATGGCTGCAGCAGTGTTAAACCCTTAGCAAGCTCACTCTGGGGTCACCTGGCAGACGGGAGCCAGGGCGAATTGGGCTGTTGGCGCTTTGGCAAACGAATCGCCCAGGGGGTACACTTCGTGCAGGACTGCCTTCCGTGGAAGTCTCCAGCTATCTGCCGAACTGCTTCTCTCAATGTCAAACCTGTGCTGTGCAGCAGACTGGCGTGCCTCCCAAGGGTTGCGCAGTCTGCTGACTACATATAGGTTCTGATCATAAGCTCTCTGTGTCGCTGTGGGCCGCCACACGAAAAACCTGAGGAAGTCTGTTGCCATTTAGAAAACTGCACGAGGAGCAGCTCGAAACACATCGCAAATACCAGCCAAGCTTCGCTTGCTGAACCTTCTCGTTGTCGCGAGGTCCACTTGGCTCGCCGTGTTGAAGCCTGAGCTCACCGGAGCAAGTGATGTGCAGCAACAGCAGATGGCCTCTACAAACGGAGGCCCTTGCTGCAGCAGCGGGCTGAGAGAAGGGAACTCCAGCAAATCCTTGGCCGCGTCTGTCTGCTTCGACTTGCCGCAAATGTGCACGCAGCGGTTTGTCTCGAAATTTTGAGTTTGGACATGGCAGCACAGGAGTCGTCCACAGGAAACACAGGAAGATGTACGTGTAACCTTTGCGTAGCCCATCGCAGAGGGATATTCCTCTTCCGGAGTCCCCTCTCAGCCGCGCGCCGCAGCACCATCGGCGAAGGATGCCGCAATGAAGCTCCCGCAAGAAGATATGGTCAAGTGGCAACATGACCTGGGCAGCACAAGCCACAGGCCGGACTCAATGGAGGCGAAAGGCCCGAGCTCCAAAAGGCTTGAACTCTTCACCTCCAGATCACCCAGGTCACGGGGGAACACCTGCAGAACATGCACGGCATGCTGATCGCATGGATGGTACTTCGAGAATGTCCTTGTCGCGGCGAAGGGCCTCCGAAGGTGCGGACGGTGATTTGCGCGGGGCGCTGCGCACCGTTCTCCAGGTCACCGCCTCGTCTTCCAGGGCTGCAATTGTCGTCATCACCGTTCCACAGAGCACGAGGGTTCTTGCCTGATCAGCTGACGCCGGTGCCAGCGCCTGGCCCAGAATGAACGCAAGACAAGGACAATAGGGCCAGGTCATTCCTTTGCAATCTTACTCGGCTATGCGCTTTTTGCACTGCCGAGCTTGGACACTCCAAACTCATGCTTGTGACATCACGTGGCGCTTGTGGCTGCTAAAGCTGGGGCTACTGTGGGTGCTGAGAGTTCTTCTTTGCGTCGTGCAGGTACCGAGTGTTGTCATGCAGCTGAAACTGAAACCTGTCGTGAGAACACGCCCGTGGAGGTGTGAGATGCACTGGGGCCCTACGGGCCCAACGTTTCATGGTCACCGGTGGCCGTGACAGGCTCACGCTTCTCCAGGTCAAGGTTGTAGCAAATCAGCCGGCTTCCGCTGTGCCTTAAGTGCACTTGTTACAGTTTGACATATCGAGCGACTGGCGACCAACTGACCAACATCCAGGGCACAGCGGATGGGGCCAAGCTGCAGCACAAAGAGTCGGTTCCGGGGCGCAGCAGCCATGCCCACGATGATGTTGCGAGGCCATGGCAGGGTACGGAGGCCACGCTCGACTTCCTCAGGGTCACACTGAAACACCTCCGGCCACCTTGGATTTCCTAGCTTTTGCATTTCATGCGCTGACGAAGTGGCAAGTGGAGTCACCCGCAGTTCAAATCGCAGCGAGCCTCACGTCCGGCAGTCAAACCCTCTGTGTTTTGATGAGCTGCCCAATTGGGATACCTCAACTTTTGTGCATTCCAGGGGCGCTTCCGTCTCAGAACTGTCACAGCCCACAGCATTCTCGCCACCGAATCCATTTTGGTTGACACCACGACCTCAGGTCAAGGTTTAAGAGCGGCAGGTTCTCGCTCGCCCCCGACCTTTCGCAAACTCAAATCTCTGCGGGCCAAGCCGCGGTAGACAAACCGGGCATGTACACGGTGTGCGCAAAAGCACCATTGAAAGGAAGCGATTGCTTGCAACGCATGCTCAGGCAGCCATCCTGACATTTGAGGCGAGCTTCTCCCAAAGCACGAAGTGGCAAAGCACGTGTATAGGGTTTTCTACATTCACACCCGCATGGAGTGTTGAGGCAGGACACTATCGACGAAGCTCCGCAAATCAGCAGCTGTGCGAAACCATGGAGTGCTGCAAGATTCAATGACTGTCGGAGACCCGTAGTGTAGCAAGACATGCCGCAAGAGGCGTGACTCGAAACGGAGGCAATGCCAAAGTATTTCCGGGTAAGCATTCGTGAGTTCATGTTTTCGGGGAGCAAATCCTGCTTTTATTTTAACAAGGGGCTATTCAGAAGCCAGCCCGCCCGTAACACACATGGTCCAAGCTGCAGTGAGCCAAACCGTGGTCTCAGAGAAGATCATGGCCATGTGCTCTGCCCGGGTGCCTGTGAAGCGATGTGGTTCACACAAGGATCCATACCAAGCCCGAATAATTGACTTGTTTGGCTTCTGGTGGTTCCTGACAGGACTTGTGCCCGTGCTTCTTCGGCATGCACAGAGTTCAGCACTTGCACACGTTGGAGCAGGTCCTGGCCGAGATGCTGACATGATGTCAACAAACCTCTGTGCACGTACAATTACAAACTTAACGCCAGACGACGTTCTCGTCCTGAGCTCCAAGCAGCGGCAGAACGAAGGATCGTATGATCTCTGCAGGCAGCAGGCAGCCATCTGCACTCCAGTCCATTAGACTGTCTCCTGACACAATGAAGTGGATCAGTGGGCTGTATTGGACAATTAATTACTACAGCACTAACCTAGCTCGTCTCATGTGATATCCAGTGTCTGTGCGGCCATGCCTGGCTGTTGGCATGGAGGCGCTTCCACTGCGTGGACGCATCTGAGAGGTATCCAGCATGCATTCCATGCTTTCCTGTCAGGGCAGGGCTACAACAAGAAGAGCCTGTGCGCACTGTTTGGGGCTGAGCTGTTTCCAAAACATCCGCGAACTTGAGGCTCACAGAGTCTCAACCCTTGTTCGGGTCGTCGTGGCTCCTCATCCTGGGCTACTGACCAATACACCCATGCGGCCCATGCATCACGGACACAACCCTGCAGCGCCCGGAGAACGGGCATTTGACCCTTAAGCCTCCAACAGCCTCCAACTTCACCCCTGTGCGGACAGGGTGTGAAGGGCAAATTCCAAGGCTAGACATTGGCACAGTCAAGGCCATCACCCAAATGCAGAGGGGAACAAGCAACAGAAGCAGAAGCCCCACTTGAGACTAATCCAGAACTCGTTGATTTGCGGGTCCCTCCCCACCTCCTCATCCCTCCATCAGATTCGGGGGCGAAGCTTCGAATGATGGAGGCGGGCTCGTTCTCAGGTGGAAACCTCGGTGGGCACCGGGGCCGAGAAGATCCAGAACTGTCCTCGAGGTCTGGCGTCTCTTCCAGGACGGTCACAGGAACCGGAGCCGCCGGAGCTTCTTTTGGAGCCTCGGCTGACGGCGGTGCCAAGTTGAGCACCTTGACCTCACCTCCGAGAGAGCCCAGAATCGCACGCCCCCGCGCGACGTCGATGCTTGGAAGATTGTCTTGAAAACAGTGCAGTAGTGATGGCTGCATGTTGGCCTGCCTCGTCTGCCAGCTCTTCTCGGTTCTTCGAGGATACGATGGCATGACACTCGGATCCACATTTTGAGGAGGAGTTAGCCACCATGCTTTGACGCAGTGGTCGTTTGCGGAAACTAGTAGGGGTCCATCAGACGTTGCAGGCTCACCATGCGGAGACAGTCCAATACCCCAGGTAGAAACACCAGCAGACGAGGATTGGCCAATCTTGGCATTTTGCAGTTTGAGGACCGGTTGTCTACTGGGGCTGCTGGGGGACGGAACGACCAAAACACCACCCTGAGCGTCCACGGCAACGACCACGGACTGGCCACCGACTTGGCCGCATCGGATGCGGTTAGCCTGCGCGCTGAGCTCCGGTGCACAAGAGGTCAACACTGCTCCCGCCAGACCAACGTCCACGTCGGTAATGCGAGGCTGAGAAACTTGGGCTTCCAGGCCAGCCATTGAAAAGCCGAAGAGCTGGCGCTGGTTGGCGATCCAAAGTACTTGTGACACTGGGCAGATATCCATAACGTTCATGGGTGGCCCGTTGGGGCCGAAATGCCACAGTTCGGCCTGACCCAGCGGCATTCGGGGCACTTCCCAGGCTGCACGGCAAGAAATTTCTAGACCGGCCGCTGCCATCTGTGCGATGCCGTTCGGATCCCAGCCCCAGTCGTTGAAATCTGTCAGGTCTTCACCTTGCCCGAGTGCAACGTCGCCAAAGAGAGAGAGGTCATCGTCGGAATCGCCCTCGCCGAAGGCTTCTTGCTCCATGGCTTGTTCGAAATCCTCGGCATCGGAAACCATTTGCAGAGCATCTTCCTCGAAAAAATCGCCCATGTAATGCAACTGCTCCTGGCATGGAATTCGCCGGTGTTGGCGGTGCGGTGCAACAGCAGAGAGCGACAAAGGGCCTAGAACCACACGGTGCAGGGCTACACGGCTACACGTCGAAATTGAAAAAGATCCTGCGTGCCGGGCATGCCGCATGCAACACATCTAGAAACGAATGCAGGGGATCCTCGCTCAGCCAGTGCTCGGCCTCCTGTGCAAACTCTTCCAGTTCTGCCATCTCTGCTTGGGCCGCAGCTTCTTCTGCCATCCAAAGCTCTTCGGCTGCCTCGGCTGCTGCCTCCTCGGCCATGCGGATTTCTTCCTCAGCGGCTTCCTCCTCGGCTCTCCAAAGATGCTCGCTTTCCACATCCAGGTCTTCGTCGGGCCCAGAGCTGGCAGATGCAGCATCCATCCTGCCACGCCGCACCTGCGCCTGCCGCACCCGTTGAGACCATAGGTGGCCAGGCCAGTGCGGAGACCGACGCTAACTGTGCAAGAAAAGCCGGGGGGCGTGTTACCTTTGAATGACTCTTGCTCTAAACATGTCATCACCTCTAGTCTGCAGATCTCCTTTACAATGTCTTGGCTCTAATGAGTGGTCCGCATGCTTGACATTTTGAGCATCCCATTCCGCTGTTCTGCCGGCTAAGGAACGGGAAGACAAGCCCATTCGGTCTGTCCACTGTCGCACCAAGGCCTCGAGCAAGTGGACAGAGCCGTCTTCAGCTCCAGCCACAAGCACGTAGGCGCCTGGCACTGAGCCATGGGCGTGCCAGGCTAGACGCAGACGGAGTTGCGTGCGTTGAATAAACAGAAAACGGCAAGACAACAAATGCCAACCACATCGGCTGACCGTTGAGGCTGCCATCCAATGCAAGGCAAGCAGAAGGGTGGAAGGCAGCAGCTGTGAGAGCTCTGCTGCCTCGGTGCCATCTTGAGCGAGTCAAGGGCATCAACAAACATCGTATTCATAGGTCTCCTGCGCCCTTCGCGCACAATCAATGATTGCTCTTCGTCGAGAACCGGGACACCCATGCCTCTGGCAAGACACCTGCATATCCCAGGGCCATACTCTCACATGTGCTAACATGCAAGTCTGGCCACACCCTCGAGTCGGGGGTCCCATTTTGGGCCAGGCGATGAAGCCGAGCCCTGGTCCTGCTGTGCAGCCCGGCCTCGCATGCAAAACATCCTTCTGCCCGATCGTCGATCTGATGCGACACGTAAGACGTAAGCAAGGCTTGCACCTCTGAGAACCGATGCTGAGAAAGGCGAGAGCTTTCGTCTTGAGGATTCCTCCAAGGAAGCAGCTGCGCTCCCCACTCAAGATGAAAAATCTGATGAGCCAAGAATCTCTCTGCATCGAGCATCCGCCCCGCAAGTGCGGCAGGAGCGGTCAAACGAGGTGCAGTTGTGATACCTCACGCTCAAGTGGAAAATGATTCTGGCTGGCTTTGGTCTTGACGAAGAGCATGGAGACTATCCAACTACTCTGGCACGAGGCTGCAGAAAACCAATACGGTGCACAACGTTGAAGCGAGAGCAAGCCAAGATGCTGCAGATGTTGCCGGCATGTCCAGCTCGCAAAGCGACCCATTGGGCAGAACTGAGATGGATGACCTCGGAGCAGACCGAAGTGCATCGACGATTTGTGTTGCACAATAAGGATGACACATGACAAGCTGACAAACTTAACCGAGGGCCAAACGCCGTGTGTTGCATCTGAAAAACACACACATGCATAGTCCTGTTGTGGCGAGAAGAAAGAATCAACACCACTTCGTGTCGTCTCACGCATGCAGTCCTCGCCCGCACCAAGGGAGACCGAGACAACTCTTGGCGCAAGCTTCTCTGCTCCGGATGTGTCGCAGAGCTGAGGTGGGCATGGCAAGGTCCTCCAGTGCTCAGGACCTCGGCAACCACTGAACGCTCTTGCAGCCAACCTCTCCTGCTAAGCCCTCTTAAAGCAGAGATGGAACCTTGAATGGCTTTAATTTCCATTATTTGCGGGACCTGACACCCACATGCAAGTGCTCAGCGCAGCGCTGGCACCGCGAGACACGAGCAAAGAGCCGTCTTCACAACCGAGGCACCTGATTGAGGCACTCCTGCTTGTGTGCAAACACACGCATGCTGCAACAATGCTTCTCACAAAAGGGACTTTTTTTGAGCAGGGACCGCAACACATTAAGCCCTGGGCCAAAGCCTACTATCCTAAAGCAGCTGAGACACACGGTGCTTGCCTTTGCGTCCATACATGTGGTCTTGGCAGCAGGTGCTTGCACGACCTGCCACACCAAACATCCGTTTAGAAGCTCCATGCTTCCGACTTAGGCGGCGGAGGACCTGCTCTCGCTGGCCGTCGAAATTCATGACCTTCCATGGCAGCAGCTAGCAGCGAATTTAATTGCTTTGATCCACTGCCTGGAGCCGCCCCTCCGTCAGCAGGTATGCCAGGCGGCCTACGACATGCAGTTTCAGGGACTTCCACGAGCGCAGGAATCCCAGCCTTCGAGCTCAAAGGCTTGAAGCGGTTTCGTCAAGTCCACCCGCAAAACCTGTCTGGGCTCACATCCGGCCTGTATGCCAAACCGCATGCGGCTGGACCTGGCGAGTGCCGCCTGTAGGCCCCGCATAAGTCCAGAATGTCACGGCATCTACCTGCATCAAACGCTGCCAAACTTCTCAGGCAGACTGGAGCCCAACACTTCCTCTGCAACTGCGAAATGGCGAGCATCATCAAGAAGTCGGACTGCCAATGGAGAGATCGAAGGCCCTAAGGGGCCCTGCGCCAACGGCCGCGGACCTCGACGTGACCAGTTGCCACATGTTGCCATGTGGCATGCGTGTCCCTCAGATGCAAAGGCGATGCGCTGAGTGTGCAGGCTCAGGACATCAGCGTCCCAGTAGGCCACGCATGCAGACAGAGCCTGAACCCGAACCCGCGCAAAGCGTCGCAACGGCCAGGCTCGCGGGCACTTGGGACTTGGGCTCTTGCGGAGTTTCCATAAAGAACAAGCATGTGCTGTGTTTCTCGGTGGTAATCCACCTCGGCTCAGCTCCGACATCTCACATGTGCAACTATACTGTGCAACATACCACTGGTGGATCGCAGTCAATACTGGTCGACAGCGTTGGTCCACTGAGCGTCGCACACAGAGCCCCTGCGCCGAAGTGTTCGCTAGGGCATGTTCCGCGACCTGACATCATGTGGGCGGGCTCAGCTGCGTGGGCGACGGAGATGTGCAGATCTTGATTCACGAAGTAACATGCGACAAGATGCTGTCCCCGTAGGCTGGCTGGTAAGCCGCTTGCCCGAACTCCGTCCGCAGTTCGCCAGACAGATAGTGTGGGCTGTCCGCTGGGCGACACCCAGAAGCCCAGCACAATGCGCCCATCCTGGCTGCAGAGCATCAAAAGCAAATAAGATAAACATCGACATGCACCGCCACCCGCCTGCCCACCCGCTTGCTACCTTCCTACCGATCTAGGAACTGGACGAAGGCTCTGTTCTTCGTCATCGTAGAAGCCCATCCGCATAGACCCTGGATTTGTATCCCCGAGTATCGTTGTCAATCGTTGTGAGCGTCCCCGAACGTCCCTAAAGAGGATTGAAGACAAGAAAACGACTACGCCTTGCTGAAGAAGATCTGCGAGCAGCGCTGGCCTGGTTGCCTCGAGAGTCTGAGTCTCCATCAAAATTAATCTCATGTGTCCTCCCCGGCACGTGGTAGTACGATCTACTATACGCTCGTCCTAGTACCGCAGCCATGTAGACTTCCGTCTTCTGTCCTTCTTTGTGTTTCGATGTTGCTGGTGTTGCACAATTGTCAGGGACAGTGGGTGCTGGAAGGCATCGGAAATTGCGCAATTTCGCACGTGGTCAGGGCGGTGGGGCGGGATGTCTTAATGAGGAATCAACATCACCGGAACAAAATGCTGTGGAGAATGACACACCCTGTGGTCACGGATTGCCAGGCCAAGAGATTCACGGCCCCACCGGGCTCGCGAAGAAAAAGCACCTCACAATACCATGCCGGACCCAGAGCCTACCCACCCCCCCCTCCCCTCGCGCCCTGCTCCAGTCCGTCACGCCCGTGTCCAAGCTCGTCTTTGCAGTCATGGTGGCTCAACAACCAAGCGAACGAAGTCGGCAGCAAGCCCTCAAAACCCACTCGACCTTTCTCTGATCGCATTCATGCCAGCTGGCAAGCTGCTGATTGTATTGCCAGTGCAATTCAAAAGTCATCGGAACATCCGGGCAATGGCTGAATATTATCCACCTGATGGCAGCCCCACTTGACACTCTCCAAGCGTGCACGGTCTTCAGGGCTCAGAGGGGTTCGGAGACAATGCAAATCGTCTTCCACATAAGACCTCATGGCTGTTCCAAGCAGAAAACTCGTGGCGAATTGAGAAAGCTGGGCTGGAGTTAGAGGAGGAGGCCGGATCTTGTTGCAACTCGGACGCGGCTTCAAAAGACTGGTAACCACTGCAATGTCCATGTCCAAGTACCATCTGTTTATGATCCTTAGATCGGAAGCTCAGGTCGACACAAACTCGTACACCTAAACAGCGATTTCAACTTCTCCTGTTCAACTTCAATCAATAACGACGCAGATGTTGGTCTGGGGCTTTGACTAAAAGGCCTTCAAGCAAAAACCTATACACTGAGAGTGCCGGTTTTGCAGCAGCAGCAGGAAGAGTTCCTATTGTCACCATTACAAGCATCAGTGGTAGTGGCGGTGGCGGCAGCAGCAGCAGGAGTAGTAGTAGTAGTAGTAGTAGTAGTAGTAGTAGTAGTAGTAGTAGTAGTAGTAGTAGTAGTAGTAGTATAGTGGTAAGGGTATAGCGGTCGTGGTAGCGCAGCGTGCCGACGAACGAGAACCGATAATGGGGGCAAGATTGGTGTGCAATCTTGGTCAGCGAGGGAGGGGCAAGATGGGACGCAAGCTTGGTCGCCTCGGGATGGAGGGGGCAATTTTGCCGGTGCAGGCTTGGTGAACTTGGTCGAGTATCTATGCGCCAGACAAGCATCAAGATCACCACGATTGCCAAGAATAGCCCCTGCCGCCCCGGCCCGCCAGAACTGCCCAGCCAGGCACCCTAATACTAATACTATATAATTCTGGTTATAACTACAACTACTAACTACCAACCCTAAACCTAAAGCCGTGAACCGCAGGCGTCGGTCGCGCACGATTAACCCTAAAAGCCTAAACCGTAAAACCGCAACGGTCTAAACCCTAAACATAAACCCTAACCCCGAACCCATAAACTGCAAGCGCCGGATGCGCGCAACCCTTTTTGCAGCAGGCCTCGTTGTCCAGCAGCCCGGTTACAGCAAAGAGCCCCTCTGTCCCCCGCTTCTTCAAAGCAAGGAGAGGAGTCGAGCTGACACTCGCGACGACACTATCTGATACGACACTACCTTACTATACTGACTGATTGCAAGACTGTGAAATTCCATGAGCTCGCTCAAAAACGAATCCAGAACCCATTGTTCAAGATATAGCTCGACACTGATACCAAAAAACTCAAGCTGGAAATACTGAAGCCAGAGGTGAATGATTGATATCAGCGTCCCTGTGCGCACGAAAGTCTGCATCCCCTCAGCCTCATGTAACCAACCAAGCGTGACCACCAAATCACCCGCTGCAGCCCCTGCAGCCACATGCAAGTAGACTCCAATGTGCCATGCCGTCTGCACCCGGTATACATCACGCCAGTGTTTGAACCCACAGATGTGTGCGACAGGATGCTGCAAACTATAAGCCGGAACTACAAAACCACCCTTCTGACTCCAAACTTCACGGTTGGCTGCAAGAGCTTGTAGCTCTGCAGGACTGAACTGCAGCTCGTGTAAGGAGCACTGCTGGACTCCCCAAGAGACGAGATGCGACCACGGACTCGGGACAGCGGCCGTAATCCCGCACAAAGCCAGTGCAGCTTTACGCGTGAGATGTGTATCAGGCTGTCTAAGAAGATGCCCTAAGTAATTCCACTTGCGTTGTATCCAGATGCAGCACCAATCGTGTTGCGGCCAGTGTGTAAGTAACAATAAGGCAATCCGCCTCCTGAGCCTATGTAGATGCATCGCAGTATCATGGGTACAGGTGTCGGGCAGATATAGGCCAAGCAGGAGAACCAGAATGGTCACTTGAAGGACCCGGATACTGTCGAGGTACTTCTGTAGGGGCTGAAGCAACGGACTCAACCAGAACCAGGAACCACCAACATAGCAGTTGAGCATCTTCAAAATGCCAAACGGGTTATGCCATCGACCTTTACGAACCGCCCGGTGAAGTTTCTCATATGACATGTGTACAGCAGAATGTATCGGCGCAAGCATAAGCTCCGTAGAGTCACGGCATGTGTCCACATCGAAATGCATGAGAGGTTTTCGCAAATATTGAACACAACGCTTCCACTCAATCTGTGGTACCAAGGAGTCGGCTGTGAAATGATGTGAGGCTCCAACACGTAGGACGTTGGGATGTGACATGACGACAGTCTTCTTAAGGTTGAGTTGCAGACCAAGTTGACGAAGCGTAGTGCACAAGTCAGTCAAGCAGCGATCGCACTGAGCCCAATCCACAAAATTAAAGATCATATCATCCACATATGCCCAGCCATACGAGTCATGCCAACAGGGTTCGTGTCTGAGGCTCCATTCGCGGTCAAGCTTACAAACAGCCAAACCCAATACATAGCTAAACAGAAGCGCTGAATGGGATCCACCTTGTTGTACTCCTGTGGTCTGGGGTTGATTCCATGACTCGCCCTGCCACGAAAAGCACAAATCTGGGCCCATTAGCAGCTGCAAGAGCCGATGCGCCTCGACGCCTAACTGCTCTGGACTGTGATCTGTCACAAAGGTGGCAACACTAGCCTGGGATATAGAATCAAAGGCAGCCTGAACATCGCAACTAACCCAGACACCGTAGGAATGTTGACGACTCTCGGCAACAACACGGGCATGAGCGCACAATAGAGAATCAGCGACCTGAGAGCCACTAATACCACCGAGTTGTAAAGCAGGCTTCGGCCAATGTAGCTGCAAGCGGGTAACCAGGAGCCAGGCAAAAACTTTGTGGATTGTCTCAAGCAGGTTGATCGGGCGAAGGTCTCTGCACTCAAGTACCCGATGAGTCTTGGGGAGCAAACAAACATATGCCTGGAAAATCTCAGGAGGCAGGACTTCAGACTTCAGTAGGTTGTTGAGGTGTGACAACAGCATACGTTGGCCCTCGTCAGATTCCCACACTGCGAGCAGGAATTCATTACTTATGCCCGAGAGACCGGAGACCTTCCCACGCTTAAGACGCCCAACAGCCTTGCTGACTTCCGCAGAGGTAAAGGGTTCCGGAGGACACTTGGCACCTCGCTCAGCGAGGGTGCTCAAAGCCTTCTGTAAAGATGTCCTTGTCTCGGCCGAGGGTTCCCTGCCAAAAAGTGCCGAATAATGCTTTTTGACATTCTGTATGGAAGCTTGTACCCCACCACTCCTCGCAATAAATTCTTGGGTATCTGCAACCAAACAACCTCGCTGCTTAAGATATCTTATGGCTGTTGGGTCCCCTTGCGCACTCCTATCGTGTAGATCCTGCAGCCACAGCAGGCGAGCTTCATGTCTAGCAGCAATGATGGCTCTCGTGAGGCGCGCTCGATCCTGCGAGTCTGTTGTAAGCCGTCGCTGTTGACAGAGCTGCTTCAGGCTTGGAGGATCAGTGTATTTGAGGCTGGGGGCCGGGAAGGAGCACTCGTTGGAAAGTCGCGAGAAAGCCTCCCACTGCTGCTGGGTACTCAGCTCCACGAAGTCGGACTCCGATGCAGCCAGTTTGTTATGCAACGACGTCTGCTGTACCCTATGTCTTCTGCACCTCCTGGACTGTCTGTATCGGCCCCTCTTCGAGCGCTGGAGAGAATGAGCAGGGTCTCTGAGAGCAAGCTCCAACTGAACGCAGTCATGATCACTACCCAGTGCTGAATGTGAGCATGAGATTGTGGAAACTTCGATTGCAGCAGGCACGGAAATAATGATATCATTCAACGGTCGGTTAACCATAAAGTAATCCAATTCCGAATTGGAGCGTCTCCCAAATCGCGTAGGCAGGAAACTCTGAAGAACACGACCACCTAGGGAGGTCGCAGCGGAGCAAAGCTGGATGCCACGTGTGCTCGAGGTTTCTGCGTTGAAATCGCCCATTAGAAGACATGGATCGCCCTGGTCATTAAAGCGTTTGTGTAACTGTGCTATCTCCCTCAGGGAGCCTTGAAAAATCTCGTCTGAATTATCGCTGTGCGGAAGGTGGCATCCAACCACAGTCAAATGACGCATCGAGCCGGCGCAAACCAAGTCCACACCCAAAGTCCTATCACCTTTCCAGCAACGACTAACATGGTCAACGCAGTCTTTGCCAACAAGGATCACTTGGCTCAGGTGGGAAGAAAGGTGCAGGCACGAATAGACATGATAGTCATGGATCTCACCGCACTCGTGCATGGTAACTTGCAAAAGTCCATCACCATAATCTTGCACAACAGGTAGAGCAGCAACACCGCCCACCTCTTGCAAAGCGATGATGTCAATACATTCACCTGTCTCTTCAAGCCAGGAAATAAAGTTCTGAAGGGTTTTTCCCTGAACGTTCCAGCTTGAAAACCTGATAAAGTCCGGTCTTCCGTATTCCGGCTTGCGAGGTCAGGGAATGGTACGAATTAAGGTTTCGATGTCATCGACTGTCTTATCACACTTGGAGGCCAGCAGTGTGAGGTTGAAGTGAAAGTGCGACTGCTCCTTATACTCATCAATAAAGGTCTTCTGTACAACCTTGTGATCCGGTTTCGCGAGCAAGTGAGAACTTACGGATGAAGCGACTCTGTCCTGACCCCACCAGAGCAGCTGCCTGCCCCAATCTAGTTCAAGGGGTCCTCCCACTTCATCACAGTTGAGACCGCTGATCTTCTCCACAGCGTCCTTGGCCATCCTCGTGCCACGATTCTTGGCACGCAGCGACGCAGAGCGATGAGGAGAGAAGTAGAGGAAGTCACCAGTGCTGGTACGAATCTTGTTGCTGTAAACCTGTTGGATAGCATAGAAACGCTCACGAGCAGCTTCATAGGACAGTTTGGAAAGGTTGACATGTGCTGTCCGAGATCGCTTGCCATATATGTACGTCTTCTCCACCTGGTTCCGGAGCGGCTGCTCCCACTGCGCAAGCGCTGAAGCGAGCTCTTTCTCGATGACAGCGCGGGGGGTATCAACCCCCCACCCTCCAGCAAGAATGCGATTGTAGTCCGTCTCCTGTGTCGTTGGTGAAGGCGAGCCAGTCTCGCTCCCCTTTCCAGACTCGCCTCCTGAGACTGGGCGGGTTGCAGCCCACCTACTCCAGGGATCTGCCGAAGACAAAGAAGGAAGTTGTGGGGCTTGGGGAGCCTGAAGTCCTTGAGCACCCAAAGGTCGCTGCCAGGGGTCGGGCGGGGGCACCGACCTGAAGTCAGGAACCTGTGGCTTTGACTGGTTGCTCAACATCGTTTCCATATCGTCAAGTCGTTTGTTGATGGTGACCATATCAGCCTTCCTCTCGCTAGTCTCGAGGGCTAGTTCTCCTTGCAGAACATTGACCTTTTCGTTAAAGTTGCCAAGCTGTACTGCAAGCTGCGAAGAGATAGCTGATGCAACATCTGTGGCTAAAGACTCCTTCAAACCCTGAACCCACGACGGCACAGCTGAGTTACGGCTGAGACAGGAAACTGCAGACCCCAGTCAGACCTGCACGACGGCAAAAGCAGAACATTTCATCATTTGTGCCAACATTGCCAAGGCATCCTGTCCAAAACTTCTGCTCAGGCTGCTCCGCGAGCAGCTAAAGCAAAACTCCTTCACCGCCTGCCATCTTTAAGCTGTGAGTGGCACTGGTGACAGGTGCATCGCCCGCTATGAACGTGTGGGCTGCGCTTGTTGCACCATCTCTGCATACAAACCGTGCAACGGCCACCACACACACACACCACTCAGGTGGTTGCTCATCCGCGACTGCACCGCGTTGAATGCCAGGATTTGCGCCAACATTGGCGCTAGAGGCTGCAGTGGTTCGCGCGGCAACCAGGCCAGCTGCATAGGTGCGGAGTGCCTCAATCTCCTGGCGGTTCAACTGGAGGATCAAAGCGACCAAAGCTGCAAAAGCATCCGCCCAAAGTTGCGCTGGTGCTCCACCAGCGCGGTCCATGGCTTCAGGATAAATCTCTGGACCAGAATGCCTACAGCTCAGGCACAAAATGCTGGCCGTCCAAGAATTCTCAAAACTCTAAGTCGGTCAGCAAAAGCAACCAGCAGACCTGCAAGCATGCGCGCAACCCTAAACCCTAAACCGTAAAACCTCAACCCCGAAAACCGTAAACTCCACCAGCCTATACCGTCAACCCTAAACCGTAAAAAGCCCAAACCTCAAACTCTACAAACCCTAAATTGACACTAATACTAATTATTACTACTAACTAACTACAAACCCTATACCCGAACCCCTGTAAAGAAAAAACCTAAACTTTTAACAGCCCGAACAGCGTAAATCCTAAACCCTAAACCGAAAAACTACGGCAAACCCTAAAAACCCCAATGCTAATAGACTAGCCCGAAACCGTTACCCTAAACCCGTCAACCGCTCGAGCCGGGAACGTGTAAGCGGGGGGGGGGGGGGGGCGGGTTGGTGGGGGAATCTGGGTAATCTTGATGACCAGTGCATCGGAGGCGGGCAAGCGGTGCAAGATTACAAGATTACCGTGCCCCTCCCCCGGCTTCGTAAAAAAGCGAAACCAAGATCTCAAGTTTGGCAAGGTTAGCGAGATTTTTCCAAACACGAACGGTTCCCAATTGCTGGCACAATATGTGGTAGTGGTAATAGTAGTAGTAGAAATAGTAGTAGATATAGTAGTAGTAGTAGTAGTAGTAGTATATAGTAGTAGTAGTAGTAGTAGTAGTAGTAGTAGTAGTAGTAATAGTAGTAGTAGTAGTAGTAGTAGTAGTAGTAGTAGTAGTAGTAGTAGTAGTAGTAGTAGTAGTAGTAGTAGTAGTTGCAATAGTAGTAGTAGTAGCAATAGTAGCAGCAGCAGGAGTAGTAGCAGTAGTAGTAGTAGTAGTAGTAGTAGTAGTAGTAGTAGTAGTTGCAATGGTAGTAGTAGCAATAGTAGTAGTAGCAGCAGCAGGAGTAGTAGTAGTAGTAGTAGTAGTAGTTGTTGTTGTAGGAGGAGTAGTAGTAGTGGTTAGGTAGTCAGGTAGTAGTCAGGTAGTAGTCGGGTAATAGTCAGGTAATAGTCAGGTACGTAGTACGGTAGTAGTTAGGTAGTAGTAGTAGTAGTAGTAGCAGCAGTAGTAGTAGTGGTACTACTACTACTACTACTACTACTACTACTACTACTACTACTACTACTACTACTACTACTACTACTACTACTAGTTAAGTTGTGGTACTTAGTCTGAGTAGCAGAAGTAGTAGTAGTAGCAGTAGTAGTCGTCGTAGTACTAGTAGTAACAGCATAGTAGTAGGAGCAGTAGTAGTAGGTCCACACACGCCCGTACCTACTGAGACACACGCCCGCAGGAAGCCTGCTGTTTTCATGCGTTTCGGAGTAAACGCAGTCTTCAAATTAGTTGAGCACCCCTACGGTGTTTTGGGCTTTTTTGCCAAATAGATTGCGCAAAAATGGTGCATTTAGCAACATCAAGTGCCGAAAGTACAGGCAGGGCCGAGTAAATCGTGCATAATTTAGTTCAGCTGAGGGTGCCAGAAATCGCAAAGTAGTGTTGGAAGGTTTGGGATGCTTGTTTTGCTGCTGGCGTTTTAAGCATGACAACGCGTCTTGTTCCACTACTTGCACAGTATATTGTACAAAGAGGTAAAAATGCTGTAAATGATAGTGTTTTGGGGATGGTCGCCACAGGCATGGATGCTTGTGACAACGTGTCTTGCTCCACATCCTTGCGTAGTATGTTGTACAAAGAAGCAAAATGCTGTAAATACCAGTGTTCTAACGCCAAAGGCGGTGACATGAACGTTATCAACTCCCCCCATACCGTGCAAACTGGCTCCGAAACGCTTGAAAACACCAGGCCTCCTAATGAGTTGGTTCGTTGGTTTGTTGGTTGGTCCGTTGCCAAGTTAGTAGTAGCAGTAGTAGTAGTAGTAGTAGTAGTAGTAGTAGTAGTAGTAGTAGTAGTAGTAGTAGTAGTAGTATAGTAGTAGCAGTAGTAGCAGTTGTAGTAGCAGCAGTAGTAGTAGTAGCAGTAGTAGCAGTAGTAGTAGCAGTAGTAGTTTTGGCTCCCACTTGTCAGCGTCGAGACGACTCTGTTCTAAAAACTTGGTACACTTCTCGATTTGTGCGTGTCATCCTTGCGCAGGGGCCATGCTAATCTTCTCTGTATCGTTCCAATTTTATCGGATGATCCCCGAAGGGAATCCAGTAGTAGTAGTAGTAGTAGTAGCACAAGTAGTTTTTGTTGTATAGTTTTTGGCTCCCACTTGTCAGCGCCGTAACGACTCTGCTCTGCAGGCAACACGTTGACCACGGTGACAGAGCCCCCCCCTTCCCCATTGGCCCCAGTACAAAGCTCTAACTCAATCCAGCACACGCAAGGCCAAGAATGGATGAGGAGGGCTCCAAGACTCTAGGTAGGTGTCTGAGCTACTCTACCAGCTCCGCAAAGGCAGTGCGCAGTACTTACAGATGCAAGGAAAATTCAGTGCCCCAAGGTCCAAGTGCGACTTCACAGTTATGCAAGAACTACCGGAAGGGGTGAGACCGATATGAGTCTGTCACTCCCGAAGTCACCCTACACTCAAAATCCCATATGTAAGACCGCATACACCACCAATGCAATCACTAGAAAAAAGAAAAGTTTCAGGAGTGACCAGCCCTCTCGTCAAGACCAGTCAGTTGCGGATGTCCTCACTCCCGCCAAAAGCACTGGCAGAACTTCAACGGCCGTGAGGCAGTTAGCTTGCTTCGCCATAGTGGGTCCGCAGCCCAGCAAATGTCCGGCTGGCTGCATACCAGCATGCATCAACTCTCCACGACGTCCCACCATCCGCTGATACAAGCCCCGGTACAGATCTCACAGCAGAGAAGGAGCAACAGATGATCACCACACAGTCCCGCCACAGCGCGACGTCTGATCACCAGTCCCGCCATCCGCTGAGTAGTATGAGTAGTAGTAGTAGTAGTAGTAGTAGTAGTAGTAGTAGTGGTGGTGGTGGTGGTGGTGGTGGTGGTGGTGGTGGTGGTGGTGGTGGTGGTGGTGGTGGTAGTAGTAGTAGTAATAGTAGTCATGATACTAGTAGTAGTAGTAGTAGTAGTAGTAGTAGTAGTAGTAGTAGTAGTAGTAGTAGTAGTGGTAGTAGTGGTAGTAGCAGTAGTAGTTCAAGCAGAAATAGAAGTAGTAGTAGCAGTAGCCATGCGTAGTAGTCTTGGCTCCTGCATGAGTAGCAGTGAGTAGCACTGGCGACAGTCGTAGCAGCCGTAATAACAGTAGATGCTCATAAGTCCGTTGAGCTCGTTTGGAGGTGCACGTGAAGTACAGCCCCGATCGACGCTCATGTCCTCGAACTCTCGGCTCTACATGCCGTTGGACTCTTCTGCAAGGCCGTAGACTCCTGCTTCCCGGAAGTGCTCTGTGCTGCTCTAAGACCGGGAATTAGGCTTCTGCCTATGCAACATGTCAAGCCGAGAATGTCAACGACCGTGCGGCAGCTTCCTGCTTGGACGAGCCTTCCATCTCGGATGCGACGAAGTTGCTGCCAATAGTGCGCTAACCCTCAACTCTAGGGCGATACAGCGGAGCCGGATGACATTTCGACATGAGCTTCTCTTTCATGCCTTCAGGAAGTATAAGCATCAATTTCTCATAACGGCTTGTTCGTGGTACAATAAGGTAGTGGCGTAGTTCAAAGCAGAGTCGCGTAGTGCCCCCCACAATTGCACCACACACGATAGGCCATTTGTAGGCGTTGCAGTTCCGTGCATAACATTGTAACCAGGGCTGAATGTGCAGTATCTTCTTCTGACGACCTTCAACAGTCAAGTAGTCAAGCATCTGGTGAACACTGGCGTTGTACTTCCTTGCGAGCTCGTCGGTTATTGACCTAAGAAATGCAAGGCCGCGAGTACCCAACCGAACACTTCTGCGGAGGCCAGGCCGCCAGGCCTGTGCTCTTCAAGCTGGGCCGGCTTGTCGAGCCTCATCCAATTGAAGGGCCCCCAAGCCTTGGACGCTGTGAGAGAAGCAGATTCTCACTAACCTGCCTCCAAAATCCTCCAACCGCCAACCTGTTCAAGAAGCGGCCACTGCCATTCCCTGGCGTTTGGCCCACATCGCCAGGTCCATCTGCTTCTTGGGCATAAACGGTGTTATCCATCCCCACATGATGTCTGGCTTGACACCTTCTCGGGAGTTGTGAACGCACAACTCGGTTCGAAAGCAGATGCGCCACTGAAGCTGGCAATAAAAACTGTCAAATTCCGTGCAACCTCTGGCAAAGACGGTTGCTTCACATGTCTCGACATGGAGGCTTTAGCTTCTGCCTGTGGAGTTGATCAAATACTCGATCTCTTTCTGGGTGTGAAGACCAACCTCCGTGACAGACAAAGTGGAGCTTTCGTGATACAACAATCTCCCGATCGATGTCGTGTTGGCAGAACATGCACAAATGCCGCAGAAAGACTGCAATGTGGCGGGTCTTTCCAGCCCTCTGCATATCAATGAGTCCACGGTATAGTTCTAGATTCATCTCCTGCGTGACATTACTCCTTCCACTGGGATCCTGTCGGCGGACATTCGTGACACCCCAATGGATATAAATGTCCTCAGCAAGGCAAACAGTTGTTCGTAACAGCACTCGCACCATCAAAGCACATTGAACCAAAGTTCAAGTCTTGGTATTGACTGCTGCTACGGCAGGGCGATAGTTGGCTTTGCACAGAACGGTCGGATTGGTGTGAGTCAAGCGACGTCGGCATATGTGACGTTCAGTCGCTGAAGGCTTTCAGTCACTTGGTCAGCAACCCATGACCGTATGTTCTGCGTGGGAACGCCAATGGGCTCCAAAGCTGTGGTGACCTCGAGGACTCTAGGCATTTGCGCAAGGCCCGGAAGCAGTTGCAAACAGTCTGAGGAAAGTGCCCAAATCTGCTCTCGTGGAACGCCCGAATCTCGGATGGCTTGTCCCAGAGCTTGATCATTGCCATAGACTCAGTAGGTTCAATCGGTCCGGCGAAGCATGACGGCTGCTTTGGGAAATCACGTTGATTGTCAGTAGAGTGACGATGCCCATGAACAAGCCCAAGGCACTTGGCGCCGTCATGACGTGACGCCCACCAGCAGCCAAGTATCTTGTCACATGCCGTCTCCCACTCACTCTCTACAAACGACTGATATCTGAAAAGGCAGTGTAGCCCCAGTATTCGCAGCATGCCCTCGCATCCCGAGAGCTCTTGCTCTGCATGCTGAATTCTCCTTCGACCGATCAAATATTTTAAAACTCATACTGCAAAATCCTGTTCCGAGAAACCCTTGCGTGCCTCGATGCACTAGTGTGTTTCTGAATCACTGCATGTTGTCTCTTCCGCGGATCGTTTTGCAAGCAACCCGTTCCGAAGGAACAAAAGAACCTGCTATTTGATGTGCCAACCTGGCGAAATGCCTTCGGCCCGCACAATGCCGGTTCGAGTCGGTGTCTGTTTCCCCTTATGTCAACTGAGCTTCACATGCAGCGGCTTGAATATTTACTATTTCCGCGACCTTCCACGGACCAACTGCTTTCCACGACCACAGAAAGATTTCAGACTTCCAGGTCGTAATTACGAAGATCCAGCGCTTAAGTTAGTTGCGACGATGCCTCCACAAGCTGGAGTGCCTGCATGGTTTTAGCCGTGACAAACTCTTCTCTCTTTCTTCCGATTCTGGTTCACCTCTCCTTAGGCAAATCGCGGCGAAAGTTACGTTGAATGTGCTTCGTAAACTCGTATCCGGCTCCTCTGCTTTTGTGCTCTTCCAGTTGCGGTGTTTCGCCCCTCTAGACGCTGTCGCTCTTCCACTCCACCTATCCAGCAAGCTTGTAGGCTGTAGACTTCAGAAGCAGCTGGGTGTGGGAGGTGGTTGCTCGGCCGGACCTTCGGCTCTGCTGGTTGCTGCGACGTCTGCCGTGCATGGTGCGTCGCCTGCGTTTGTCCTCTTGGCCTTGTGCTTCCTGAAGATCTCGTCGTCATCTCAATCGCTACGGGGTTCCGCATTGGGGTAGTATCGGCACCTTCCCTGCTGGTCGGCCCACCTATGTTTCGACAGGGCCACATTCAGGGGAAGAGCAAGCGGGGGAACCTCTTAGAAAACACCTCAAGCCAATGCTGGAGTGAATGCTTTGACTCCCCCTCTCAGCACAGACACGGAAATTTAAGACAGGTACTGCTGCGTTTTGACCACTCGTCTCTTCGTCCATGCATGAGAATTACCCTTCCAGGCATCTTGAACCGTAGGACCCGCAACTGGCTCTTCAGCGGCTCCATACTGCGACGGTACTTATTCTAGGCTGCATACCTTTGTTGAAACACCGCTGTGTGGGACTGCTTCTCCCTACGATCATGCTGCATCCGAACAGTTGTTGGATTGCAGTTGACCTACACGATGTACTTTGTAGCACCCTTCTCGCGCTGTTCATTCGCAGGATTGGGCGCGGCTCATTCGTAACCGATGCTGGCTGGACGATTCGAGAATGTTCTCCTATGACTTCGGCCGGGTGGCTGGCATTAAACGTCAGTCAGATGGTTCATTCGTTTTGTCGTGTCACACTTCTATATGCACTGATTCTACACAAAAGCAAAGTCACACCTCGCAGCAGCTGGGCGAACGTTTGCACTGTCCAGGTCCCTCTGCAAACCTTATTCGACATCTGCGCATGCCGTGCGAGGACTTTCGACTTGCTTGTCTTGACTTCTTTGGAAGCTAAACGTGCGTTAAGTGCGAGGCAGCACCCGATGTATCCGAGAATCGGTAGACCCCGGGCAGAGCCCAGCACAGGTACAGTGTCTGTGCAGACGCCCACGCGCCTAGCAGCCAGCAGACCAAGCACGTGATTAGTGCCAGTTTCTTTGCAGCTGTATCGGGTTCTGAAGCCTGGATGTGTAGTTGGAGAGTCGGGCTATGTGCATTTCTCTTCTGACAGAACTCCGAGTCATTGCAACTGAGTCCGGAATGTCCGCAAAGAAGGCTCTCTTTCAAGCTTGCACTTCGTGTCCCAACAAAATGGGCGAGTTCTCGGCAGAACCATCACAAATAGCAAGAGTTGGCTGCGGCCAGTTTCTCAGAATGTTTGACTGCAGGTGTTGATTGCCTGAACATCATCGATTTTCGCCACTCAATGCTGAGCCTGCTTTCCTCGGCCGCGAGCGGAGCTTCGTCCATGGACCTGGCACGAGGACAGCTGGGTAGATGCGTCTGCGCGATGCCCCCAGCAGATCAGCCGCAGAAAGCGATTCTTTCGAGTCATGAGCCGCAAGGGGCAGGCAACAGTTAGCCGAGGCTCCGTCTTCGTTGGAGTTGCAGTGATTTTTGCACAAGCGACAGTGACGAGGGAACCGAGGGAACGTAACCTGGCAACCACAAGAGTTGCGAATCATGGCAGCAGAAAGGGCACTCGGGAGCTCTAGAAGGCGGGTGGCTTGATGTTCAAGCTGCTGCCCTCGCCGGAGTCGCAAACCCTCTTTGCAGCGCAACAGACCAAGGAGCATTCGTCGAAAGCACCAGCGCATCTGAAGTTTCTTGCAGTCAGCCACAGGAGGGGGCCGGCTGCCCACCAATGCACACCCATGGCTAACAGGCCGCTGTGAGCGGGCATTACATGGAGAGTTTCGGTTTTCCTGCTCCTGGCAGGAACGACACAGCAAAGATGGCAGCGGCAATGCGTGACGCTCAAGCTTGGAAGCAGCCGTCTACTTGTGCCAGGGGCATGGCAGAAGGATGAACTGCCGCGAGTCGTCGCCGAACCGAGTGAAGTCCCAGACGACCAAGATGGAGCCGGCCTCATCTGTTATGTATTCACAACCTACCGGCCTAGATCCTTGCTGTATTCCCTGTATGCACCTGATAAGCAGCCAAAGGCAGGCGGTGATGGCAGGACAGCCTGTCCGAACAAGAACTTCACAAGCTCAAGCGAAACTGCCTGGCCCAGCCGCACGCCTGCAACTGCCACTGCCAAGAACTGTCAGCAAGGTGAAGCTGCCCATAGGCCTGCCCGGCAACTAAGCATGAGAATGCAACTGCCGCTCCCCCCTCCCTCCCTCCCTCCAAGAGAAAAAGCTCTGTGGTGGCAGGATTCCCATCTTGATTTCTCGGTTCTTTGTACATCAGGATGGCGCAAGGGCTCCTCCGAGTCTGCCTGTGCCTCCACTCCCGCCAAACACCCCTCCTAAACCATGAGCGCCTATCCCCGGGCTGGCTCCACTCGGGTCATCCACGGTTGACGAGGGAAATTGGCTTGCAGCACAGTTTAGTAATTTCCCCGGGGCGTCCCCTGTTCATGCAGAATGCGGCAGTGAAACCTGTAATAAGTAATTTTCTTGAAGCCAGCTAGGCCGCTAGGCATGACACCAGAAAAAGGACCTCTCTCTCTTTCTCTCTCGCTCTCTTCCACCTAGCCAAAGGACGCTCAAAGCGCACCCTTTCGCGCTCGAATGCGCACCGGTGCTTCAGGCGCTTGTGAAAGCCTCAGGCCTCATCTCCGCTTCCCCCCTCTGCTGTGTTGACATCTGTCATTCCCCCCGGCAGGACTGCAAGACCTACACATGACTGCATGGTTCATGTTCTCCTGTTCTCTCTCTGTCTGTGTGTGCGTGAACAGACACAGTCACAGAGAGAGAGAGAGAGAGAGCGCGCTATATACTTAATAACTACAATAAGTATATGTATAGTTAACTGTATTTCGATATATTAAATGATGTATATACATACAAGCAGTTTCTCTTTCTATAAATACACATACATATACATTCGAAGGCAGACTAGCGTGCAGTCAGCAACACAGCCTGCGTGTCTCTGCAGCTGTCCGCTCCGCTCACCGCAGCCAAACATCGTCCATTGAAAGAGGCTGCCAATATCACGACCACGCCGACAGTAGATGCTAGCTAGTGCTGCTACTGTGACTCGCAGAATATTGGTGAGCGCTGTGGCCAGTGTCGTGTGACAAAAGCCAGACTAGAGCGGTGTGTGCTTGCATGTTCAAGAATCAAGAACATTGGCTCGGAAATGATTCTGAATTCGTGCACTGCTGAAGCCAACGCAATCACACAAGTTCACAAGCATTCCTCTTTTTGGACACAGCCCACCTTCTGTGGGATATTCGATATCTTGCTCACGCCGCACCATCTCCCAACATCGTCGATTTTCTCTCACATAGCCAGAACTGGTACTTGTCGCTTCCAGAGCGCACCCTTTCTGATCCAGCTGCGTGGCCTGCATACTTACCATCTTCTCCATTTTCGTTTAGGCATGTGGCAGCAGCTTCGACAGCTTGACTTGTGACAATGGTCCTGTCCCTGCTTGATTCCTTCGGTGAGTCTTCAGGTTTGACCCATTTTGAGCTGCCAGTTCCAAAGCAGTGACGAGGAGGTGCTACAAAACTCCCACTAGGCCTTTGCAACTGGACCCTGTTAGCTCTGGGTTCCAGGCGAGTGGCTTTCGGAGGATGTAGACCTTGCACCTGACGAACTGCAGCAGTCAAGCAATTTTCTCATGTAAGCCTTGGTGATCACGACAGTCGCGACAGCTGTGCAGCTCCGCGACTGGGTCCAGCCCTTGTTGTCAAAAGGGGTGTCATCCTCAACACTCGGCAACTCGAAGAGGCAGGGCGCGCCCTACAACAAGGAACCTCCGAACCTCCAGAATCAGCCGTCCCTCTTTCTGCATGAACTGCAGGACTTGATCTGAGAGCATACTCGTGCACGAAACATTGGGAGACATGCGACTTGGCCCCGGCACTTAGTTTCTATTATCGATGTGTCTTCAGCGGTTGGCGTCATCCATTTCGACACAATGCGCAGCAACAAACGTCACTGATGGGGCTTCTGCTTTCGAAGTGCTTGGTGCAGATCGTGACAACCTGCAGGGCCCATTGGCATTACTGCCTGCGGGTGCCTGTGCCTGAGGTGGCATGGAGTCGAAGCACAATGTGCCGGGGGCCGTGCCAGCGCAACACCTGCATGGAGCGCAGGACACCACGCCGAAGGGTTCAGTTTAGAACTGTGCAGACGCACGCCAATGGTGAATGTATATAGCTATGTTCAACCGTCTCCTTGGCAATTCGCCGTCAGGCATGAATGCCCCTGGACTACCGTAAGTATTTCATGCAGCCTGACGTTTTTCTTGCCGATGCTTCTACGTCTCTCCTTGGCATGTCCATGTGGCGGCGCTGGCCGCCGAGCTGTGCCCTGTACAAGGTGGCTCACAGCTGGGCCAACCCGGTCTCCTCCGGAGATCTCCGCCATCAGCAAAGCGCCCCGCCGGCACTCCGCGCAAACAGCTGCGTGAAGAAGAACTGTCCAGAGGAGGACTGCGCAACACCTCGACGAAAACCGGATCACGCCTGATTTCCAACTAATACCAGATAACACAGGCATGCAAAACATGGCCCAGGCACCGATTCCGCAGAGGTCGAAGGCACCCAACAAATTTTTGCGATGGCCCGGCGACTTGATCCAGCCCTGCTGCTTGGACGCTGGAACACGAAGGTCACACTCGAGCTACTCAAAGTCACTGCTCTTTTCGCTCTCCGCCGCCAGTCTCTCGCTACCCCAACCTGGACCGCAACGCCGGCTGTATCTGCCACGCCACTGTTGTATGCGAGGTTCCTGACAACACAGCTTTAACTATACAGCGGCCACATTGCTGGACTCCCTTCAAACTAGTGAAACTGGCTACAGTAGCACCAGTGATCACCAGTGCATCTACAATGCCCTGCAGAGGCGACAATGCCTGGATGCAGTCCAAGGATCTCTGCCGCACTGAGGTGAGGAATCGGATAGCGACTCACTCGATCCGAGAAGCCATCATGGCTGAAGGGCATCTCACCTCCGGGCCCATGCAGCACATGCAGTCTCTCCGCACTTGTGGCCGCGACGCCGTCATCCTACACCCCTGAGCGGGGTCCATCAGCCGATTGCATGCCAGCCGGCCCAAACCAACTCCGACGAGTACCACCGAGATGCGGCATGAATGCAAACGGGATCGTCTGTAGGCTACGCTATTTCGCTCGAACTGGCCAGACAGGGCTGAAAACGCGATGGCAATGCAGAGGCCCACCTCGAGCCATTTGCCGAGCGTGCTCTGCGGCAATGTCAGCAATGCCCTGGCACCACTTCCTGAAGCTAAGGGTAAGTCAGGCATTGCCATCCAAACCCTGCCACAACCCACCTAAAATCACGATAGCATGTACTCCATGACTGGTCTGAAGCTGGCTGCAACTCTTGCGGATGGGGCACAAAGGCGGCATCCTCTCGGAACCCCGGAAAATGTTGGTCTCGTCCAAAGCTCGACGACTTAAGTAGTTCGGATCGTAGCTGCGTGACACGAGCTGTCCTTGTTTCAGGGCCGATGCACAAATCAAGCTTGAAAGTGTTCTCCATCCACTCCGTTCAAGTCTTCCACAAAAACAGCCAGGATTCCATAGGACGATGCTTGCCCCAGACGGGCCTCGTATTCTTTGGCATACCTCAGCAGCAACTGTCGGAGTGCATGCCAGGCGAACGCCAAAAGTGCTGACACGAATCGCATCGGAGAGGCAATGGCATGTTGCCAATGGCCTCTTCCACGCGCATGTTTTCAAGATCCTGTAGATTAAACCTCAGCAGCATTTTAGAACATCCTCGATTGCAGCCTAAGGAGCCTCGAGACAGCAGTCTTTGCTGAGATGCTCTCGCTTTCCAGGGAAGCGTTCCGAGAGCGGTCGCCAGTTGGCGTCACTTGCACGAGACTGCAAGCTATACACCGATGGATTGGGCTGCCGTCCTGCAAGGGCGAAGTGTGCGCAAAAACATGCTGCCTTCAACGACTCAACGATTCGACTGATGGCCAGGCCTGCAGCTCGCATGGCTTCCTGAAAGCCTCGCGGGTCGCGAGCTCGACGAGCATGCACTTCGGCAAGCAGCTCACCTAACTAAAAGCGCGCACAAGACATCTGCACGCAACAGCTGATCAAGGAGACCGGTGCGAGTCACGCGCAGTGGAAGCAATTTCGGAGGACGTTGGTGATGTTGGTACGTCCACTGCTTCGCCGAAACTGCTCTTCACCTCCACTGGGTCACTTCTGGCCGCTTGGATTAATCCCACATCATTTCCCTGACCTCGGGCATGGCAGCACAAACGCTGGGTATCCAAGAATCAGGAGCACGTAGAACTTCATCAATCAGGGAGAATGCTCCTGGGCCGGCTGCACAGCTTCCGTGTCGACAGCTGCACAAACGGGCAATTCAGGCCCGGCAACGTTCCATGCGTTGCGACATCGGGTTGGCAGAACCAACCGGCAGCCGCCATTCCAAACACGGCTCACGCTCGAATGCGCTTGTCCAAAACTCGCCTTGTTGGAAACCTGAGGCCGCAAGCAACGCAAGCCGGCGTGCTCCCTGTTCGGTGCTTTCACCAGGTCACCAATCTTCCGAAGAAGCGAGACGGCCTGCCCGAAACGCCCGATCCTTTCTTTGAACCGGGGGTTCTGAATCCGGATTTGCCTGCCATTCAAGCACTATGGCAATGGCTAAATGTTCACAGCTTGAATGCCTGACTCGTCGAGACTCGGGATCCGCCAAAATATTCCTCAAGATCCGGTGCCTGCCAGGCAGTCAAAGGCCAAAGGCTTCACATTTGGCATCGATTCGGCTCAAGCCAACTGCGATAAATTGCTAACTCAGCACGGTGCAAAGCTTGAAGGCACGACAGGCGATGCAAAGCAGGAATCGTGAGCACCCGCAGCACGGCCAAAGCCACTTCTTCATCCTAACAGCCCACGTCAGAAATCTTCTCTGCATGCCGTGCAGCTGCCCTATGCAACACGTGGCGCACGCAAAAATAAATCAGCTTAACTCAGCACCCCTGTCCTCGCGAGCTTTCAACATGGCTGGAGAGATGTCGATGTCGTCATCAAGCTGATGCTTTTCCAGCCTCAGCAGCAAGGAGTCAGGGTCCAGGAAGAAAGACAAGCTAGCTGTGCCAGGTGCCGTGAAGGGGTGTTGAGGATCACACCATTCCACTGCCTCTTCAAGGTCTGTGCAGCCAGCATCCAGCGCTTTCCGAGCTCGCACGGTGGAGAACTGCAAGTCCAAAAGTTCCGCATAGAGATCTTGCCTCACACTCCAAACATTCAGCATCTGCAAATCTTCTTGGGCTTCCAAGTAAGAGGAGCAGCTGTTCCTGCGTCCAACTCGGATCTGCTTCGACGCAGGCCTCGGCTCAGGGACATCGGCCATGTGCAGTAGCTGGGCGAGGATCACTCGGCCTCCGAATTTGCTTCTTGTGGTCCTTCCGAATCAGAGATATGACCTCTTTTCGCCGGCTCTTCCTCAAAAACCGTGTCCAGCTCCTCAAAGGTTTTCGGGCGTTGACTCCGGAGCAGCACGAAGTATGTGGAAGTGCCTGGCCTCTTCTCTATCGCAGCACTGTGGGTCCGCATCCACCCATGTGCCAGATCCGGTGGCATAGCACCTGGGCAGCTCAGCGTCTCATCAGGCCAGACAAACCTGTAGATGCCACTGTCGAGACTTCGTGTTGCAGTAACGGCTGGGCCACAGTGGGTCCTCTGACACTTCTGCCACAGACAAGTTGCCGGGGCTCACCTCCCATTGGGTGCTGAAAGAATGCAACATACAGCAACCTTATGCAACCTTGCCTCCACAACCTCCCCGGTGGTTGGGGGAGGAGTGGCATTTGCCGCAACCTGGTCTCCGATGACTGCCTGGATTGACTGCCGCCAACAAGTCTTCGAAGCTATTTTCAGAGGAAACCAGCATGTACTAAACGCATGAAGTATCAAGCATCTGAGACTTTGAAACCAACTCGAGGAGAATCAGAGACCGCACGTGCAGAGAGCCGGGGGGGTCCTAGTTGTAGTTCCTTTGCCTTGACTTCTGTTCTTCAGGGGCACACAAAACAAGGCATGCGTAGAGGTGTCGCCTCTTGACTTATCGCATGGGTTGGCGCGGCACACATGACGAAACAACTCGTGCCACCCGAGATGTGGGTTTTGCACTTTCCTTTTTGCCTCGAGGCGTTCAGCAAGTCTCAGGTTTCAGCCGGGGGCAATGGATCAACTGTCATAGATATGGATTCTTACTCTCTGCTATGGCAGGTTCAGCAGTGGATCAATGCCGCAAAGACTGACGTTTATGAAACCGTTGCACATGTCTGGGCCGGATCCGCATGGTTCGGGCAATTTCGGGCAATGCCGTGAGGAAGTCTGAACACCTCCTTTCGCAAGTTTCGAATTGATCGAAGGACTCCCAAACTGCAGTCATCCCCTGATGCCATGAAACCAATCCCGCCCAGAGTTCAACAATTAACTTGGTGAGTCAGTTCGGTTCAAGAGCGCCTGCCAAAGCTGCACGGAATCCACGGCTGCCTCCTCAGCGGGCGAAGAACCCGTGGCAGTCTGAACCCGGAAGGCAATCCTGGGCTGGGAGTGCATCGAGCAGTCAGGCTGTCAGGGTTGGCTGTCTGCTTTTGACTGGTGCTGGATGTGCTAGTAGTGCAACATGCTTTCTTTATCTGCAACTAGTAGCTATGAGCCTTCACCTGGCCGGATAAAGCTACAACCTCACACGTACGCTTCCGCTATCTCCGCAAGCCGCCAGCTGCCCCGAAAGGAAGAAGAGCGTCTCTCCCTTCTCGAATGCCCGGAGTAGAAGCACCGCATCGCTTGGTACTTTGAATGCCTCTGTGAACGTGTCGAAGGATCTGGACGCAAGTGCTGTGATGGGCCCGAGCCTTGTCATACTCCCGGCCCTGGAACTGGAATCTGACGGCAATGACGTGACCATCCTCACCAGCACCTTCGATCCTTGGTTAGTTAGGCTGCGCATGCTGGACCGAAAAAATGCAGGGCAAACAAAGCCGGAGGCGGCATTCTGAGCCAGCCTAGACTGGGCGAGGCTTGCAGTTTTTCTCCGCTTGCTTCGAAGTCTCAGGTGCTCTGCGCCGTGTGCAATTTCAACCTGCTGCATGCCATCGCCATTGCCAGGTGGCTGCGCCGTCAGCAGCTGAACCTCGTGCCAACGTGCGAGATTCTCGAGACCTTTCGACAGTCCTGAGACGCTGAATACGGCACGGCACGGAGCAGCCGAGACGATTTCGCACCCTGCAAGTGGATGCTTTGCTGGATTTGCCACCCATCTCTGAGGCACATCAGCCCATGCTCGGGGAAAAGCAGCATCAACATCGAGCACGATACCGCGAATCTAGTGCTACTTGCAGCCTTCCTCTCCCAGCTTCACTTGCCTTGCATACAACATGTGTGCAAATATTCATGCGCGATTTTCCATTCATTCCTGCTCACAAGGTGCTGCTGTTCTAACGCTGAGCCAGAGAGCAGCGCCACACCAAGAATTCGACACCACACTTCAAAAGATGGCCAGGAAGTCGAACCCTGAAGATCTGAAACGGGTTAATACCGAACGACCTTGCACGAACTCCTGTATTAATGTTCGATCAGCGAGAATCGCAAAAGCAGGTGAGGCATCGGCAAGCTCCTGTGGAGCCTCCAACGTCAAAGCTGCAGCGGCCTCCGGGGCGAAGGACGCGGGCCCACTCGCACGCCTAAAGCCAAGAGCTGCCACAACAGACTCTTAGAGTCTTAGAGACTCAGACTAGACATGAAGCATCCGATCCGGGACTGTGGAGAAGACCCAAGCGTAGAGGTGCTGCCGCACGTACGTGTGCCTGGGAGCCGTTTAAGGTGGGTGGCACAACACAAGCTTGGCACGAGCTAGCCTGCTGTGGCGTTGCCCCCAGGGCCTGAAATCCGTACGCCAAAGGCTCGGGACGCCGCATCCGCAACCGCTCCGAGGCTCAGCAGCTGACGGGTCAACGAGGATGAGGTCGACTGCGTTGCTTCCGATAGGGAGCATCCGACTGGACCTGGTGCACTTGCTATGCATGCTTCAGCCAGGCTCACATGCTGCACGATCACCCCCTCCCTTCCCGCCGCTTTGTTTTTTCCCCTGCTGGACGGCAGTGAGAAGCAGATTCAGATGCTCGGCCTGCCCTTCGACCTCTAAGTGGAGGCTCCTTTGGAAATGTGCATCTCTTACTCGCGTGGCATGCGGCATGCCCATATGCTCAACCCTCCGAGTTGTCGTTGTCACCTTCTTCACTTGCACGCTCTCTGATCATCCTGGGTATCTCACCAGAAACACGTTCGGCTGCAACTATCTGTCACAAAACGAAGAAACACAAAAAGCAAGAACGTGGTCAATATCCGAGCGTCTGCTGCAGGCTTGCCCTGACCCCCTCAATGTCAGCGCCGGAAGCACAAAGCATACAAACCATCTCTGTGCAGTTACCGCTCACGGCCATGTGGAGCGGTGATAGGCCTTCTATTCCCTTGTTGACATCTGCCCTTGCCCTGCAGAGCTCGTAGATGACGTCCGTGCGTGCCTCCTCTGCTGCCATGAAAAGGGCCGTCCTTCCCTGCGGGTCACTACGGTCGAGGTCAAGAGGAGCTTGGCTTGCTTGGCTTTCGCAAAGCACCCGAACCACCTCCGAATTCCCTTCCTCAGCTGCAGCCATCAGCGGGGTTTTGTGATTGCAAGAGATTTCGGGATCAGCCCGGTTGCAAAGGAGACTGTAGACCAAATCGTCATGACCATAGAAGGCTGCAAGGTACAAGGGTGTGGCGCCAACCTGAAGGTCGACCTCCACTGCATACATAGCAGCATAGCCAGCATCGACATCAGCCCACCCGCGTAGCATGTCTTCCTCGAAATCGTCCGCATCCGCACCATCGAAGTCCTTGTCTTCAGGCTCCTCGACATTAGTTGTTGCCGAGTTGCACGGGTGCAGGCACTGAGCACTCTGTGCTGCCAAGGTGAGATCAGCTTTGTCCACGTCCTGCACAAGCCTATTCAAGTCGCAACGAAGTTCGAAAAGGCAGCCAGCAACTTTGGATTGACCATTTCTGGCTGCCACATGTACAAGAACGCTGCAGAGCTCGATGTCTCGCTGTTCGGAAACTTGATCCTCGCAAAGGACTTTCATCACAGCGGGGTTGTCTTGCAACACCGCCATCAGGAAGGCGTTGTTGCCGGGCTTGTAACCGACACCGGCATGCTTGTCGGCTCTGGCATCCAATAACATGCGGACAACTTCAGGATGGTTCCACCAGCAAGCAAAGTGAAGTGGTGTGTGGCCCTTCGTTGAAGGCTTATTCACCTGTGCCCTATGTTGAAGAAGTAGCTGTACCAAAGGCGCATGTCCTCCAGAAGCGGCAATGTGCAGGGCAGTCGCTCCGAAGTCAATGTTCGTCCGATCTATTGACGCTCTGTGCTCAAGCAAGAGCTCTGCCATGTCCCAGTTGGAGCTTTGGGGAGCGACTTCGGCTGCCATGAGCAACGCAGTTGTTCCATTCTGCTTCGCAGCGTTGATGTTGCAACGAGATCCCAGCAAGAGGCGTGCGGTCTCGACTTGGTTATGCTCAGCTGCTGCAATTAGTGGTGTTTTCCCATCTTTGGTAGACTTGTCGATCTCGGCCTTGACCAGAAGCAGCTCAACAACGGTGGGAGAGTTGTCGATGTCGTCCGTTGCTACGGCCGCAAGCAAGGGAAAAGTTCCATCGTGAGCATCCAGGTTCACATCAGCACGGTTCTGACAAAGGTATTCCACGATCTCGGCTTGGCCTTCGCCTGCTGCAGATTGGAGTGCTGTGACCTGTGGTGCACGCGAGAAGTTGATGTCTGCAGCGGCCTCGCAAAGGATTCGCACTGACTGGGTCAAACCGGTACTGACTGCACACAGTAGAGGTGTACTAAAGTCGTCCGCACATCGGTTCGCATCAGCTCGGTGTCGCAACAGCATGCTCACCAACTCAATCCGGTGATGCAACAAAGCCACGAACAACACAGGGGTACCAATATCGGAATGCAAATGCGTCTCAGGCATCGTTGCGAGCGTGTGTCCCAAGCAAGCATTTGCAGACTCCGTTGCCAGCATGATAGCAGAAAGATGTGCCGGGAAACACTTCATGTTGGGGTCTGCCTGACTTTGTAGGAGGTGCTCAACGATTGGCAGGAACCCCCTCCTGACAGCAACCGGCAGAGGGGCTATTCCACGAGAGGTCGTCAAGCATTGGTTTGGGTCAGCCCGTGCTGCGCACAAGAGCTTCACAAGACTTTCGTGGCCGTGTTCCGAAGCCAAGAGAAGTGGCGCTGCTCCAGAACCTGTGGCCTTGTTTGCATTGGCCCTGGCTTCTAGAAGGCTGCGGCAGGTCTGGACGAAACCATACTCTGATGCCATTGTCAGTGTCGTGTCCTGTGTGGCGTCTTCCCGGACTTGGTCCAGGTTTGCCCTGGCGGCACAGAGTGTCGCAACGATGTCGTAGTGATTGTGCAGCGCAGCAGCCAGCAATGGAGGCTGCGGGACATCACTGGTCGGTTGATTTAGATCTGCACGGTATTTGCACAAGAATTGTACAATCTCTAACTGCCCACTCTCCGCAGCCAGATAGATTGCCGTGGCACCCATGTCTGTCAAGCGCCTGTTGACATTGGCATGAAGGTCCAGCAAATACTTTGCAACTTCAAGATGTCCCTGCTGAGCTGCCACAATGAAGGGTGTTGCCCCGTCTTTTGCCCCAGTCTTGTCAACCTGGGCTCCGGCTTCATAGAGAACCTTCACGGCTTCGAAATGACCAAGCAAGGCTGCCATAAACATCGGTGTTGCACCAACATGCAAAGAGACTTCGGGGTGTTCCCGTTCGACTTCGACCTCAGCCGGCACGTCTTCATCCGCCTCCGGCTCCCTCACCGGCGCTGCCTCCCAGTCAGGCTTTACCTTTACTTCCTCTCCACGGTTGTCCTCTGCCCACTCATCTTCTCTCATCCTTTCTCTACTCATCTCCGCATCAAGCTCATCTTCACAAGGTGGTTGTGTCGCCTCGTGTAGTTGATCAAGAGCGTCCTGTGTCACCATTTCGTTGACGTTTGCTCCACACTTGCACAAGCGCCACACAATCCCCTCGTGGCCGTTGCGTGCAGCGACATGCAGCAGGAGAGCAGTCTGCTTCAACATCTTCGCCTGTCGTTTCGGGTCCTCCTCACAGAGCACGTCCACAACATCGGAGTGACCACACAGCACGGCCATCATCAAGGGCGTGCTCCCAGTCCTAGCCGCGCTGGCATGCTTGTCCGCCCTCGCCTGGCACAAGAAGCGCACCGCCTCAGGCTTGTTGCTCAGCGATGCCAGGTGGAGCGGTGTGGCACCGATGCTGGTCCCACGGGTCAAATCTGATCGGCTCTTCAAGAGCCTCTCCATCATCTCCACATGACCATGCATGGCTGCCACATGCAGGGGAGTAGCACCGGTGGATGACGCTCGGTGTACATCACAACGAGCGAGGCAGAGGATCTTGGCAATCTCTAGGTACCCACTCTTCGCAGCAACGAAGAGCGGTGTCTTGTTTCCGAATTTGCTGCTGGTTTCTGTGTCCGGCGCTGCCTTAGCTGTGCAGAGAGTTCTGACAACTTCAGTGTGGCCATTGAGGGCGGCCATGTACACTGCCGTTGCACCACTTGCTGGCGATTTGTTCAAGTTGGCACCCACTTTGCAAAGCAGCTTGACCACATCAGCATGACCCTGCGACGAGGCTATGTGAACCGCGGTGGAATCCAACTCTCTATCTGAAACGTCCACATCGGCTCTTGCGTCACAGAGTATCTGTACGCATGCCATGTGACCGTATGTCGAAGCTGCTAACAAGGGCGTCAGCCAACCAGTTTTGTTCAGCCTGATATTGACACTTACGCCTTCATCAACGAGGACCTTCACAACGTCTGCGTGACCGCTTCTTGCTGCAATGTACAATGGTGTTCTTCCGCTGTCCGGCAGTGCTTGACCAGGGTCAGCTCTTTGAGCGCAAAGAGCCCGGACAACTTCGGCAAACCCGTTTCCTGCAGCAAGGAATAAAGGCGTAATTCGTGCCTCCAACTCACCTTTTCCGTGAGAGGCGCATATCGTGGCTGGCTTTCTTGTGGCTATGTCAGGTTCAGCTCGAGATCTGAACAGGTGGAGCACCATTTCCAAGTCCCCGTTCTTAGCTGCAGCATGCAACGGAACCAGACCAGTATCCGTCGTCAAGTTGACGGCTGCTCTGGCAGCACATAGAACACGCACTACATCCATGTGGCCGGACTCGGCCGCATGGAACAATGGAGTCAACGCAGGTCCGGCGTTGATGTTGCAACGTGCTTCGCACAAGAGCCGAACAGCTCCAATGTGCCCACCTGAGCTGGCAGATGTGGCTGACGGTGTCAGGGTGAGTTTATGAATCTCTTGCCTCCTTCTTGCTCATACAATATCTTATCCAGTCTAGACCTTTGTCCTCCGCTTCCAGGCATGTGGATTCTATATCAGCTGAGAAAGTTTGTCCTGAATGTTTGTGCCGAGGATCACGAGGCCGCCGAATATAACGGGGTTGTTTTCACAGTGTGCATTCTGCTCTCCTCCGATCCTGCAGCAGCCATCACCTCCTGTCAGTCAGACTCAGACAGCCTTGGAAGGCTCCGGGGAACTTTCCAGCGCTCCCGGCCCACTGGCTAACTCTACACTGCATAAAGGAGCACAGCACGAATCGTCTCTCTACATGTCACGTCTGTGACGTTGAACTCAGCACGCCTTGTCTGCCCCAGCTTTCAGCAGGAGCCGCACGCTGATCGTATGACCTGCGCGAAAGGGTTGGAAAGCGCGAAAGGGTTGGAAGGAACTGACACGATGAATCATGTGATGCGAAGCCAAGTCATTGAACTTCTCTGCCGGATCACCTGCTTTCGCCGCTGTGTAAAGTGGATTGATCCCGGTATGGAGTTGTCGATTGAGTTCTCCCTCCTTCAGAAATCGAAGCACAAGCTTGTAGTCGACGTCCTTGGAGCCAGGCTTTGCAAAGCTTGCAAAAGGCAAAGTCTGCCAAAGTGCAATAACACAGTGCAACTGCGCCACACCCTTGGACTGAAAGCGGTCCACGAGCTCTTCGTTGGACGCAGCCAGAGCTCTTGCAAAATGCGAAGCCAACTTCTCCGCTCTGATTCGCCAAGTTCGCAGCTTGAGTTGCCGGCGGAAGAACCTTCGACGTAGCAAGCGGGCAAACTCGGGACAGATCTTTCGTTACCGAACTTCCGTGCTTCTTGTGCCTCTGCAACTTTGTCGCAGCCTTCTCTCTGCGAGGTTGTAGATGTTGTCGCAGCAGAGATCGCTGCAGAAGCAAGAGCGCCGCTTCCTGAAGACTGCTCCGAAGCTTCTCCATCTCGCGGCGTCCCTCATCCCTCAGCGACCAGCGCGTGACATGTGTCAGAGAGGTCGATTTAGCAAAGGAAACTGAGCATTGGGCAGGGAAAAGTTCCATTCCGGCCGAACTCAAACCGAAAGTCCAATCGCAACTAGGTCTGGCCCAGTTCGAAAGCCCTGGCTAAGCAACAGCACCTGTGCCATTTAACGAGAGATGCCAGCAGCTTAAACTTCAACTAATGTAGAATGTGCGCAGTGGTGTGGTGGCTGTCTGGGAAGGCTGTCGTGAGCCCTTGTCTCGGCTTCCGCGTGTTGCCTTGCTCTCAATGCTTCATGGCAAGCCAGGGTTCACCCTCTCTTGCATCTGCGCCAGCCGCTCCTTAGCTTTCCCAACACATGTTGCGCCACCGCTCGGGCAAGCAGTTGCAGCCGGATCACTTCGTTCTCATGGACCGAGCTCTCCAAGGCCTGATTCTGCATTCGCAGGCACTTGCACTTCATTTCTCGCAAATGAACAGAGCACAAACTCTCCTGCCGCAAAGCAGCTTTGAGTGCAAAGCGGCCAGCTGGCAGTGCCCGATCGCTCGACTTTTCCTTGTTGAAGGGCTTGCCATTGCCGTTGGCCCTGCCAGTGATGGGCCGCTGAACGTAAGAAATGTGAGCTGGAATGACTTCCTGGGCCTCTCCACCCTTTGCTGTAGCTTTTTCTGGACCATGGCTGCCACCGCAGCATGCGTCTGCATGTGGTCAGTTCCTTGGAGAAGGACTCCAGCTTCGGAGGCAAGCCGGCAAGACTTGAAAGGCTCTGCAACAGCTAGGGTCAACAGCTCGAGTCTCCCTCCGCTTGATTGAAGACTGCAGCCTGCTCCGCTGATGTCCCCGCAGATCCACGCTGCCTGCCGATGGGATGCCTTTTACAAAATATCCTACTTGTAGCAAGCCCGATGTTCAGAACTGCCTGAGAAAACGTTCCACGGCAACGCGAAATGGCTGAATCCTCAGCAGCTTGGTGTGGGCCAGATCTTCACCGACACAGGGCGATAGCCTGGGCTGACGACAATGGCTGGGCACCAGAACTACAGTCCTGCACGGACCCAGCTTTACGCAAGCTGTGCAAAACACCTGCAAGACAAATGGCTTGTTACCCTCCGCAATCCACTGTGTGATGGAGTTCCGGTCATAGATGTGGCCATCGCACACAAGCACCGGATCTTCCATCGGCTCCAGCGAGATTGGACAATGATCAACGGGCCGGTTGTTTGCATCATGAACCGTCGTAAACCTCAATGCCCGCTGTGGCCCGCTGCAGCTCGGCAACTGCTGGCGGCTGGTTTTGATCGTTTACATCTGCTCGCTTTACGTAGCTTATACGCTTCATGACCCAGACGACTGCCGCCAAGTCACTTCCAGCCGTCGAGCTTCCTGATATTGACATTTGAAGGAAACGGAGGAACAACTGCAACATGAGGCCATGGCTGCGGGACCACTGCAATCAAGTTTCCAGATACGCGCCATGGCCGTTGCGACTGTCTTCGGCTCGAAGCTTGCAGAGAAGTCCCACACACGAGCCATGGCAACGACAGGCTCGGATAGCTCCCCTCCCCGACTTTCGACTCTCCGTCCGCTGCTCGCTCTGAAAGATTCGACATGTGCGTGTAGCCGGCTCGCTGTGTGCTTCAAGAACAAAGTGATGCCACGATGGCCTGTCCCCATTCATCTTGACATTACTGATTGAGCATGGCATGCGGCAACGAGAAGCTCTGCAGATGCAAGCAAAACAAGCAAACAAGCTGCAAATTATAGGCTTGGACCCAGCCAGGAATTCTGGTGCCAGTGTTCGCCAGCCTCCAGGTCTCGAATGCTGAGTTCTCTGATTGAACCGGAAGGATCTGGGCATCTGCGAGCATCTCATCAAGCTGCCGATTCTGGACTGGTAGGCTATCAACATGCCGAGCCTTGCCGGCAAGCATTGGATCGAGCGTGTGCAAGGCTCTCCAGCTCGGCATCTACCTAGCAGCAGAAGCAGCTTGTCAACAAGCATGCGGCTGCAGATGGCCGCCACATAGCACACAGCCCCGTTTAAGATCCCAGCAGAACGATACAAGCAGCTGCAGGTTCAGAAGTCCTGAGCCCAGGACTCCCAACAGCTCGGCCGACACTCCGTCGCCTTGGCTGAGATGCAACCCACCTGTGCCATGAGAATATCCTATATTTTTCCACGTAAATTTCACAGACAGGAGAATTAAAACGCGGAGTTGTCGCCAGGTCCGTGGCGGGCGAGGGCCCACTGCAACGCAAAAAGATACGTGCCTCCAGGACTCAAGGAGGTCTGTTGAGGCGCTTCGGCACCGAACCAAGTGGAAGCAGCTGCCACTCAGAGAGAGGCCAACGCCACACATGGGGTCCAGCCTCGGCCGGCGGGCGACGAAGAGAACCCCCCCCCCCCCGACACCTCTCTGAGATCTCGGCGCAATCATTCCGTTAGGGGTGAGGTCTGCACCTGTCACGGTCTCATAGAGCAGCGCAAGAGAGGGGAGTTCAGAGTGGGAGCTTCCCTCCGCAATGTTTTCCAAGGCGAGCGCCTGACTTCGACGTCCATTTGCAAAACATTCGTGCATTTTAAAAGCAGCCGCCCACAGGGGATCCTGCTGCATGCCTGCGCTTTGAACGGAAGCTTCCGGCACAAGCCACAGGACTGCCCAGTGCAGCTCCGTTGTGATTACATGAGATGGTCCAGGAAAATGTTTGGCATAAAGCAGCCAGCAAAGCTTGCAAGCGGCGCCTACCCGCAACTGCGCAAGGAATGAGACTTGAAAGCAGTTAAATTAAAACGACGACGCGACAATGCGCGGAACGTGCGTGCGGCGACAACTTTGGCCTGCACTCAGCGACCGCACCTTTACCCAGTTTCGGATAAGCACTGCAGAATTCGAAGTGCCTACGAAGAAGGGGGTACAAGACAGTTTGTGCAGTAGCACTCCTCGCATTCACTGCAGTGCCAGTGTTGAAGGCCTGGCCCGATTTCCTTGATACAGAGCGCGAACAGCTGCTGCCTGGAATGTCGTGCCTCTGAACACTGCGCGGTGTCTATGCTGCGCGCGTGCGTCGGAGCAGCAACGCATCAGCGCATCAACGCCAAAGGCTAACAGCCAACAGAGAGTGCATTGCAAAACAAGAAAAGTCTTGCAGTGTCTTGCTGAGTCCGGAGAGATCCGGAGAGTAACGCCAGGCCCGGGAGCCGGAGTTTTAGTCAGAGACAGCCCTTAAATCACACAAATGATGCTCTCGCAGCTCGGGCAACGGAGTCAGAGGGAAGAGGCACTGTCTTGCAAAGACACGCGCCGAGGAGCGCGAAGTTTTGACATAGTGCTGCTCCCTGCAAAACATAGTCTTATTCGCGGCCGAAGCTTCGCACTCGCAGGAGCTGCAGACCACAACTTCCACGAACCCAGCGAGAAAGCCTTGCGACTGCCTCGCGACAGGACACTCTCTGAGAATCTATAATCCGTGATTGAGGAGCAATAGTGTTTAGTGTTATTTCAGAGCAGAACCTACTGCCTGTTTGAGCACAATACCTCGTACCTCCCGCTCCAACTGACCACTTTGGAAGTCTACTCGTCTCCTTGCAGAAGGCGACATTGCGAACTTGCTTACTTCGGCTGGACTCCAGTATAACCACGAGGCTGTCACATCCAAGTTATGGCTTTGGCTGCGCTCCAGTCTGGCCACGCAGCTATCATATGTTCAACTATCTGCACGCCGCTATCATGCCGCCCGAACGAAAAATCCACCTTGCCATTATTGAGTCTCCTGCAAAGGAATTCTATGTGATTCTGATTCAGTCCAATTCAAGACACCATGTTTGGCTGCATTGCCGTTGTTCCAACACGGGCTGTCACAAACTTGGGCAGAGAAGGCCCGCAGATCCCAACTGCAAGCACTCAGCAGCCCGAAGCAAACTTGCAGGCTAACTAGATCCAGATCACTCGATGATGTGGTGGCTTCGCTTTGAGTACTGTCTCTGGCCAGCCATGTGCATTTTTCTGAGAACATGTTCTGTCTGATTTTGAGGCAGGTGGGGCCACAAGTGTAAACGTAAATAGCCAAAAACAAGCCGAGCAGCAACTTGCACGCATGCTGTTGAGGGCAGGATCCTCCCTTGTAATTGGCTGAGCCCGTCGAGGGGTCGAAGAAGACATTGCGTTCCTGAGTCAGAACCACTATAAGGAGCTCGTAAGGAAAACCCTTCATATGTGAACCTTCCTCCGGGGCACTTTGATGCTTCGAGCCATGGCATCCACCCAGTCTGGCACGTCAGCAACGCCAAGTCCTAAGTCAGACCAGTCAGATTACAGCTCGGCAGTTCTCCATTTCTACCGGGAGTGTTGAGGGAGTTTCGCTACCATGCTAGCACTCGTCCCGGTCCATGCTCTGCACTGTTAGCCCACCACGGAAGGGAAAGCCTACGATCTGTGAACCGTAAATCGAATCCGCCGACCTCCCGGGTGTTTGGAGTGCCTTTAATTTCCCCGCCTTCCCTTACGCGGCCTTCGTTCCTTGTTGCCCCCACCCTACATGCGGCTGCTGCTTGCTTGTGACAGTTACAGTATTATAGACCGTGACAGATGAAGTTGTGCTTTTAGCCTCCGTTTCTGCCTTTTGCTTTTGAGTGGGCTCCGGTCCTTCGGAAATGTTTCGCGCCGCCACGCCTGGTCTCCATCCTTCGCCCCAGCCCCCCAAGCACCCTGCCACCCCCTCCCTCTCCTCCGTCATGTTCTGCTTTCTTCATCGGGAAGCTGTCTCATGCTGTTCGCAGCTCCCAGCCCTCTGTGCCACGGAGCCCCCGTGCCCTGCTCTGCCTGCCCTGGCCCTGTAAAAGAACGTAATTCACACCTCTCCGCCCTCCCCTCTCCCTGCATGCAGCCCACACTCAGCCTCCACGCTTTGTCTTTGTGCCCCTACAGTTACGTAGCCCTGAAAAGAAGAAGCAATTAGTTTGCTTGCTTGATTGTGCACCCCAGCGCGCCTGCTGGCACAGCCCATGTTTTGCCCACGTTTCGTCGTTCCCAGCGAGTACACCCAAAATGTCGCCCACATATTCCTGCGCCTCGCCCTCCCGCACCCCTGTCCACAATTCTCATTACTAGGCATTTCTTTCGCCGGGTCCGAAGTGACAAAAGTCTTGCGTGTGTCGTCAAGGGAGCCAGTCGCTGCAGGTGCCAGACTGGACTGCTAGGCAGCATCAACCCAGGCCGTCAGTCTCTCAGCAATAGCTGCTGCCAGGAGCTGGTGAGCTCGTACAGCCACCCAATCCGTTTCCAGTTTTGATGGCGTCTGTGCCGCGTTGACATGTCGTTTATGGCTAGCAAGTCGACAGCCTATACTTCGATGCCACTTAGCGTCCGGACAGAGTGTAAGTACACACTGTAGTCTCTTCTCGGAATGACTAATGAGCCTCTCCTCCCCTCATCTATGTGATAATGCAAGTCGAAAGGTCTGCGGCACATGTGCCGGCAGAAGGTGATGCAGTTCGGACCCAGCACCTCGTAGTCCTGCAGTAGGTCAAAGCAGATGCCCCACGAGTTTCAAAGCATAATTTCCGGTGTAATTATACATTGTATGACTGAGCTGGACCACTCCAATCCTGTGTCAACCACTCTGGTGCCAATTCAACCATCAGCTGCCCAACGTCCTTTCAAGTACGGTTTGAAAGCTGGCGCTGAGCACCGGAAGATCACACGCTTGTACTGCTGTCGTCCTCTGCTGACATAGTTGTCACGCCCAGACAGAGACTTTCGCTGAAGGAATGTTTCTGACAAGACTTCGGCGTGCAAGTAGTGATCCTTGTGACAGAAGGGTGTTGATTTTTCACCGGCATGCATGACATGTCTCTGTAACCACGGCAATGCTCCCGCTGCCGCCAATGCCACACTCCGTGCCTGGTATGACGGGACGAGGAAGCTATATGCTTTGCGGTCACAAGCAGCAGGTACTCACGGCACCATGGCAATGTGCCTCCGAAGGCATATTCCAGGCCATAAACCTCCACACCCGCATGGTAGGCGCCACCGGCTCCCAGCAGCCACGTCACATTGTTCAAAAGACTCATCTGCCAGTTGAAGAGGTCCTTTCTTGCTTCGGGGCCCTTTTTTTCACTTCGCGAATGCAGAAACATCACTGCCGGTGCGGGTGCAACGTTCCAAGAGGTTCAGCCGCGTCGCATACACGTTCAAGCACACGAAGGACCACTTGCGATCTTGAACTCTGCTCACCAACCTTTCCAAAGCAATGCAACCATGCAACTCGCAAGATGTGTTCATAGCAGCAGAACACAGGCTTGGACCTCTCTGCAGCAGACCGTGTCGCCATGGCAAGGAGCGAAGCCTCCGCAGCACTGTTGCATCGCACCTGGCTACACTCATTCACGTGCATCTCATCTCGAAGGCTCCAAAGGTCTTACTTGGGGCGATGGGCACTCTAATGTCTCAGTCTCTGTTGGCTTTTGGGCCGTGTAGGCCTGCGCGAGAGCTGCAAGGGCGACCATTCTCCCCTCCACCTGAACTGCCTGACCAGAAATGAGTACATTGTTGGTCACGCATTTGCTATAACGCACAACTGTCGCTGCAAGCTCAGTGTCCGGGCGGTCTTAGGTAATTCCGAAAGCCAAAGCTTCATGAGCTCCGGGGCTACCTTGGCTCACAGCCCTGAGACTCAACAATGACAAGACTCTGTGGACATAGCGAGCCTGAGGACCCGCGGTGTTTGCGCAATCGAGAATTTCAATACCTCGGATATGGCCACGATGATTTGCAACGAACTTCTTCTTTCGCGCCGATGCGAAGTGTCAAGCAATGCCACCCCCCAATGAGACACTATTGCAACATAATCATCATGGCGCGGTCATGGTGAAGACGGATCTCACAGGCTGTCCACGTGCTCGTGTAATATCCAGTCCAGATCTCCGCCTGCGGCATCACGGATGAGCACCGCCCCGCACCACTGGCACGGACATGATACTCGTGTTTCTTCGGGCTGGCCTTCACGGGCTTGAGAAGGGGTAGTACCTGGTCCTCTGTTCTCGAAAGGACGATTTGAACGTTGCTCTTCGCAGGCGTCTGCTTTGACGCATCTGTGACCTAGGCGTCCATGCTGGTCCATTCTGACATGGAGGACCTGGCAAGACCAGCCAGGAAACCAGCTTTCGCGGTAGAGGAAGCAGCCAAGTCCCCACCGAGGGTAAAAAAGGAAACTTGTCACCTGTGGCGGTCCATCATTCATGCCTGGATAAGCTTTCGGCATCTACACAAGTGCGGCTGCCTGAATCTTGCGCTGATCTTAGTCTTCGTCTCCCGGACTGACCGTGCACTGGAGGCAACGAGTCCTGCTCCAATTTCTGGTCTCCTTTCGCTACTTCGTCCACTTGGCTCTTCAGGTTACTTTCTGGCTATGCAAGACTTCAGTGAGAGAGAGGAGAGGAGGTTCTGAATTGGTGAAACTGCTGAGGGACTAAACTTCAGCACCTTGCAGCTTTTGCTGGCAAGGGGCTTCGCACGTGACGGGCTGCAAGGGCCAGGACAGCATCTCTCCTCAGGGGAAACGACATTAGTTGCTAGGTCATCCGTGACGCACAAGGGTCCGCTGTCACCGTGTCACCTTCATCGGAATTACGACACTCTTGCCGGTCAGCCACAAGTTCGGACATGAGCCTTGGTGGCACGGAGCAGGAGCAAACATGCAGTGTGCCTACAGTAGGGCCTACAGTGCATGGAGCTCGCCTATTTCCAACACTGCTCTCGGTAGACTTGCTCACCCGTTTCCTGCACCTGTGGGATGAGGTGCGATGTGTGATGGCTGCAGCCTATAGAAGAGTTGCGCGGTACATCATGCAGGACAAACGACGAGTTACCTGAGTTCTGGAATGCATGCAGCCATGGCTCCACTAATTCTGCTTCGGATGCTCAGATTTAGGAGCGGCACAAACATGCGCAAGATCTCGAGGCATCACCGTCAAGAGAGGGAAACGTGCATGTCCGTGTGCCACAAAGGCAAACACCACAATTCCGGTCTGGCCCGGGGACCGGGTCGCATGCATGACTCATTGCGAATATTCTGGCTGGTTGACAGTCTTTCCAAGGTTACCTGACCTACGACTCTCTCTACCTTCCAAATCAACCAACCATGAAAGGCTACTGTGAGAGCGCAGCACTCAGTACTCAGTGCCACTTGTAAGCTTGTACAGTCAGGCAACTGAACATGACCCACCTGAGCTGCGCAGCATGCCTCCATGGCCGTTCAGCCGAAGGCAAAGTACATTAAGCTGAACGTAGGCAAGTCTGGTTATGTCATTTCTCCAAGCCCAGCTGTGACACAACGCAGTCGTCTGTTGTTACGAAGTCTGTCTTTCCCACGACTCCCACATCGCGAAGCTACGACCTGCATCTATGCCCCGCAAGAACTTTCCTCCGATTGCGCAAGTTGCCAGCATGTTGAGAGAAGTAGTGCGAGAATGATACAGGTGGCTGGAGCAATCGTGGCTGCAGCGGGCGGCAAAGATGGCAAAGCGAATTCGAGTCAGTTCTTCTCAAACTCCGTAATCCAGGTGAAGCCTCGCCGCAGAACTGATGATGCCATTTGCGCCAGGCACAAGGCAACCGTGTCGTCAGCACGAGACAGTAGATCTCCCTTCGAGACATCCAGCCGTGCGTGCGTTGAGTGTTCAAGCTGAAACGAGGCATCTGGGTCAGTCTCGCCTTCTGAACGGTGAACGGCAGCCGACAGCACCCCGTCCTGGAGCTGCGGAGTCCCAACACGAGCCTGGGTGCCACGCCCAGCACCACATACAGTGAATACAGTGTGCATCTGCACCAATGGAACCCCTGTGCGACTGACAGCTCTGGGCCCTTTCCGACCAAATCAGCTCTGGCAGTTCCAGCTGCGACCGCCAATTCGTCAACCTTGCGTGACGGGATTTGTGCAGCTTCTCACACAAAAGGGCTTGGGCTTCACATAGGCAGCCGTCTTGGATCCCTCATACCCGCGAGATAAAGATGCAGGAATAGGCGGGCACTGGACGGATGATGGCAATTATCCATGACGTGGGACGGGAGCACGTCTGAGCAGAAGGGAGGGCAACACTCACTCCGGAGAGTATGAGATGAACCTGAACGCAATCTTAACGACCACCCAACATCCCTCACAACTTCCGAGCCCCTCAAAAAATCGCAGGCAAGTCATACTGTAAGCGCATCACACCGTCTGAGACAAACGCCATGACCTGCGTCGTGAAGCCGGGTGAGCACTTTAGTCTGCAGGGGATCTGTGCTGGGGCGACAGCCTCGACATCGAAGTCGACGAGGTTCACCTGCAAGACAGGTAACCGGAATTTGCAACAATCGACGGTGCTCGTACTGCTTGGTAGGACGCTTTTTGCTACTGCGGCATTAGTCCAACCAGGTTGAAGCTGCTGCTGCGGCAGCCGCAGCTTTCTCTTCGTTCCGCTGCTGCTGCCTGGCTGCAAGCACGGAGAACCGCGCGTAGCATGCACGCTGATCGGTGCTCTGCTCCGGTACGACTGTGTTTCTGGTGGGCTGGCGGGCTTTGCTTTGGCCGCGCTCCCCCGAGGGAAAGGTGTATTCCGGCGGCTATGATTCATGATTCTTGGCAAGGAGGGGTCCTGAAACTATCATGATTTGCCGAAGCTAACGTCGCATGGTATCGAAGCACTGGGCAGCTCGAGACACTGAGCAATGCCTAGACAACGCGGCTGAGGCTGTGGTGCATTACAGTAGTAAATGCAAGTACCTTGTGGCTGGAAGGCCCCAGCTTACTCAGATGCCGGGCCATCCATTCTGCAAGGGAATATCCTCAACAACGCACCATTCTGTACGGGTCTTGTGCCATGTCTGGTGTACAAATTACAAAGTGTTGCCTGCGAGAGCGGCGACAAGAACGCACTTGCCAAACACGGCTGGCTGACCATGTAGCAATGGATTCCAGGGTGAAAGGCCGCTCTGCGACCCAAACGTTCATGGCCTTATTTGCGTGGAAGCCTGCTACTGATGTGAATTTTGCAAGCTCTCCCTGTACAGCCTGGGCCCAACGCAATCTTTTCACAGCTGACCGGGGCGACACCTTCGTGAAGAGCCTGCCTTGGCAGCTCACACCGCGAATTTCACGAAAGTGGAAAGTCCTGGTCCAGTCCTCGGTCCGGGGCCCGTGCGGGTTAGGCTCCCCCGCATCCGTCAAGTTGGGCCACAAGACAGCATCTCCAGCACGCGGCAGGATGTGCAGTCCCAGTTCGGGGAAGTGGAGATGGCCACCGCCATCTTCTTCAGGTATATCGTTCAGGAAGACCAGAAGAGTGTGGCTCCGTTGCTCGCCTGCGCCGGATCCGCGTCACACGAGCACAGATAATCATAAAGCATGGCCTGCATACGACGACATGCGCCGTGGCTCCTCATGGGTGTCCATGTGGGGTCTGTAATACCTGAATGCAGGGAAACCCCTGGTATCTTGCATTCTCGCCCTACATGCTGGAGCCCGCATTCTTGCAAAGAACTCCCGAACACAGGGTGCATTATGTGAGAATCGATTTATGGAGTAGACAGTTGGGAAAGGTGTTAGGGATCGACTGCTGCCAGTGGCACTGTCCCGGCGTGTAACGTATCAGCTGGAGAGGCTCCACTCGTGCCGGGTCAACGCCGATCACCTGCAAACGTGATCGAGCGAGAGCAGCGAGGGATCGTTGAGACCAGGGCGGCTTAGGGCGGCTTGGCGCCTCTGCGCAGCGCTTCGTGGCGCTGAGCACCGCCGCCAGCTCCTCCTCCACGGCCGCTGCCAAGCCAGCGTTCTCCTCTCGGAGCTGCAGAACCCTCTCCTGGCTGCGCATCGCTGCCCATCACATGCATTACACAATACAGCCGGGCAGTGCGACTGTGGCTGCTGGCTGCTGGCCGAGAAGCCGGAGGTGTAAAAAGTGGCCACAACATGGGGCAGGAGCTTGACGTACGCATCCTCAGCCGAGAAGCACTTCAGATCACATCCACAGCCGCAGGGTAGCCTTGTGGCCACGTGGTCGACCCAACCCCTACAAGAAATCAAAGGCTGTGCAGGTCTGAGGCTCCGATCCTTCCGAAACTCCCCAGAGGATGTTCGCTGCAGGCTGGCTTGAAAGCCGTTCCGCGCCTCGCAAACTCGAACCAGCTCCTGAAGCACCGTCAGAAAAAAGCACAACGTCATGCAGACTCTCACGCGGCCCACGTGCAGTCCTGCAGTTCCGCCTGCTGAAATAGGCCCTGTAGCAGCGATACTTCCAGCTCGCCGTCCTCGCTGAGAAGATGGTGTGCGAAATCTAGGTTAAGCCTCCTCACCATGCGGTCAACAATTCGAATCCACAGTGTCTCGTGCTATCAGATTCTGGCTTCACTTCTGAACTAGCACGCAAGAACCACAGTCCGTGCCGGCTGCAACAACCACGAATGCAAGCAAGCACATGCGCGCACGCACGCCTCATCACAACATGTAGTCGAGAGCTATCGAGCAGATGAGACTTTGGAAATCTCTGGAACTTGTCCTGAGTTAACCTTCGGATGGCGACGCGTGCGTCATCCAGCTGCACATGCCCTGAAAGATAGCCAGGCGGCAAGTCTCTGGAAAACTTCGCGGGAATACGGTACACGATGTGCATAAGCATAAGGCAAACGAGCAACTCGGGGCAGGTAGCTCCACTTTTGCATCGTGTCGGAGCACGAGACATCGGCGAGCTGTTCTGCTTGTGGCTGCGACTCGAGGCGCCGATCGGAGGGACAGCCCCAGCAACACGCTTCCCGCAGTGGCGACGAGCCGGGCGGCACCTGATTGAAAAGATAGACTCAGTATGACTCAGATACACCCGAGTTAAAGCCGCAAAAGCGCCGCATATACAGCTCCTGCATCTTCCACTCAGCTCAGCGCTTGCAGATCCTTGTGACAGAGAGGAAGACTTTCGCAGACGCTCCTCTTGTTGAGATCCACAGTGTGCCTGGTGGCCAATAAACCTACATGCACCCGACGCTGCCGGAGAACCCACAATTTTGGAACGCATCGTCAGGCCTCCAGCGCTGGGAAAGGTGAGCTGCGCTTGGAGAGCAAACGGCTCAAGTTCCAAGCGCTACGATCGAGGTCTAACCGATTCTGCGGCAGCGGCAACATCGCCACACACCAGTGTCACAAGGCTATAGAACTCCACGTGGGCATACAGGTTCCAACAGGTCATCCGAACTTGACATTAAGTCATTAAGATTTATCTGCATTAGCCATTATTAAAACCATGACGGAATTTTGCAGGCATGCTGGAGCCTTGGAGTTTCACAAGTGTAACACACTGGATGATCGAGGTATATATACATGCGAATACATTGAATGGGGGAACAAGCTGCGCTCATGGCAAGTGCATCTTTGGCTTCTTCAGCAGTGGCTCGCTGTCGGCGTTCACACCGTGCAGGAAAGCGTTCCTTGCAAAAGTTATTAATCAAGATGGATTACAAACCACGCAACGAGTCATGGCAGTTCGCAAAACCAAGGCCGCGGCATCACGTCGCACACGTAGTCAACATCCTCGTCGCTTAGTTCCGGGTAAAGCGGAGGGCAAACATGATTCTCACCTCGCCAGTGCACACGAATCTGTTTTCGTCGCTCTAACTTTACGCTCTCGCATGCTAACTTCCTTCCCGAGGCCGCAACACAGATCTTCGGTGATCGGCAGATGGACTGCTTCCCCACTCTCGTAAGCAGGCATGCGGTGGACGGGCCTCACACTTGAGGCCGTGACGAGGTTGCCCAACCAGCTGGAAAGTGGATGCAATCCAGCCTGAAATAGACCTCGCCAGTAAAACTGACGCCTTGCCAGCAGGATGGAGCATGATGGAACTTGTCCATCCGGCAGCTGTCGAACACTCTTTGACTTTCCGCCTCGTTCCTGCGCAAAGCTGCGCAACTCTTCTCTGCGTCCGTGCACCTTGCCGAGAAGGAAGACGACCTAAGCACACCACAAACCTTTTTTTCAGCCAGCAGTGCAAAACATTGAAATGCAGCACAGCGACGCACTTGTAGGCAGCACTGGCGCCTCAGCTCGTCGCAAAGCAAACGTGGGCTCAGAGCATCCGTCTGACTGGTAAGCTGAGGCAGCTAAGATGAAGAATTTCATGAGCGCAAGCTTTTTTCGAGCCGTGTGCACAGAGACCACGTTGTTCGTGCGAAGGCCGGGAACCGAGGTTAACCGGCCGGCGGGTGTGGAATGCGCATGTTCCGTTGAGCGGTCTTGTCATACTTGTCGAAGATCAACTCTCGAGCCAGCTTCTGCTTTCCATTCGACGGGCGCCGCGCATTCAAAGTTCATCCTGGCTGTCGCTGCCGAACACTGCCTCACATCAATCCCAGCAACATGCAACAGCGGAGCGCAACTGCAGCGCTTCAAACTGCATCCCCACCACTCTATCATTCTATCCGAGCCAAGCTGCCATGAGTGCTGCCGCTCCGGCAACAGCAGTATCTCCTCAGCTTTTCAGGTTGAAAGGATGTCGAAAGGCTCTGCAGAGGGAGGCTCGATTGCTGTTGCACCTCGGGACAGGTTCGACCTTGTGTGTGCCCATGGCAGCCAGTGCTACTGGTATCATCGTGTACGACAGGGTACGAACCATTGAGCAGATATTTGCAAGCAAATATTGGCAATCCAGGAGGTTCTGGAAAGTCCTTCCGAACACTGGCACAGGAAGGAAAGGGCGAAGTCGACATTTTGGGCTTTGGTATGCTTTGGTGGGATCCCACTATCTGCAAAGCTACCCGAAAAATTTTCCTTTCACTCCTACAGAAGCCCAAGTTCAACCATGAAAGACGAGCTGGACTGGCGAATCACAGGGATGAAATTTGATACCGCCAGGGACAGTTGTGCTAGAAGTGGCTACTTGTATGTTTCCTGTGGCCCAAAGACATCAAACCAAATATCCGGACAAGAAATTTCGGCGGGAGGTGTGCCGTCCCTCGACTGACTGCTGTTGTTGTTGCACACGACAAGCTGTCGAGAAGGGTTCGTGTTGTTTCGTGTGAATTCGTCGCAGAATCTTCAATATCTATGTGGGGATTCTGTGCCATTCTATGGCGACGTGCTCACTCTGCGAACAAGCCGAGAGGCCCAAGACCTGCTTCCACTTGATGGCACCTGCCAATACAGGATGGGGCTCTGGCGCATTGTGTCGGTGTGTGGACGTCCTGCTTGCTTGGGTATCTAAGCTAGCGACCATTTGCATGAAGATACCGTTGACGAAGGGCTTGTTCCACGGACTCCGCAGCTTGAGAAAGCATCTCCGAGACCTTCGTCTCCACAGTAGCCCACTCAATCTCGCCGAGCTCATTCCTTCCATACCCGTGCCAAGCTATAGACATGCCACATCTGCGAATGTTGGCAATCGTCTGCTTGACTACGTCACTGAAAACCACCTCGCATGGATACCACGAGCTGTGAACACACATTGACAATCTGCCAAGAATCCCACAAATCGAAAGGCGCACGGCAAGGAGATCAAGGAGCGAGTTTCTATATAGTTTCGATCAGTCAGACTGCAAAAACCACCCAGCGGGAAACACATGCTTCGACTGCCACGGGCATGACTATTTTTCGAAGCATGCCAGCGACACGGACCCTGGAAAGTTCTCTTACACGCCGAGACAACAGAAGCATCCATCTTAGTCCATCTTCCCGGTAGGTATTGACCCGGCTCGCCTTAATGCACGAACACGGGCTCATGCGTGGAGAGAACAAAAGCCGCACAATGCCCGATCTTCTTGACGACACGACCAATCCACTCTGACTTGAAAAGGCCCTTCTGTAAACATGAACTAGCCAACACATTGCAGCACCGCTTCGTGGACAGTTAATGTTCAATGTAACGGGTAGTCCCTGAAGCATTGCCGCAGCCAAGGGACGACAAGCCAACGGATGCGGCGAAAATTTTCAAGGCCTCCGCCAAGTGCACCTCAGACTTGCTGGGAAGGGCGATGAAGAAGGCACGTTAGCCCTGGCTTGCCTCGACTTGCTTCAGCCCGGCAGCATTACGTCCGAATGGCTTTTTGCTCCACTCCTTGCTGCCAGGGACAGACTTGCCCCGGCTGGCGGATCCTGACAACGCGCTGTAGGCCTGCAGCCAAAATGCGGCACCATGACAGCCGGCGCCGTGTGTGATCTGCCTCGCTGAGCTCAATGAACTTCGCCTGCGCTTCCTCTGTTGGGTTCTTATCCTTAGTAGCGACGGAGCTACACCCTCGAGCCTGCGTCTACCATGACATCTGGTTAGAGGGATCTACGAAGTCGTTGAACGGGTCGCTCTGTGTCTGCCGGTTTCGTCACCCTGCCACCCTGCAGCACGCACAATCTGCAGCTCTGTCTCCGGATGCCACTTCAGCGATGCCTTCAGGTAGGCTTGTTTGATTTCTCGCTGGCTGGCCGTTCGCTTCACGCCGAGCACGTCATACGGATTTCTTCCGGCGCACGCCTGTGCCGTCACGCAGTCGCGGGCGACGGCTTGACTTGCAGCATGCAATCCGCACGGTCTGACCCAGGTCCTTGAAGAAACCCAGAAGAAGGAGTGATGCGCTCCACATCAAGCCATCGTTGCCAGGTCTTTCTACAAGTCGTTGGAGTGTGGTGCTTCTTGTTTCTGAGTAGTTCAATGTTAAAGCCAATTCGGTGCAAGCCTGGTCTTGAACTGCGACAGACACGGCCAAAGGTTGGAAGCTGGGCATTCTTACAAGCCAATCTGAACATCACGCTCTGGACAGACATTCAGTTCCACACCCGTTGGCTGCAGGAGAACCCTGTAGCACCTGGCCACCCGCGGAACATTGAGACACGTCCCAGGGCAAGTCAACCGCGATCCACCTGACGTCTAGTCTCTGCGCGAAACGCCTCAACAAGGCATTCCGGCCTGAGCAGGTTTAGCAGAATTTGCCCCAAATCCAGCGTGCACAATCGAGATGGTAAGCTTTCCACGCGCAACTCTGGCCGTCACTCGGCCGCACTCCAGGAATCCAAGTAGCCCTGTAAACCTTGAAGACAGAACTACAGATAACTTCACACCATCTGCTGGGAGTGAACCTCAAACTGAGCAGCTTGCTCGGAAATACGACCATTTGTCGCATCCTTGCGCACTTGTACAAGGCGGGACTTGGGGCCCTCGATGTCCTGCAGCGATTCAGTATGGTTTCCGGCTCACTCACTCGAGGAGACTGCGAAGGTCCTTCCCAAACTCTTTGATACTCTGCATCCTCTTGAACAGAGCCTCGTTCTTCGTGGTGACCATTCCCGCCTCACCAGCTGTCATCACCTCTGCAGAGCTGCCCAGATACCGGCCAAGCTCGGCTGCAATAAGAAAAAAGTGAGCCTTCGTAGGAAAAAAGGAGAAAGCAGCAACATCTCCAATGGTGCCTTGGTTAAGAGCAACAAGTTCTGCCAAAGTTACTAAAACATTTGGTACAAAGCTACCCACTAGCACAAAGCCGCCAGCCCGGCCTGCATGTTCTGCGTCCGAAACGGCAGTGTGAGCATGAGCCGCATCCTGCGGCCACGTGAGCAATCTGGATCGGAGATGCGAGTCCAAGCCACCCCAACACTCGAGAAGCTGACAAAGGTAAGGGCCATGTCTTCAACATTGAATTCAAGCAGAGCTCAGCTGCCTTGGTTCATTGAAACTTTTTCTCTTGCGGTGCAGCATGAGTTGCCTCCATGAATGGAAGGACAAAGGGACTGCAACAGTTCGGGGCTGCTGTAGTCCGTACCATAGACTGAAACGGCTCTGGCTCGAGTATGCCGCCCTAGGAGAAAACAAAGATCTCGAGCTAGACCGATAGCAGGCCACACTGCAACTCTCCGTCGGAAACCGTCAGACTAGAAAATGAGAGCGAGGATGAGGTTGGGAGTGAGAGGGGCGCCTCTGGCACCTCGGGCCCCGGATTCGCAGGCAGGCCTTCCTCCTGCTTCAGCTTTTGCGGCGGCGCAGCTTCCACGCCCTGCCGCTCTCAGAAGCCCCCTGCTGGGGTTCCTCTTGGGCATCCATCTGCGCAGGCTGAGCAGGGCCTGCACTGTCCAAGGAGTCCGCGCGGCCGGCTGTCTCTGGTACACTCAGCACCCACACTGAATACCATGTTCTATAGACTCCTCCTTTTCGCCCTTGCATGGCATCCGATGTATCCCTCACCATCGGATGGCATCGGTAAACGTCTGCCGTCCCTCTTCCATGACAGAGTCTACCTTCCTCGAGCCGAAAAAGGGAAGAGGCATCCTAGGCCTAGGCGTCCAGCTACAGACTCCCAGCCTTGACCCCAACACACGGCACATGACAGCCCATTTCAGAGCCAAGTTAAGCAGTACTGGCATCTCCCGATAGCTCCCTGATGCAGTCTGGCAGGCATCCTCGACCAAGGCCGCGCCATTTGCGGCACACAGCTCTCTGATTCTCCGGAAGTGCGGAGAGATGATGCCGGCAATGTGCCTTGCTCTGGTGGGCACAGGAAAAGCGCGCCACGGCTCTGAACGTGTCACAACCGGGAGGCACAAGAAGAACAGCAGCGATCGCCCCGGGCGCATGTCTTTTAAACACAGCTTCCAGGCTTCGAGGGCAAACCTGAGGCCGACTGGCCGACACGTGTTGTTCGCACAAACAGATCAGCAAAGTCCAGCCGCCCAGCCTGCATGTATTCTGGCTCAATCTCAACCCATTCCTTGGGCAACAAGGTTTCAGAACACTGGACTACACCGCACTGCGGGGGAGACAAGTTCTTGCGGATAGTCAAGGTTCCAAGACCGCCCCAGCATTGGAGGCAGCTACTTGAGTGGCGAAAAAGGTGTTGCTGGGGATAACTGCGACCTGAGCCGGAGAGCACCGGGAGGCAAAGGAGACTGGATCTGCAACAGCAACAGAAGCCTCACGGCCTCACCTTGCCAGCGACCCCAACACCTCGCATGGCAATGTCCAGGGCTACAGTTCCAGACCTCGACTCTGGAAGGAGTGTGAAAACACCAAGCGAAGGCCAGCCTAAAACTGCTGGAGCCCTCTGGGGTGGCAACGTGGTTGCCAATGCAAACGGTGCATGCACCAACTTGGCAAAAGCCGTCTCGAACTTCCTGCAGCAAGCTAGGCAACATGCCGAGTCCTCTTCTTCCACTCGCGAGCCCTCTCTCGCCGCTCCTGGTGAATACATTCTCGCTCAGTGGCCGCCCACTGCAGAGAATGTCGCGCGCTCCGGCGGCAAAAGCATCCACGAAGTCTGACTCAAAGTCCAGTTGGAACATCGGCCTGAGTGTCGAATTGCTTCTGCAGTTCGTCACGAATCAAGAGATGTGGGCGTCCAGCACTTTTCGGCGTGTGGAGAGTGTCTCGACACCGCCGTCAGCATGCCTCAGCCAGCGTCTATGGCTTCAGCACGTCCGTTACTGCTACTCTCTGCTTCAGATTCTTCGCTCTCATCTCACCACTGTCTGTGATTATGCCAACCCGACGTCCCGATGTGGGCAGGATCACAATGTCGATGAAGGTATGCTCTAATGTGCCGTAAGGGGTCTGGGGGAAGGCCGCAAAACATAGGCCAGCTGACAAATCCGAAACACCCAGGCGCCACACCCCTTGTTGCACTGAGCTGCGCTGGGGCAGAACACTCTAAAATCTCACATTCGCAACATCAATCTGCGATTCCGCGACCGTTCAGGTGGAGTCGGCGAAACTGATACGCCATCGGTGGTTGTCGGCCGACTTGGCCGCCACAGCTCCTTACATGCGGGGTAAAGATTTGTTGTTTTGCGGTGGCCGCGGGTGTGGCCGCGGGCCGTGGGCCAGTAAAAGGAGTGGGTGGATGCGAAACTCTGACGTGGCTACGTGTGAAGCCATGAACCCTAACAGGAGTGAGTGGCTATACGAAACCCTCATAATACCCAGAAGGGAATGGTTGGGTGCGAATCCAGCCCTATAAGAGGAGTGGCGGGTGCACGGGTGCGAAACCCCATAAAAGCAAGGCGAAACCCTGAACCCTAAAAGGGTGAGTGGACTGCGAAACCCCACCGGCATGGCCACGGGGCCGCGTGGGCCGCGCAGGCGCGTGGCCGTGTGCATGGCCGCGTGCATGGCCGTGGGCCGGTACTATTATGCACATGCGCAGGCATGGGCCGCACCACAGAATCCTCTCTAAAATTAAGCCCTTTGAACTGGAAACTGCCATTAAGGCACACCGGAGAAGTCGATTGGAATGCCCCGGGCACCCTTATCTCCGATGGATCGTAACACCTCGCCTGCGCATGCAGTGGGGTTATGCCAGGGCGTCGTGCTGATGTGTTCAATCCGATCATCTGACACATCGATGTATGTATGTGCTTCTTCGCCTTTGAGCAGCGTGTCGGAGAGCTGACACTGTATTTCAGCATCTGCACCTGCCGGCCGATGTCATGCGTGCATCCGTCAGAGAAGTACGAACAAGGAGCGCATGTATACAAGCAAGCAGCACCTCGCACCCACGCGCAGTCTCCATCCACACAAAGCACCTCACGATGCCAAGGCACGAGCTACAATGCTGCATGTGGGCAGATACCAACAACACCACCTCACCGGGCATTGCCGATGCGAAGCGCTGCAACCGTTCTCTATCTGTGAGGAACTTTTCCTGAGCATAGTCGGGCAGAGTAGCGTCTGGCAGGCCGCACTATGGGGCAACAAGCCCGCAAGGTCATGCTTCGACGAACAGGGAGAGACTTGGCCAGTTTCGCATGCAGATCTCAAATGCATCTAAGCAACCACCGGGCGCACCTTCCCAACTACCATCAAAAACACTCCGCATCTACAATGCATACACTGGCGTACAAGCAGCCAAGGCCTGCAGCACCGTGAATCTGACCTCCTCACATGGACAGCAAACACGGTCAACAAACCAGAGATCTTGCAGTCAGCCTGGCCGTCTTCCCGGCAGAGGCGTGTAGCTTGGGCATGCGGTTCCAGTTGCTGAGAGCGGGCGAAGCGTTGCAGGAAGCTGCCTGGGTACCGGTCGTGACGGCATGTGACCACAGGTCCCTTTATGTCCGCACATGTCACATGGCTGCGCAGGAATGCCAAGGCCGACTCTCCGCCAGTGCCAGGAAACCCAGCCCTCGTTCGGAACAGCTGTGCCAGTGCGAGGCACAGCGCCTCCTTCGAGCTCGAATGCAGTTGCCGGTTGCCAGATTCGGATGCTTTTGGCACACTCACGCCTGGTGTCCAGCCCCTTCGCGAGGAGCGCCACGCGCCCAGCATGGACATGTCCTTCACTCTGGCACGTGTCGTTTCCAGCAAGCAGTAAGCCTCAGAGGCCACTTTGACCAACTCAGGCCGACGCATAGTCACCTGTTTGCAGAGCTTGGATCCACCCCGGCAAACGGCGCGTTGCAGCTGCAGATAGCCTGGTGAGTACAAATTCTGTGAGAACGAAAAGCAGAATCTGCACGCTGAGACCCTAGATGACTCTAACGGCTTCGCGGCTCCGCGTCCTGCATGCACAAAAAGGCTTTCATGTTCCTTGAATCTTGCCGTGATGCGTCTCTATAGTCTCCCATCCGGAGCAGGCGCTCTCCGGTTGCACTTCGCAGATGTCCACCAAGGTGTCCTGCCAGGATTTTCAGCACCCAGTCACTTAGGCTGCTGACTCTGACCCTGCACGGAACCTTTCGCAACTGATGGTCCTCGGTAATGAAGCCTTGGCTGCTTGAGGTCAGGCTTTGTCGAGGATTGACGGGAACAAACGGACCGTGTTTCTGCAAGGCAAGTCACTTGTTATCCCCACGGGGCCGCCCCCGAGCAAGGCACAAGCCATTGAAGCGCAGGGCAGTGCCAGCGCTGTCGTGACGCGAATGCCGTCCGGCGCCAATGCTTCGGACAAGATGGCCTTATATGCAAACACATGCCAAGACAGCACTGCGAGAATTTTGAAGTGACGAAGCCAGCGGGGTCGTTGGCCCGTTTTGGGCCATTGAATCGTGCCGTGCCTGTCGTGCCACGCCTGCCAGAACTGAGCCAAGCTGCACGAGGCGCATCGACTTGCAGATGACAGCCAGCATCGATCAGCAAGTCCAGGGCAAGCTCCTGCACAGAGCGGCAGGCGGACGCTGTGGATGCTACTGTACCGTGTTGTATGCGTGTCGTTACGAAGTCGCAAGCCGAGTCCTCCACGTCAGTCGGGATCTCTGCTAAGGAATCCAGGCGTCGTACTTTCTGCTCGCTGCAGAGTTCAGACAGCTTTTTCCGGTTCTCGTCGAAATGCGGCCACTGCACAGCTCCGTCAATCTCGTCCACTGCAACAAGGACCAGCTCGATCCCATCAGTTGCCTGAAGCTGCCTGAAATACTCCACGCTGTGTGCAGTCCCGCCGATGAGGCCCACGCGCTTCAAGCTATGCGTTTTGACCTCCGGGAGCAATGCAATTTTGATCGCACCGTCTTGGTACGTGGATGCCATCTCAAAAGCCGACTGGATGCTCCTGGCAACAAGCCGAGATAGGGGCAAGGTGCCCGTGAAAGCGGCCGTGAACGCTATGCAGCCAAGGGTCGATAGGGGTATCTGGTGAGTGAGCATCGTCAGGCAGCCTTCCCGCAGCTGGGCCGATGTCGAGAGCAGCTCGAGGCAAGTTGCCAAAGTCTGGTTGGCACGGCGCACGTTGAGGATTGTCAGCTCCTTCGTGCGAGCCACATGCGGATTGTAGGGCAGGTGGTCCACCTCCGGAATCCCGACGAGGACGACCAAAGCAGCGCTGGATGCAACCTCTGCAACTTTGGCTTTGGGCCAGGGGCACTAAACTCAAACTGCGACTGGAATGCCACACTTCGCCGGCACGGGCCTGCAGGGCCGCCTGGAAGCTCCTTAGTCTTGAGCATGGACTCAAGGAACGACCCATCCCCGAATCCCCGCAGAACGCATTCAGACAAAAAGCTGCTCCGTCCCGGCACAGTCGAAGACCAGCTCGCAGCCACTTCTCCCCACTTTGGCCTTGAGCCTTGCAGCGCAGCCTTCGCTAGGGTGAGCACTGCTGGCTCCAAGCCGGAGAGCCACTTCCCGTCCTTGGCTCGCAGTAGCTGAATAGCTCATGGCTCTGTCTTCTCAGGTCGATTTTCGGTTGAGCCCGGCGTCGCCCTTCCAAGGGCTCCACCATGTGCACACTTCGGGCTCCCACGTGCTTCAGTAACAGCAGGTGGCACAGGCCGATGGCACCAGCACCAAAGATGCAAACATCGCCATCCACCGCGTCCAAAATCGCGGTCTGGCTCAACTTCAGCCTTTCGTCGCTGTCGGCTCCCACTCTGACCAAAGTAGGAGACAGTACGAGGGTAAATGATACCAGCAGCTAGCAGGGGCAGGCTTCATCGAAGATTCAGATTATCTCCGTTTCGAGAAAGATGCGACATGCGACAACTCTATGCAAAGAAGCAACGAATGAAGAGCAACAGAGAGCGGCTCGGTCATCATGGCCAGCTCGAGAGGCACGTGCGAAGGAACTCGCACGAGCTGAACTGCGCTGACGCACACCTAAGCACTCGCTGCAATCAGAAATGGCCTCAGCATGCATGCCTAGGACTGCGCCTGCGCTCTCATCCAAAGATGCCAAGAAGCAAAGTCCGCAAAGCAGCCACGGGTCTTCCCGGCGCCCATGAAGGTGCCGCATTCACAGAGGTGCTGCTTTCCTATGTGAAAATTCGCTTGCCAAGTGCTTGGGCTGCTGTGGGCACGGGGTCCTGGCCTCTCATGGACATCTTCGATCCAAGATATGGGCAGTTAGGTACCACTGCTACGCGGTCTCCAACTGCCCACCCCGGACACTTGTTGGCATCTGCGATGACGCCAGCCTTACATCCCCAAATGTACGGCTTCACAAGCATGCTGGGCAGCTGTCGTCCAATACCAATCCAGGAGCTGGCTCGTGGCCCATATACATCGGCATGGGTGTTTTGAATGATCCCAAGCCTCCATGGCGAAAGTAGTGCCTGAGCAAGATACAAATAAAAATTCCACTTTCAGGTAAGTTCGCATTGTAGTCAGTGAAAAAACGAAACGGTCAAGCCACAAGTCCGATCCGCATAACCCGGCATGGGTGATGCGGACCAGTACCTCTCCATCTGCGGGTTTGGGTATCTCCTCCTCGACGAGAGCGAGTCTTCCTAGGAGCACAATGTCATGATGCAAGTCTCACAACTTGTCATTAAGGCCACACTTCTGCATTTCGATGAGGCCCTGGCCCACGTCCTGCAGGATGGCCAGGCGATTAGCTGTGCGCATGGCATCGCGCACGCTGCGGCCAGGCTGAATTTCTGTGTACTTCGCTTGGGCCCCAAAAAGATCCAGCAGCGGCACCAGGCAGAAGTATACGTTGAAGATAATGAAGCGTAGCAGGACGCACGAACGCGCGAGGAGTCTGCAACGCCTGTGGTCCCGCAGTGCAGGTCGGGCTCAAAGCCACGCTCCCGGCCTCAGATAGCGGACGTGGCAGACTGTCTCAACGAGGCAGCCGCGAGCTTGGCTTGCTCAGGACATCTGGGGCCTGCTCTGGCGCAAGGGCCTCGCCGATGACCACTGCTGCTTCCGGCGACTGGCACACTCGGAGACTTTTTGATGCTCTCAGAGCAAATCACAGCAGGCCCACCCATTTTCGGCAAACAGGGACACAGGCAGTACAAGAACAAAACCGCTGCCACTCCCCCTGCCCTGGCTCGCTATGTCAAGTATGTTAAATGTGGTCCAGGCTGCCCTCCATCGTTGCGTTGCTCCACTTCTGTGCACCGTGACCTCGTGCAAGGCTTCCAACTTCGACAGTGGGCACATGTGGATGTCAGAGTTCTCGGACCCGTTGCAGCAGAGGAAGCAGCGCCGTTTTTCTTGCTTGCATTCATCTGGAATTTCGCCCCGGAGCCGATGGTCACAAGCTATGTCCTCGAGGAGGAAGAGGAGGAGGAACGATTACATTGGGGGGAGGGGTTGCCAGTATCATGTTCGGCCAAGCTTCTCCCTCAGCCAGGCTGCCTCTGCGACAAGTGTGGCCATTGCAGCCGTGTACCTGACTGGATTCACGGTGATTCTTGCTGGTGAGTGCCGCCGTGTGTGCCGCTGGTGCACTGTTGCTCGGCCGAATCCAACTGCTTCCGTAGAGATGCCGACGAACTGCCACAGAGAACGCAACAGCTCAGGCCTAGCTTTGCTTCGAGTCTGCAAGACATTCCCTCTCAACCTGCACAAGGCATCGAGACGCATCGCTGCAGCTGCCACACAGGATTCCGACTCTCGGAACCCGCGGGCTAACTCCACGTTCAGTCGCAGAGCCTGAGCCACAGCGTGCCGAAGTAAGCACTACTGGAGTGCAGTCACTTCAGACTCCAGCAATCAAGCAAAGTCCATGGTGGCCGAGCAACCTCACAAAGCTGCTGCTCCACTTCGGCACACTCGAACTCCTCCAAGTCTTTGACCTGCACCTGGACCAAGCAAGCCGTTTCAAGGTTCGCTTGCCAGCAGCGACCAGCGTAGGCTGAGGTACATGTCTGCAGGTGTCGCCTCCTGAGAAAGTTTATCCAAGTGTACGCATGCTTTGAAAGAAAGACCCTATTTAGCCCGCAATGGAACTCATCACAAGCAGCTGCATGCCCCACATCAAAAGCCGGTTGACCAGCTCGCGCCATACGGGCCATGCCTGCAGCTCCATCTGAGCTTGCTCCGCCTTGTGGCTCGCCAAGCCAGCATCGTGAGCTGCAGGCACCAGTGCACTTCGCAAGGACACTGTTTCCTGCGGGAGTGCGCATCTGCCTACATTGTATATCGTATATACATTCTACTTCAGACTGAATCTTGCCGAGCGTCTTTGGAGATCAAGGCTTCTTCTTGGGCCAGATTCGTCCTAGCTCGGGAATTGGTGAAGGAACATAAGCTTGGAGGGCGTCGGACATGCATCTGAGCAGCTCAGCCGCACGAGCTGCACCTAACTCTGCCAGGAAGCAATGATGGGCCTGCGCCACATGACTGAAACCCAGACTCGTCCATCTTCCGCCCGACACTACTTACACCAGGACTCGACACAGGAGTGCGATTATGGCACCTGTGCTCTCATCGTTCCTCCCAGCGAGGACACGGCCTCTGTATCAGCGTGCACTGCCGAAAACTTATCCCATGAAACGAGAATCGAAACTCAGCCGGCCTGCAGCCTCCTGCGTTCGAAGGCCAACAACCAACGATGAATGCTGCGATGCAGTGACTTTCGTCGATGTGCCTGGCCTCTCCAGCAGATGGTAAGGAAGTGCCAAGCATGCTGTGTTGATCTTCTGTGGGCTTGGGCCGCTGCCCACTTTCGCTGCAGCACGAGGAACTTTGTGTCTGTGCCTTCGCGATGCCCAGTTCTGCACGACAACTTGCAGGAGACGATGGCGCATGTGTCTGCTCCTGATGGCACATAAGTCTTAAAAGCAACAGTCAAAGAAGGCTACTACTCCAGACCCAAACCAAAGCAGGTGTATGCGGACAACCGGACCAAACTTATGTAGCGGTAGCACTATGCAGCACTTAAACACGAACAGAAACAGACAGGCATGGACAGACACCACTTGTGGTGTTCCAGAATTTTCCGTCCTCGCATTAGTGTACCAGTTTTGCCATGCACAGTCAATCCCAAACGGATGCATCCGAAGATCAACCAGCAAAGACGGCGAGCTTGAAAGATGCATTTGCGCCAGAGCTGGAAGCAAGACTTCAAGCGAGACGATCGAAGCCAAGCCACGCATTTCCTCGAACAAACACAGGCACAAAACGAAACTGCCAAATGATTGTCCAGCTGCTAGCCCATATTAGGCAAACATACAGCAAGGGTAGAAACTGATTTGCTGCATTGCATGACAAGGAATCCGCATGGACGCTGATAGTCGGGTACTGTGGAGCAGCCCGAGGAACCAGACTCCTTGACTGAGACGGGCTTGTCGAGGCAGAGAATACCCAAAAAGTAGATCCCTTAGTGGGTTTTCCTCTAAAGTACCCTAGTACTAGTACCCTTAGTAGTATAGGGCCCCGAATTAGGGGATCTATAGACACATCTTTAGCCTCTTGCCGAGGCACCTTGGCGCTGGCGGGCTCTTCGCATGGAGAGACTGCCGGCAGCAGCTTGCACGGCTGCAGACCCCGCAGCCAAACGATCGCGCCAACGCTTCCAAACTTCCCTCCTCGCAGCTTCCACTTTTCCACCTCTCTTCGTGCACATGTATGATGAAATACCTTTGCGGCAACGTCGAATCAATGCGCACGTCCTCCAGGCCAATGATTGCCTCGCCCCGCACTGGGACAGCTTCTCCTTGCGACAATGCAAAAGCACCGGCACAGCGCACGAGCGGAATCTGCGTGGAGACCGCACGGCACCAGCGGCTTCACAACTGCCCGGCCCGGCTGTCCAGGGCCAAGGACCGCCCACACTTGCGGCGCCGCTGCAGGCTGCGCCAGACGAAGAAGCCAACGAATCGCTGGCGCCGCTGCCAGCAAAAGACACGCATAGTGAAAAGTCGCCACAGCCTCAGCATTCCCAACATCTCAACTCTGAGGTGTAGGATAGGTGGTAGTCAAAGTGCAATGGTGCACAGCGATGCCAGCATCGCCGCTGTGTCACCGAAGCCCTCGCAACAGGCAGGACGGAAAGCAAAGCAACGATACTCCCAGTCAAACGATGCAAACAGCATCCAAGAAGTGCACCTGAGTTGCCACATAGCTCTTGCAACGTTTGCTGCTCGGCGACGCTTCCAGAAGCCCTTCGCCAGCGACGTTTGCCGGGAGCGGAGCCAGGTCAGAAAGCTCCAGCCACGGAACGCACCGAGGCAGCTGCCAGGGCAACATGAATCGAGTGGAGATTTTGTATGGGTTCCGTCTTCATTGCGTGCTGTCCCACGACTTCAGTAAGGCCTTCCACGATTCAGTCGTTGAAAAGGTTGCAAGGTCTCCGAGTCGGCGTTAAGGAAGCAGGCCGTCGGCGGTCGCTTTGGTACGAGCCTAGAGCACTCACAAGCCACTGACTCGAAACTGGCAGCCACTGCTGCTTCAGGCTGTGTGCGCACGCCCCTACTGCAAGCGGCAGCCCACCTCGACCAAGAAACCCAAATCTCCGAAGCCAGCCTCACACGCATGGAGGCTGTAATGCCCTGTAATGACGAACTGCAACTTTCAAATTTCCCGAATAAGACAAGTTCTCAAACAAGCGCGGGTCCGTATTATCGCCTGCGCAGCTGGAGAGCGCGCAAGCGCCGCCCAGTCGCACCTAGTCGCTGCTCGGCCCAGCCACGCATTATCCTCGGATGCGCAGCACTTTTGCACATCCGCTCTAGGAAGTGACTCCATTTTCCATGCGTTACGTCGCCGAGCGTCTGCGTCAAGAGCCGCTCCTCCACTTGCCAGTCTCCCTGAAAGGGACAAAGATGCACTGATGCGATGACAACGTAGCTCCCATGGCCAGGCGGAGTTTTGGTAATTGAAACAATTGCAAGCCCCTTGAAGCTTCCGCCATGACTTCAGTCTGTAATGGTTTCATCTGTGCTCCCCCATACAAGCTTAATGTTTAACGTAGCGGGAAGGAAAGTGGGGACGGCCTGGACAAACCGCCAGCAATCCAGGGATTGCTTCATCAACTGCAGTCGTCGACGAAGTTCGAAAGCAGCCTCGGATAGGTGCAGCCTCGGATTCATCGCTCTTGTCTGGTAAGACCCAGGCAATCCAAGGCGCTGCTCGGTCGCAACGGTTGTTTGCTGCTTCACCGATGGCCTGAAACCGTCGGAAGCAGCGCTTCAGGACAAGCCTCGGCCACTCGGCTTGCACGAGCTTGCGGTTTGCGTTCTTTGGTCTCTCTGTGCGCTTCCTCCTGGGTTCTTGCATCCGTCATCCCTCGCCATTTGCTCGCATGGGCAGATAAAACATGTGGCTAAATCCGGCTGATTTGACCAGGCGTGTCCGGACGTCCCTCTCAACCTGCATTGTTGTTTCGACCGGATGCCTCCTTGTTCCTCCTGTCTCATCGCCTCCGTGCAAGTTCGTTGTTTCAGTAAGACACTGCTTTGAGACTGCAGCCTCGCTGTCACGACTTTGCTTTCTTGACTCGGGGTCTGGGCTGCGCCCAGCTCCTGGCAGTCCACTAAGTCCAGGGCTCCGCTTGACTGCCGCTGCTGACGTGACCGTAATTATTGTGGGGATTTGTTCTAACCGCTTGTGGCGACGTGGATACGACGTCCCAAGTGCACACGCAATTTTCCCAGTGCGCACTGCTCACGGCCACAGATCTCAGCGCTACACCTGTTGCGAAGACCATCTGCGCGATTCTCCTCCCAGTCCTGCAGCTTTGCACATGTTTGCAAATGCAGGACAGGAAAGCCAGTCTTCAACAGGAGCTCCTGGACAGCACGACCAGCGAAGTAGCGAATCAACGGTTCACGCACCTTGCTGAAGCAGGCTTGACACATAAATGCAACACAGCCTCAGCTTCTGCACAATGCTGGCTGGCTACGCTTCATGCAAGCACTGCTCAGAGGTTCGCAAACAGCAGTACAAAGTTTATTGGGTGGGGCGGAATAGTGTCCGGCTACATCTTGCGCAAGACATCGTGAAATGGCATCTTTGAATGGGACGACATGCCATGCAGTCGAGGGGGGAATAAAATGTGACACGTCCCCTCCCATCGGCAACGAGAGTGTCGTGATGCTATGCTGGGAATGACTCTGGGAACTCCAGAAGCCAGAACTTGCAGCTTTCTCCACCAATCCTGCTGTCCCAGATTCCAAACACACAAGTCAAGAATGCTGAGCATGACGCGGAGTTGAACTGGGGATGTGTATCGGACAACAGGACTCCAAAAGATTGCTAACAGGATATTGGTTCGTTGGTTGCATCTCGCGCCTTCGCCAACAACTGGAACCGAAACGCTGTGGAATTATGAGTCGGTGCACTTGGGAGCGAGCCTCCTCCAAGGCTTTCGAATCGGAACCGCTTCACCGGCTTAGGCCTATGGTGGCAGTCTCTTCACAAGGCCTGAAGTCCCAAGCCACCGAGCCCCATAAGTCCCATGACCACATCGCAAGCGGTTGAAGCCGGGATAGCCTTGCCCTACCACAACCTCAATTTTAACTGGATAATCGATAGCTGGTGCTTCCGCTTCGGCGTGATATAGTGACATCTTGCCGCACATGTTGACCATGTGATGTGACGCTTTTGGTGTTTGTTTTGGTGTCTCTGTGTGTGTGTGTGTGTGTGCGTGCAAATGCTGTATCCAATGGAAGGGATTCTTTGAATAATGTTGATTCGATGCTCCTTTTTCCGTGACAGCATGTGCCGGTGCTGTGTAGCAGCAGGGGGTCCATGCCCAATGGCGAAGCTTTCATCGGACGCTGAGATCCGGTCTGACAGGGCCTGACAGCCTCCCCTGGGGCCACACCATATTATTCAGCATCTGATTTTAGGTTCGTTGTACTTCGAGGACCATCTCAACAAGATTACGTGTTGACAAACGACGACGACAACAAGACGGGACGGCTTGTGTGTGTGTGTGTGTTAGTGAGTGTTAGTGTTCTGTCTGGCTCTATTCGGAGCACAGGGACCCCATGGCTTCTCGCGAGCCGCATGATACCACCGCAGTGCAAAGCAATGGGCCATGTTGGCCACGAGCTGTGGGGATACCACTGCTGTAATCAGCGAAGAAATGTACAGTGGTGAAGCGCTGCCACGAAATTCACCGCAAATCGTCGCATGCGAGAAGCCCCCCCCCGCCCCCCTGACATGCTGAGCCCGGGACGTCAAGAGAAGCTTGCTTCTTTCGGCTTGCCTCTGCCGCGTCTTGCGCCAAGCTCACAGCACGCAGCTGGCCTCAGAGAGGTGACACCACGGCATGCGACATGCGTACTCGCGCTCCCGCCTGCCGCGAGCTCCGACCTCAATGCTGCCACGGCCGCCTAAGTCCGTCAACTTGTCTCACCCGCTTCTATGCTTTCGCGTCCCGTTCCGGCGGGCCTCTTCGCGGGCAAGGCTCTCCTCAGTTTTCTGCGGTCCGTTCAGATGCTCAGTCCAGCCCGCTACAAACTACAGCCCCAACATCAGCTCCTGAAGTGGTTGAAGATGGCCGTGTAGCTCGCGAAGCCCAGCCAAGGCAACGCTCCTCTGAGAGTCTGCACGCTCGCACCTTCGCAGCCAAACCCTTTCATTGCATGAGGGACCTGTCACGCGTTTAGAAAGCGACAAAAAAGCCGCACATCATAACCAGGGAGCAAAGCAGCATCTGCTTTGGCTTCTTCTTCCTCTGCGTCCAGTCTTTCCAAGAGCTCTTTCTCTTCGTGCAGTGACACCTCAAGCAACGCAGTGCGGCATATTACAATCGTTGCTGCACTGTCGCAGCTCCCGCGCTGCCTGCAAGTCTTTGGCAAGGGCCACCTGTGCTGCCTCTTGAGCCGCAGCCTCCTCAGCATGTCTAGACGGCAACATACAAGTGTAGACGTGTGGAACAATGTGGAACATGTTCCTTTCCCCGGCCTCCTCCTCTTGTTTTTGAGCATCTTCGAGAGCTGCTTTGGCTCTCTGTGCCTCGACCCGTAGCTCCGCAACCTCCGCCTCTCGGCGTGCTACAACCAACTCCAGGTGAGCGGCAGCTTCCTGTCACAGGCTGCTTGGAGCACTTGGGGCAGAAGCACACAAAGGCAAAGGGAAAGGCAACCGCGGCATCTTGGCCTGCACACGCTCTGGCGCCGTGCTCCGCGGGGTTCGTCTCCGGCCGTGCTCCTGTCAAAAGCGGGCATTATGGCCTTGCAAACACAGGCACTTCTGCAGCAGGTCCTGAACCCATCGCTTCAGACGCCCCGGCGAGTGATGGAGCTCGCAGGCCATCGGCGATATTGCACAACATGAGGCTGTTGGTGCTAAGTTTCAGGAAGCACAAGTCGCGATCGAATTGGGAACTCCGCTTACTCCTGATGCGCTGCTGCCAGACCCTTTGTAAAAAGAGCATTGGTCCAGCACAATCTGTCAAGACGAGACAAGGCAGGGAAAGGCTCCTCGTGAACAGCGGGCGATCTGAACAGAGCAGCAACGCAACGCAGCGTCCCGGGCTTCTGAAGCGGGACTGTGGCTCAGGCTCGCCATGTCTTGAAGGGCCTCATTCTGGACCGCCAAAAGGCTACCGCAGAGCATGCCTGCCAGCTGACAAGCAATCTGATGCAATCTGAACGCGCTCATCCCCTAAGCTGAAGCCTTAAACACAAGCAGACACCCACCGGCAACATATCTATCACTTTGCGATTGGGGAGGGGGGGTGGAGGAGGGATAGACAAGGAGTTGCCAGGGGAGGCGGTAGCCACAAATTTGAAATGCTGACTCGATGCCGTGTTCTCGATCCTATGGTGCTGCGACTGAACTCTATTGCTGTCACTATCGCAACAATTGGTCAAGAAGCGCAGCGAATTGCGCCAGACATGTCTCAGTCACACCTGGCCACATGTTAATGTTGTTTCTGTCGGTATGGTCGCGCAAAGAGGCACCGAAAGCAAAAGTTTTTTGCAATCTTGCAACCTTACAAAGTTGTTGAACTGAAAAAGCACATGCGGTAACTTGACACTGAAGGCTGAAAGTCACGGGATAGCCATGGCCACGCTTGTCTGCATGCTTCACGGCTTAACACTTCAACCTGCGCGAAAGCGGAAAGAGGCGGAAGGTCGGCTGCCTGAGCTCGCGCCGCTCGGGCGAGATCATGCAACGTTGGCTGCGGCCTCGCAGACCAAGGTGAGAAACGACTCTCCTACGTCCTGTGACACCACATTGACAAACGGGCACCGATTTTAGCGAGCTCCCTGTACACAGAAGGAATGCCTTGGGTTCGCGGGAATATGGGAAGGGGACAATGGCAGAGAAGCTGAGAGTTGCACCAAAAAAGGAACTTCATCAGACGACTGTCTCTGCAGGTGTACCTCCGAGGCTCAGGCGGCAGCCAAAGACCCGTCCTGATGAGCCAACGGTGCAAGTCGCGACCATTGAAAGCCAAGAGCCTAGGGGCCTAGCTCACCGAGAGCGCATTGCGTGGGCACCTCGCACAACAGCAGGAATGAACCTCGGTCCACTCAGTCTGCCATAGTAGACACATAAGACATGGGCCTAAAGCCGCCGAATCGACCTGAGCATCCGACCAAGCTCCAGCACGGGCCCCTTGGCCGCAAAAGAGAATTTGGGTGACGTCCTTTTCCCGGTGTACATGTCAAGCTCGAAGCCAAGCCTCCGGAATCTGAAAAAGCACGGCGCAGTGCTCCTGCGCTCGATCAGATCTTGTCGCAGACGGGCATTTTCGCACATATATATATATATATATATGTATATGTATATGTATGTATATGTATGTATGCATACACACACATACAGTCACATACACACAAAGACGTTTGACTGAACTACTACCCAGAATGGTGCACTTGTCAGCAAAAAAGTCGAAACCTTCCGACTTGCTCCGTGCACCGACTCGTCATTCCAGCAAGCCGAAGAGCAAGTTTGGCAGCTCCGATTCCTCGTGGTGCTTCCAGATCTGAAGTCCTTCACGACCTGAGAAGTGAACCAGCTGGCCACAGAAAATCATGGTCGCGACTTGCCTTTGCGTGTTCCGCGGCGGATCCAGGGCTACAGCCCGTTAGCTCAGCGACCGCAATGTCCTTCAGGCCTAAGAACTGCTGGCTGCAAGCGCAAGTGTGCCGCACTCTCAGGGATTCCGACCGCGTGGATACACCTCATGTGACGGGCGGCAGTGCCTTCGCCAGGATGGGGCAAAAGCGCAACCCGAGAGCCCTGCTCCAAGGAACAATTTCGCCTCAGCGGCTCCTGGCGAAGGAACGGCCAAGAGTCACAACAAGTTAAGAAAGCGTCAAAGCGTCAACTCAACAACAAACGCAAGTCACCTCAAGCTACAGCAACCCAGCAGAAATCCTAAGCCCTGCCTTCATCTTAACCTGACAAGAGCCTACCTACAAGTGCCCAAGCCAACATAAGCCAACCCAGCTCAAGTAGTAAAGCATAGCCATCGAATCACCGCTGAAGACTCCAAAACTCTTCGGGCCAGGCCAAAACAATCAATCTGTTGCTTGCTGAGTCTTTTAGCGACTGGGTTGGACTGCTCCACACACGGTATCCGATATATCCTGGTAGCCCGCCCTTCACGCTGCCTGGCCCTTTTTGCGTCGAGATAGGAACCTGCACACATGGACACCGAGACTCCCATGCACATATACATGGACACACAAGAAGCTCTTGAAGCTCCAATCAGCCGTGTCCGTACGCCTCACGGCATGACACTTTTTGCACGGTGACGGTGACGGGCTGCGTCTTTGGCAAGGAGACAAAGCTCCCGCAGGCTTCGACTCCGAATCCCAAACTGAAGACTTCTAAGAGAAAGCCAGAGCGGCTTGTCTTTGCTGGATCTGTTGGTCAGTCGAAACCCGCAGCGACAACACTGACATCACGTCGGGGTTTGAATCTGCTTATTTTTCAGCAGAGCATGCTCATGTTCATTGGCACCTTCTACACTCAGGGTGGACTGATGTCTTGTACATCTCAAAGCTCTCCAAGCCAGCCCAAGCCCAAGCGCCGCGTTTCCAGGCTCCTGTTGCCGGGACGGTCAGATCGTGGCGTCAGCGAGGCCTGCAGCCGCGTCTCTGCCAGCTGAGACCTGAACAAGCAAAGCAGACATCAATGCAATGCTATTTAAAATGTGGTGTGGCCGGGCCATGGGCCTCAGCTCCTGCATCTCGCGGTACACCTGTGTGGGACCACGGGAGAGCCGCTCGACGGCCCTTTCTGTCTCCTGTCAGGGGCCGACTCATGTCCCGAAACCACATGTCGGGTTCCCTCCCGGCTTCCTGTAGCCGTGGCAACACCGTCTCCCATTTTTCCGTACTCTTCTTCGAGTCGCGCAGCAGGCGGTTTACCTTCCAGATTTACTGGTCTGTCGCAGCAAGCATGCCAGGGAAGTGCAACACACGCGCCTGGCTCTGCAGCTCTTCCATGCGTGTGACTGCCGTCTGCAGCTCTGCAAACACCTCTCGATGTCCGGCATCGCTTGGCGACTGTGCGGCGCGGACGAGCCGCTCCACCTGAACGCAACGATGCTTAAGCAAGTTTGTCTTCGCAGGGCGCATTCCCATACGCCTGCTCTGACAGAGCTGCCACGCGCTGCGCGCTGGCTTCTTCGCCTCGTGCCACATCCTGCCGAGGGCCCACTTGGACGAACGGATGTGACAAATATGATGATATACCAATATTACAAGAGGACTACAGGCTTGATGGTTTGTAGATCTATCGACCGATCTATATCTGGATAAAGCCTATCTAGCTTTGTAGCTGACTGTAGCTGTCGAATCTGGCCATCTGCTTTATCTATCTTATCCATTCCATTCATCCATCTAGCCATCCATCTATTTGTCTAACACTCTGACCATCTATCACCATGCATCTATCTATATCTGTCTATGTGCTTAATTATGTAGCTGCTAGCTCGCTACCTAATTGTTTATCTATAACCCTGCCTGCGTACCCTATCTACCTATCTCCAAAGCTAATTACCTTACGCTGATCTGCTTGCGTAGGCATGCTCCCCTGTGTGCTTCAGCCCGTCGTGTCCTTGGCGCGCCGCTCCACGCTGGTCAGCCGCTGGAGCTGCTCACTGATCTCTGCGCGCAAGTTGCGCTGCTCCTTACAAAGCTCCTGCGAAGCAAAGAACTAAGAACTGCCTATGAAAAATCACGACCCGGACCCGTCGTCTGCTTCAGCTCAAGAGCTCGGGCCCCGAAGTAAAATGGAGCTCCTCGCACGCTGCCTGATGACCTTCCAGGTGTGCCTTTTCAACGGCCTGACGGACCGCGCGACCTTCGGCCAGCACTCCCGACTCGAGAAACACGAAAACCTTTGTAGACCATGCGCCTTGGGTCTCGAGTTCCTTGCTCAGCTCATCTTTGGCGGCCTGCAAGCCGGCACTGGTTTCACGGGGAACACTCGATCAGGTCGATGCCGCTGCTTTTGCCTCCACATGGTCCAAGGAACTCCGGAACGATGTGCGCATGGCAAGCACTTCGTCTCTGGCACTGCTTGCCGACCTGAGCTGCATTGCATGCAGAAAAAGCGCCATAAGTAGCTGGCCATGCACGCGACAGACTCCAGCTGCCTGGAAAACTTCAGCAGCACAGATCCAAGTTTCTGCATAGTTAAAACACCGATTCCGGCTTACGAATCGTACGAACAAGCATGCAACCTTCCAGCCGGTGTCCTTTTGCTTCGGCGGCGGGCTCTGTTCTGCTCAACATCACCACTCTGTGATGAACTGGGCCGTCCACCCGTGAGTCGACCTGCTCAAACTCCAGGTCACGCAAGCCGTTCGTGGACCAGTCTGAATCTAGCGTGAGCTCTCCGCGCTGGAACATGTTCGCATTATACCACGGCAGATGCTTCCGTACTTCCGTGGCGTCCCTTCGCTCCAGAATTGACTTCATGTTGACGGGGTCCAAGTCTTCGAATTCGCCGAGCCTGACCCCAAGTGTGCGGATCCCGTTGTGAGCCATGCGAAGCCCAAGTTGGTCATCCTCCAAGCCCCAGCCCCAGTAGTTGTTCGGAAAGCCGTTTATTCGCTCGAAATCACTGGGTCGAAAGGATAAGACACCACCCAAAAAGTTCTTGTAGGTGTATTTCCTGACCATGATGCGAGAAAACGATGGACAACCACTTCTTACAGACGATTTGCCTAGAATCGCGAGCGGGCTGGTTAGTTCGGCACAGGCAACACAATCTTGCTATCCAAGCTGTGAGTCTGCCACACCGAGGCCAGATGAATTGCACGCGACTCAGGAGGAGGTCGCACGTACACGGGGAGCATGTCTCCAGACGGCAGGAGATCAACATCGTGGGTTATGAAAACCTCCATGGTAGGAAGCACTTCGCCAGCAATCTTAAACCCGACATTCAACAGCTTGCCACGATTGAACTTTTGCCCATCCTCCGATTGCTCCACAATGACAATGGCATGTCGGACGCCACAAAGAAACGCCTTCATATGCGGCAAGAACCGGGACAATTGACTGCGGCGATCTTGAAGGGGTAGCTGGTCGCGAAAGGGCACCACGACGACAACTCCGCCAAGGCCTGTCAGCCCTGCTGAGGGATTCTCTAGGCCTGCGCTCGGCAACCGACTCGCTCGGCGCGCTCTCAGAGCCCAAGCCTGTCGAAAACAGCCGGGGCCGCAAAACTTTGGCCTCAACCGCGAAAAAACGAATTCCGCATCCGTAGCTCTGCCCACACGATCTGAAGCGCGACCTCCATCGCGCATATCGTGACTGGGGTGGGGGCCAAGTTCAACACTGATACGGTGCACTACTAGATTGCCTTGACTCTGCAATGTCTCCAGAAAGCCTTGCGTTGAAAGACGCTCTGATCGCTCCAGCCAAGCAATTGCAACAAGGAGCCGTTCGAAAAAAACTCGAGGAAGCTCTCCTGTCCGATGAAAAGAACTTGGCTTCGGGCCGGTCTGCACCTGCGCAGGCAGCCTCCACGGTGCTCATCCGGTGTCCCAGCGAACGGGTTACCCCCTGCCTCGAAGAGTGCAAAAACAGGTCGGGCCGGCAGCCCCGAAGAAAAGCCTGAGTTTCCGACGCATCCAAGATCTCTTCCGTGAACTTCGCCTTGAATGCTCGGCTGTCTTCCGCAAGCAGCCGCAGCTCGGAGTCTCTGCTGGCCTGGTGCTATCGCTCTTCTGTGCAACTTCATCGGGCTCGCGACTGGGGCACTGGCATGCAGCCCTGCCACTGAATTCTCCATCGCATGCTGAGAATCACGTAGCTCGGCCACCTCTTTCTGGCAACCAGTCAAGGAATCCTGTGCATGCACGACGCGAATTCACGCAGATCACTACTTGAGACATCTCCGTGTCCAAAACTCAGCTGACTGCCGACTGAGTCCTGCAGCGATCGACTGGCTCCCGAAAGCCGCGTCAACTGCTGTTGGGCCTCACTCAGGCGCATGGCCCACTCGTCTCTGCCTTCCCGAGTCAAGAGCGCATGGAACGAGGCACTGCGTTCTTCAAATTTCAACGCCTGTGGCGATGGAGTCCTTCAGCTCATCCCGAAGCCCTGCCACTTCTGTGATCACTCTGCCTCGGCCGTTTGTGAACCGAACTGGCCCCGCGCAACTTGACGAAGAACACAGTGCGATGGATCCAAAGACTCGAAGATACCGCTAAGAATAGCTACGTATATCAGTACATCACATCAGTGCAAAATCATGCAAGTTCATTGTCCCACGCGGTTCAGAGCTGGACGTTTTCAGTTTTACACTCGTCCACAGCTGTGCTCTACGGCATCTGCTGTCCATCATCTGAGCTTTGTGTCTTCTCCTTCGGTCAGATGTCGCTCCTTCTCCCTCAGGCCCCCCAACACGGTGCCCATCCGCTTTGTGGTGAAGAGAAGAGACTCACGACGAAAGACACTGCCTGACACTGCTTCCCTTGCTCTGTTACGACCCCCCGAGTACTGATGCGTCTCTGGTGCCACAACACAACATTCGAGATTGTTGCCCAGAGTGAGCTTTGTCGTCCAGGTTTGGGCGGGATAGTGAGGCGGTGCATCTACCTTGAACCTGGCTCACAGGCTCCCCCGTGCCGACCATCTCACAGAATGACAAAGTTGGAGCATAGTTGAGGGCATCCCCTGCATCCATGCGAGTCCACACCCTGGTTTTTCGGGTCTTGCGACAGGTATGCACTTGGAGCTGAGTCCACGAAAACACTGTCGAAGAGAGAACCAAACGCCAGGATGCTCTCCAGTGTACCGGTTCGATCCGCCAGCTCTCGACGAACCTGCAACATGTTCCTGGGAGCTTGGCGCAGTGCCGTCTTCTACCAGCACAGCCGCAGAGCTGCAGGGTGCATGCTCTTTTCCCACCCGCCCCGCTTTGAGAGCCAGGAGTCGTGTGCATATCGTCTGCAAGCTGAACATGCTCCTTCTGGAGACGCCGTTCCAGGGAGGCTTCCCGAGCCTTCAAGGGCTTCAAAGCAATCTCTGTAAAGGCACCGCACCTACAATGACCTACAAAGAGGCACAAACGATGAGATGTGTATGATCCTGTGATCGTGCCAGAATGCGCTCACACATGCCCCCTTCAAATGGCGGACCGTCTCCGATCCTGCAATCCACATCCAGTCTCAGAGCTCTGGCTTATTCGTGGCCTTTGGGCCCTGTGTCGGAGCAGCTCTTCTTCGTGGCAGCTGCTCGAGTTCATCTTGGAACACCAAACACCAGATGCGCAGCCGACCCGAGCCCACTCCCTTCCGGACGGCCTCGCTGTCGGTGCAACGCCGGCTCTGCGTGGCAAGCCGCGAGTCGAGGGCCTTTTGTTCGCAAAAGCCAAGCAACTGATGCAAGGCTTTGCCAATCCATCTCTCTGGTGACATGCTTCTCATAACGAAACTAGGCGATGGGGTTGCTGCATGTTTTCTTGTGTTGCGGCTTGTTCTCTTTGCCTGCAAAGGATTTCGCTGGCAAGCTCTGAACCACTTGCCTGAAATCCTGCAGCCGAGATTTTGCTTACGGTAGCATTATGCAGCATTTATATACACATTACCCGGGAGCCTCCAGAGATGCCAAAGCCTCCGAGCGCTGGCTTCGCAACAACTGTTCGACCTCGGTCCAAGACTTCACTACTGAGCTGAGGGCGAAGGGTGCAGCTTGCACACCAAATTAAGCTTGGGAACGTGTGTGATCGACTCTGCGACTTCTGCCAAATTCTGCTGAGCCCTTGTATCGAGAGATCGCAAGTTCTCAGCGGCCTCCTGAGCGGGGGAGGCACCACTTCGATGTCGTGCCTCCATCTTCTGCAAACGGGGCACCGAGGAGTGTTGCAGCAGCCGTCGTTCCAAGGACAGCTCCACGGAAGTCATTGCTGCGCGGGCCTCGGGTGGCACCCACGGCACCCACCCGACCCAAATCCACCCAACACCTTCCAATGCTCCTTCCACAGCCTTGCAAGAGGGTATGCTGTACATCGATGGTCGATGTCTATGAACACAGACAGAAAGACTCACAAGAAGTGGATCGAAGAAACTTGTGCCCGATTGGGGTCATCGTGGATTTCACCTCCTACGGTAGAAGCTACCAGTTCAGCGCACTTACATGCACAAATCCGTCGACACGGCTGATGGCTCGTGTTCTGGGTGCTTCGGCGATACATCGAAGCTGATGTGCTTGTCGCAATCTGCTTTTGTGCAACGTCGACATGCTGCCACGATTCTCCACAGCCCAGTTCGACCGTTCAGCCCAATGCTACACGAGTCAATGCAACAAGGCTCAGACATCTCGGACTCGGACCCACACATTCGATTCTCACAAGAACAGATGCAACCCAATTTCAGCAAGCTGCATCTTCGTCGATCTGTTGCAGTCGCGGCTTGAGGCTGGTCTCAGATGCAGCTACGGCACCTGGATGGCAAGGTTTTGGCTGTACAGGCTCTTAATGGTGGCAGAAGGCCCTCATGACATGTCATGAAAGTGCCGCGGATAGAATACAAGGACTCTGGCACTACAACCCATGATCCCAGACTCTGGTCAAATAAAGAGTGCGGATCAGACTGAGCGGTGGTGGCTGCCTGTACCGAGAACTTGGGGGTGTCACAAATGAGCCCGTCAAGAAGCTCAATTGGATCTTTTCTGTCAGCTTTTAATGATTTTACTCGCGCGTCAGGCGGAGCTAGTGCCCAGTTGGCCACAGCTGGCTTTGGCATGTCCTGCAGGATAGTTATAGGCCTGTCACGACGAGTTCCATGCTGGAACAGGAGCCTTGACTCAAGCGAGCTGCGTGCAATTTCGGTTGAGCTTCGGCGCCAAATGTCCTTCAAGACTAAAACCGATGGAGAAGTCAGCCGGAAGGGTTGCAATCTTGAACTAGGCGACTGGCCTCTGCAGCAGCTTCGGCAACCTCCAGCTCACCTCGAAGCCTGCAAGCGCAAAAGGCTTACAAAGCTCACCTCGAGACCTAGAGCTCTGCTGTTCTGCTGTTTTCAATGGCCAATGCCCGCATAACAGCGCCCCGCCTCGCGCACTGCTGCTGCGCTCGGGACTCCGCTGTCATTACCTCTGACGCTAGGGCCGCTAGGGGTTCAAGGAAGGCGATCAAGGAGACGGGCAGCTACGGCAGTCATGCTTCAAGGCCAAAGCGTCGGATGCTGTCATCTCCGACATCGCAGACTTCATACAGCGCTGCGAGGCAATCTCCGCCGATTCCAGTGCCTCCTCGTGACCTGTACCCAGCATTGCTTGCGAAGGTGTTGCGTTGCGACCCACCAAGCCCTGCCATGGTTTCGGGGGTCCTAGTCAAGGATTGGGGTTTGGCACCTTTGAAGGTATTGTGTGCAAGGTGCAAAATCTCTAGAGCAACATAAAAGAAGATTGGCAAACACTCAACCTTGAAAGCAGATGTTGGTAGGTAGACCCCAAACCCCAAAAGAAGATCGTGGGTGGCAAAAGCCAACCCCTAAAAGAGGATCGTGGGTGGCAAACAGCAAACCCCAAACGAAGATCGTGGATGGCAAACCCCGAACCACAGAAGATCGCGGTTGGCAAACCCTAAACCCTAAACAAAAAGATCAAACCCCAAGCCCGAAGACAACATCTCAGGTGGCAGGCCCCCAAACCCCTATCAAACGATTGGAAGTTTTTGCCTACAACAAGATCGGGGGTGGCAAACACATCATCCTCAAAGAAGACTGGCAAAAACCCAACCTTGAAAGCAGAAGATCGCAGGTGGCAAAAAGGCAGCCCCTGAAAGGCTCGCAGGTGCCAAACAGCAAGCCCTAAACGAAGATCTTGAACCCTAAACAAAAAGATAACAGTTGCCAAACCGCAAGCCCGAAGACAACAAATTCGGTGGCAAACCCCCAAGCCCCTGCAAAAAGATCGCGGGGCGGCAAACACAACAACCTAAACGACGATTGGCAAGCACCCAACCTTAAAAACAGATGTTGGTAGGTGATGAACCCCAAACCCCCAAGGAAGATCGTGGTTGGCAAACCCTAAACAAAAAGATACGAGTTGCCAAACCTCCAAGCCCAAAGCCAACATCTCAGGTGGCAAACATCCTAAACCACACAAAAGATCGGAGCTGTGGCAAGCACAAGAACCTCAAAGAAGATTGGCAAACACTCAGCCTTGAAAGCAGATGTGGGTAGGTAGACCCTAAGCCCCAAAAGCAGATCGCGGGTGGCAAAAGGCAACCCCTAAAAGAGGATCGTGGGTGGCAAACAGCAAACCCTAAACGATTACCGAGGATGGCAAACCCCGAACCACTGAAGATCGCGGTTGGCAAACCCTAAACTCTAAACAAAAAGATCAGACCCCAAAGCCCGAAGACAACATCTCAGGTGGCAAACACCAAAGCCCCTACAAAAAGATCGCGGGGCGGCAAACACAACAACCTAAACGACGATTGGCAAGCACCCAACCTTAAAAACAGATGTTGGTAGGTGATGAACCCCAAACCCCCAAGGAAGATCGTGGTTGGCAAACCCTAAACCCGAAACAAAAAGATACCAGTTGCCAAACCCCAAGCCCAAAGACAACATCTCAGGTGGCAAACCCGCTAAACCCCACGAAAAGATCGGAGCTGTGGCAAACACAAGAACCTAAAAGAAGATTGGCAAACACTCAACCTTGAAAGCAACCCGTAAAAGAGGATCGCGGGTGGCAAACAGCAAGCCCTAAACGATTGCCGAGGATGGCAAACCCCGAGCCACAGAAGATCGTGGTTGGCAAACCCCAAACCCCAAACACACAAAGATCAAACCACAAAGCCCGAAGACAACATTTCAGGTGGCAAACCCCCTAACCCTGCAAAAAGATCAGGGGGCGGCAAACACAACAACCTAAAAAACGATTGGCAAGCACCCAACCTTAAAAGCAGATGTTGCTAGGTGAACCCCAAACCCCCAAGGAAGATCGTGGGTGGCAAGCCGCAGCACTAAACGAAGTTCTTGGGTGGTAAGCCCTGAACACTCAAGAAGATCGCTCGCACACTCCGAGGCCGAAGAGAAGATCGTGCTTGGCAAACCCCACACCCTGGGTATACCCTAAACTGCACCAAAACCAAAACGGGACGTTGGTTGGCAAAGCTCAAATCCGATTAGATACACATATACATATATACATGTTGCTTTACAATCCCCAAACCTTGATATCGTTAAATGTTGGTTGGCAGACCCGAGACCCTAAACGAAGGTCGTGGGTGACAAACCTAAACGATGACGGTTGGCAAACCGCAAACCCTAAAAGGAGATGAAGGTTGGCAAAGCCGCCCTAAAGAGCATCGCGGGTGGCAAACCACAAATTTAAAACTTAAACCCAACAGAAGATCGCGGTTGGCAAACCCTTAACCCTAAAGCAAGATAACGGTTGGCGGGTGAGAACCCTGATTGAAGAAGAACGGAGGCGGCGAACCCCGCACCGTAGAAGAAACTGCTTGTGGTTGGCAAACCCCAAACCGGAAATTGCAAAACATATTGGCCTGCAAACCCCTAAACCTCGAAATGGCAAAACCCTAACCTTAACGGAAGATCGCAGTTGGCAAACCCTAAACCCTGAAAGGATATGAGGCGTGACGAACCCCAAGCCTAACACACACGCTGAGGATGCTCACAAAAACATGGTACTTTAAACCCTAAAAGGAGTTGTTGGTTAGCAAGCCACAAACACTGAATGCAGATCCTGACCGAAAAAAAGGATCACGCCAAACTTTGAAGATCCTGGGTGGCAAAACCCACACCCTGCAAGAACATGCTGATCGTTGGCAAGCCCTAAATGCCCCCCCCCCTGCAGATGTTGGTTGCCAAACCCGGAACCACAAAAGAACATGTAAATTGCCGACCCTCCTCACAAGGCAGCTCTTTTCGCGCAGCCCGCAATCACAGGTAGTGTCCGAAGCCAATCCAGCTAATCGGCGTAAGCCCACATCGAAGGGCCGAAAAGCAGAGAAAAGCGGCTTCTTCGTCCGCCGGCTTGCATTCGCAAAGGGCGGGCGGGAGGGAACCGAAAACTTCAGTCGTGACACAATGTACATGAAGAGGCATGTAAATTGCCGACCCTCCTCACAAGGCAGCTCTTTTCGCGCAGCCCGCAATCACAGGTAGTGTCCGAAGCCAATCCAGCTAATCGGCGTAAGCCCACATCGAAGGGCCGAAAAGCAGAGAAAAGCGGCTTCTTCGTCCACCCTTCAGAAGGCCGGGACAGGTGCACTGGGAAGCGGCTGTCGAGCAACCACTGGCGCCACCAGAGTGGCGCAGTTCCGAAAGTCCTGTAAAAGAGAGCCAAGCTGAAAACAGAAGTAGCCAGAAGAGCAGAAAAGCTGGCAAACTAGCCAGAGTGTAAATCATACAGAGCCGCAGCTGTACGAATTCGACTCCGACCCGAAGGGGAAACTTCCGTGAGGGCGGAAACCGCCGCGAGCTCCTGAAGGTAGTGCCCCAGAGTGCCAAAGTTCTTAAGCCGCATAATCCACTGCAAATCGACAGGGGAGACGCCAGAGCGGTAACGCTGGACGGCCCCGCCCCCACGAAGGCCTCCCGGTGTCAAACTGAGGCCACGGGGCACGTCGAGGCACCGTAAAAGGAGGTCCCACCTGTAGCGAAATGCACTCGGGGATCCCGGCCACAGCAGCTCGTGCTTCGGAACACGTTCAAGAGCTCTTGTGATCCAGACAAGGGCGGTCGTGTCAGTGACCTTCGTATGTTGAATCTTCGGCCGGCCTCGGAAAGAAGTCTTTGAGTCCCGAAAATTCAAGAACAGGCAACCAGCATCAGCATCAAGAAGATCCGATGCAAGTAGCAGGTCACTTCTGGTACACTTCAAAACCTCGCCAACTCGAGCCAAGCCGTAAAATGCCAGCAGCGCCACAGCGCCCCAGCGGCTCATTCCCCAGGACTCGGCTAGAAAAACCATGGCCTTCAAAATCGGTTCTGGCACCGGGCATCTGTGGGTCGGAGGCTCAATTGCCTCCCACCTGCTCACCATCTCCCAAGCTAAATGGAGAAAAGGTTTACACCCCAGCACTCGCCTCTGAGCAGCAATAATGGTGTGCCTGAATCCTGAAAGCGTCTTCCCAGAACCGAAACAGAAGTTACCGTAAGCGCGGAGGGCCATGGCAGCTAACACTGGAGAAAGAGAGAAGACAAGAAGACAGTCAGACAGACAAGAAGTGCACCAGCTCACGAAGTCCTCCCAAAGCTGAGCTTCGTAGACCAAAGTCGCAGAGCTCTGCAACGGCCGAAGTTCCAGATCACCTTCGCGAGGACGGTTTTTGCGTCGGGGCCCCGGCACGGCCGCTTCACCGATCCTAGCATGCGCGCACCGGGCACATCCAGGAATGTCGAGAGGCCGCCTCGCGTCACACCAGCCCGCCTCTCGTGCAACACCGCGCGCAAGAGTCTCGGCGAAGGCTTTCGGGTAGGGCTGGGCAACAGCTGTCAAGGAGCGCCCCGACGAAGAGCATCGACCTCGAAGTTGAACGTGAGGCAAACGGCAGCGGCAAAAGTTGCGCCGCCCAGCCAGCTTGCACGAACATGCAATCCTGGTGCGCTTTCGCCAAGGTGTCCCGAAGTAGCAAAAATCGGCCCGCCACACGGCCACAGCATCAGGTGCGCGGAAGCGCGCAAACCCAGGCAGGCGCCACATCCATGACGTGTCCGGCTGTTCCAGCCACCAGCTCACACCAGCCCGTTCGCATAAACCAATAAGCCGCTGGCACCAATCCGCATGCCGGTTGCCTTCGTCGACCTTGGCTCTCATGGCTCCTTTGAGCCAGGGGTAACCACGAGGGTAACGGGAGCTCCGCACAGCCGGCGTCACCGCGCTCGAAAAGGAGCACCCAGGCGGCGCCATACCCACAGCTTTGACGTGACCTCCCATAATCAAAGCTTCAATCCTGCACCTGAGGTCGGGATCCAACAGGTTTTGATCAGGGCTCCAAGCAGAATCGAAAGAGAACACCCACGGAGCCCCGAGCTTGACCAACGAGCGGCCAAAGCCACCGCTCCCGGCAAACAGATCCAATGCTCCAGGGAGGTCAACGTCAGGAGCTCGGCCACCAAATTTAAGTTGCCGTGCAGGAAAACCGAGAAAGGCCTCGGGCTCGAGTCGCCCCGGCAGTAGAGAGGGCGAGCTGGCGCCACGAGCTAGCGAATCGCCATCATCATGCCCCGGCCCATGCACCTCCAGCTGTTCGTCCGGCCGCAAGTGACTGAAGCTAAATCCTTCGCACGATGCGCCGACCGTCGAGCCAGGCGTCAAACTCTGCAGGGTCCCCTGTAGCCAGCGAATGCCACCACCGTGGCAAAGGCCCCGAAGGCTCGGGCGGAGGTCGTCCTCGAGTTGGGCCGTCACTCGGATTCAACTCGCTGAGAAAGTACATATAATGAGGGTACAGACCGCACCCAAGGTACGGACCCAGCGAGGCTTCAATCAAGGCGTTGATGGCTCCTGACGAGGACCGCCATTTTACCAAAGCACCTAAGGCAACCTGCGAATCCAGACCTGACAACAGCCGAATGCCGGACTTCCCGCGTGCAACATAGGACTCGTCAAAGAGGTATGCCCGGACCTCCTTGCAGTTGATGTGCTCAGGGCCGTGAAACCCCTTTCGCCAGCTCTCCGCATAAGACAAACGTGTAGCTAACAGACTCGCTAGAAGGTTCGGCTCGAAACGAGTGTCTCCCGGGAGCTCCTGGCTAGGGTCAAGCTGGTCATGTTCACGAAGCCAAGCATGGCCTGGAGGTAGCAGATGTGTCCAAGTTCCCTTGTACAATGAATGCCTGCAAAACTCCAGAACCAGGTGCTTCGGCACTGGTGCTCGCACTCCGGCGCCTCCCCATGAAGACGCATCGGTCGCCGTAATGAAGTCGGCGGGCTCAGCTCGGAGGTCAACGGCAATCAGCGGGCCTAAGGAGATGAGCGCCCAAATTTCACTCTTAAGCTCAGGCGAAAGGCGCACCACATCATCAAGGTCGCCACTGTCAGCCGCCGCGAAAAGGAGGCTCATCACAGCCAGGACCCTCCGCCTGCCTGAGAAGCACGATTGATGTCCACGATCCACACCGCGCCTTCAAGAGACCCACCGTAGCAACCCCCAGCAAAGCGACCCGCATGGATATGGCGATGAGCGGCCACAGCCTGGACCTAGCCGGCCGGACCATCCCACGGTCACCGTCAAGCTCAATGCCCCAGAAGTTTGATCCTGCCTCGTTTTGGAAGGCCTTCGAGGGATTCGTGATGAGGTGGGCATCGGCGTAAGCCTGGTCGGCCCGGCCCATGCGACGATCAGCTTCAGTGGAAACAAGATCGGCGGAGCCTGAAGAACAGCACGAGGAAGCCAGCCTCTCCAAAACAATGAGGTCATCAATGATGACCCCCACCATGCAAGGTTCCCGCGGCACCGGCAGAGCAAGAGAAAGCATCTCAGCTGGGTCGAATACCTTGCCCCGGTACAGCACACCGAGGTGGCTGGCCTGAGCGAACTCGCAGGCATTAAGGTCACCCATCGCCAATGTGGATAGACCGACGTGCGCCTTGGAAGGGAGGCCTGGGACCGCGCCGAACACATACTCGAGGTCAGCCTTCGAGAGTGCTCCAGCCAGACAATTGCGGGCAGTGCGTTCTCGATTCATCGAAAATTGGTAAAAGAAATCTCGAAGATCCCGGCCTGAAGCACGCAACACCTGTTCGGGCGGCAAGTAGATCTCGCAGACCTTGTCGAAAGCTGCTAACCCCTTGGTCCAATAACTCACGGGCAGCTCGTACACATTGGCGCATCGGCCGTCAAGTATAAGCCTGTCCCGCTGGAGATCCTTCACAACGGAAAACAAACCAGATGCAATACCAGGGCGAACCTCTCCACGATCTAAGATCCCGAGCCTGCCAGTCGAAGCGAGGAGCTTGAAGAGTTCCAGCTTGTTTTGCCGCGTGGCCATAACCGTAGACCTTGCGGGAGGAGGCTCGCGAGGAACATCAAGCACACGATGCAAAGGCTGAAGGTATGCATGAGCAGCGCGCTGGTGTTCGGAGGCATAGTGATTCGGGCTGCCTCAATTTGCTTTGCGGCCATTGGCTTTTTTTCCCCGCAGCTTGCCAGTGATCCACCCATAAGGTCTCGAGCGCCGGCGCCGATGGTCCTCCAGACTGTCGGCACTGTCGCGCACATCACGCTCAGGAGTGCTTCCGGCGGGGGCACCATGAGGCACCATGTACCGAGGAAGATCCCGCTCAGATTCAAGAAGAGTGCGATGCAGAGCCCCAAGGATGGCGTCCTGGTCTTCTAGCTTGGAAGCAATCCTGCCGAGTTCGGCCGGACCAAAAGTAAAAGATTCATATCCGTCCCCGATCGACTCGGCCAAAAGCTCCACCATCTGCCATTGCTTCTTAGTCAAAGGCGTTCCGGCCCCAAGCCCAGGAGGACAACGAGGTGGCCGGCGAAGGTATAGCCAATCCAGGGCCGAAGCGGCCAAGTTCAGCAACCGCTTCTTCCAACCACGTTCGCCTCCACCGCCAGCCTTGAGGACTTCGGGGTAGGGGAGCGGCATGGGCCAAAAGGAGAACGTCGCCCCTGATGGATGTCGGGGCTGGCGGGCCATATCCGCGAAAAAAGCCGAGAAGGAGCACCTCACAGTCAAAAGAAATCTCGGCAGTGAATTCGCCAAACCGCCAACCTTGATTGGCGGAGCTTCCGAGCCAGGCACCTTCAAACGCCCCGGCCGAGAAGCTGAGGTCATGCACGGTTCTCGTCGGTCCCCTTCGCCTTCGGCTTGGCCTTCGGCTTTGGGGTCGCCTCGGTGGTGTCGTCGCCCGCCTGTCCCTTCGGCTTCTGGAGCTTCCTCCGTTTCTCCATGTAGCTTTCGGTATCTTGGAGATGATGCAAGAAGATCTCGGCCCATCTCGGCTCGAGGAGCCGGCTGAGGGGCTGCTCTGCCAAGTCTCCGTGAGCGCGAGCAGCAAAACTGTGGAACGGGGGCGGCAGCTCTAAGCTGACCTCGGCCGCAAGCGACCATGCGCCGCGGTCCAGAGCGACCTGATCGGCCTGAACCAACATGAGGCAGGCCCGTGCTCGGGCCTCTTTCTCCCGCCCCTGAATCAAACAGTCCAGGATTCCTCCTACTCCCCAAGCCGTCCTCACTGAAGCCTGATAATTTGTGAGGCGCGAGCGGTTTTCTAGCCAAGCCCTCGCTGACAAAGTCGGCCGCATGCCAGGGCTCAGCGTGGTCGATAAGAGGTCTTCTAACATGAGGCGCTCCAAAACCTGGTAGATCTCCTCGGGGGATTCGTGGAGAGCCTGCCTGAGAGCACGACGGGCCACCGAGTTCTTGCGGGACGACACGCCCCCTGCGTCGCCGACGCTTGCTCCAGTAGCTGCTCCATCCAAAGCTTGCTCCAGCCTTGACCCTTTGCTCTGGCGAGTCACGTGCATGTCCTCCACGAGGGTCGTGAGCTTCACAAGAGCCGCCGACACCGGATCCAAGGGCGGGGTCTCGACAAGCTCGGCCGACCCAACACCGCCGCCGAGAGTAGGCAAAGGAGGCCCACCTTCCCTGTCGCTCTCTTCCAGAGGATCTGCTGGAGCCTTGGCCGCCTTGGTCTCGCGAAGCCGCCGGGCAGGGTTTGCAGAAAGAAGGTTCGCCATCTCCCCCAACGCTTTGTGATCCACCCCTGCCGCCAGCGCTGATTGAACGACCCCGGGGTCCAAGCCAGGATAAATTGGCAAAGGAGCGCTGAGAGGCTGGAGCTCGTGAGGCCAAAGACGGGGCCGGAGCAGCAGCCAAAGGAGCAGTAGGCGGCTGGGTCCTTGCCGGCAGCCTCGAATGATCCTCCACCGGAGCCTGGGCCCGAGCAACACTGAGAGCTTGAACAGTCGCCGTCATCGCTTGCACAGCCGCCTCCAAACGATCCAGGCGCACATCCGAGGCACTCGCCGAAAGAGCCTGAGGCGGCGGCGCAGGTCCCGGAGCGGCGCTCTCCGCAGAGTGAAATTGGAACTTGTCCTTTGCCAGCTCCACCAAGGCCTCGGCGAGCGGCAGATATGCAGAGTCGCCGCCGTTGGTGGTGAAAGGCACGTTCGGCTCCAGGCTCCCGTCGAAAACCGTCAAGTTCACGAGGGACTCCTCCAGGAAGCCCAGCCATATCTTGATGCGAGCGCCGTCGGCCCGTTCGGCCCTGGCACCCCTCGCCGCAGCAGCCACTTCCACAGCCGTGGCCCTCACCAAAGATCCTGGCGGCAGCCGCCGATTGGCGGCCCGGCGGTGCCAAGCCACCTGCGGCACAGCTACCAACGAGCGCTCCTCCAGAGAACATACGAACACCACTTCGACAATGTCCTGCTCCTCGCCCTCCTCAGCGGGGATAGCAAGGGCACCTACGAGGAACTCTTCATCGGCCGTGTCGCCGTCATACACAAAGAAGGTCCGGCCGTCGATCTCCCCCTCGTCGGCAGCCGCCTCGCCGTCAGCCTCCCCACTCATCCCTCGTACGAGGTGGGCTCCCTAAAGCCCCCCGCACGCAGGCAATCAGACACGTCTCTCTGAGCCGGAACTCCCACGAACACGGAGTCTCCGACCTCGCTCCCCCGTTTCACAAGCGCCTTGCACGCCCCGAAGCGGGAAAAGACCCGGAGATGTTGGTTAGCCCCTAAAGGTCTGGGGTTATTGGTTGGCACACGCTTAGCCGCATAACTTTAAACGGAAACGCTGGTTGGCAAACGACGAGCCTACATAAAAAAAGACCGCGGGTGGTAAACACCAACCTTCACATGAAGCGGTGGTTGGCAAAGTTGAAATATGACACAGAAATCCTACAATTACAGTAAAGGAAGATCATGGCTGGCAAATGCCGAGCCTGGAAGAATATCGGGGTAGCACACTCCGCATGTTAATCCCGCTAGGGGCGAATACAGTAAGATTGGTTATCAAACCCTAAACTGCGCTAAACCTTAGAAGGAGACGTCGGTCGGCAAACCCAAACCCGAATAAGACAATCGTGCGTAATAACCGCCCACCCTGAGCCAAATAGCGGTTATAAAGTTATAAGCCCCCAAAGGAGATGTTTAACAAACCCCAAACCAAACACAAAGCGTGGGTGGCAAACCCGAAAAGTAGAAGATACTGCAAATCACCCCGAAAAGGAGATGTAGGCTGTGTCACAGGAGAAACAGCCACACCAGCGAAAGAAGCAAAAGCAGAATCTCACAAGCATGTTTTGGCCTGAATCTGTTTCTGAACCGGGCACCTGCGATCCTGAATCGACTCACCCGGGGGTCCGACACCACGAGACGTTCAGGATGATACAGAACTTTCGTTCTGCTGCACGAAAAGCGACGACTTACGCTAGTCGTAAGAAAGGCTGCGGCTGTATGTCGTGCTTGTGTGCGTATGCGGGTCTCCGATGCTTGCAGGTTTGTGCTTGTGCTGCACTTGCACAGAATGTGCCATTGTCTCAGATGCTTACGGCTTCCCGCAGGTAAAGAAGGAATGTTGCCCTGGCACCGCATCTCACAGGTTCTTGCCACCCTGGCCTGTTATCAAGTAACGAGACTTCTGACCTAAGCATGTGACATGCCCGTCGTTTGCCTTGTCGGATGCGCCGTTCGAAAGAGGAGCGCAGCTCCACGCCGAGCTCCTTTGATGCCCGGACAATGACGTCTTGCATCTCCCTTCGCAAATCTGCCACCTCGGTCGATCACAAAACGATGCCACGCTGGGCTGGCACTGTTGAGGTTGGCTTAAAGTTGGCTTGTGCATGCAAAGCACTTGGCTCTGCAGCCCGAGCTGAAGCTCGTCGCTCTTCTTGTCCAAGACTGCGAGTCTTCGCTGAAGGTCAGCGCTGACCTTGCCCAGGTTGTCAGACTCCTGCGCAACCCGATTCTGTAGGCGTTCCAAACCTCGCCAGGTGTCTTCGGAAAGCACTTTGAGCTCAAGATGCTTCGCCCTCTCATCCTCCGAATCTCTGACGACTCCTTCGCAAAAGCTGAGCCGGCGTTCGAGGTCTGCATGTGCAGCCATCCCCCCTTTGGGCCGATGCCCTCTGCAGGCCGCAAAGACATCTTCAAACTTGCGCTGGACTTCAGATTTGTGTACGAGGAACTCGTGCCAATGTGACAGGACCCGAGCCTCGAGTAAGTCAAGGCGACGGCCCAAGTTTGCAGAGCAACCGCCGCAGTCTCGAAAGTCTCGTCCCTTCTGCAAGGCTAACTTTGGAGGTGTTTGCTCGTAGCCTCTCACAGCAACGATCTCCCCCATGTTCGGGCAGCCGGCATGCCACGGGGATGCAGCACTCGAGACCAGAAAACTTCTCAAACTCAAGAACCCCCAGAAGAGCGGGAACAACCTGATCCTGCTTGCAAAGATCTGCTGTCCGACTACAAGCCTGGAGCCTGGGCTGCAACTTGCATTCTGCACGATTATTCGCACATCACACATGCAACCAATGGTAACCAATGCCTCTCACAGGTCAAGTCGCTTCAACTGCGTTGACACGGCAGAGCACTCCCTTCCAACTATCAGGAAACTCCCAAGCAATTGAAACATGCTCGTCACTGCAAACTCGAGAAGACCGACCTAGGTTTAAGTATGTGTCGTCTCCTCAGGCAGCGGCACCCTCTAGTTTCAACAGCATGCTCAGTGCTCACGGCATCCAGTGCCTGCTGGCAGACGATACATTTGCACGGCCTTTCGGCTGGGTCCTGGCCAGCCAGCTATGCCGATAAATCGGGCAATAAAGTGCCTGAACAAATTCTGAGCTGAAACTTCCCGCCTCAGGCTCCTGCTCCTCAGGAGAAGGCGGGGCAGGGCGCCTAAATCGGAGCCGGCGCACGCTTCTTACTTTGACGAGCGATGTAGCATCCATGAATCTGTGATGGGCGGACCCTTCGCAGCGTTCCAGCACCTCTCGTTGTGCAGGAGGCTTTGCACCTGACGGGAAGGCACGCACGCTCCGTGCTCCCTCCCCCAACCCTCTCTTGCTTTGTCCGTCCTCGGCGACTTCCCTTCGGCATGCGGCATCGCCACCGGCGGCACAGAGAGGCGGCACAGAGAACTTTCAAAGGTGCAAATGCAAATTCTGAGCTCAAACGCTTCCGACCGGAGCACGGGACAGTCCCCTTGTTTTAGGCAAGCAGCAGCCAAACAAAACGGCAGGCTTCGCAAGAGACGAGAATGCTCGTTTTCGCTCCAATGGCCTTCTGAAACATTCGCGCCTCTGGTGACTTGGATCGGGCGAAAACCAACTCCAGACAACAGACATTGCAACGTTAAGAGACAGCCATGACAATGGCAGCATCGGCAGCGCGCGATCCTCCGAGAATTCGCTTCCGAGACAGAGGAGCTCTGGAGCCTGGCACACCTGGCACCTTCCAAATATTAATGCGGGGAATATGCAAGCTGCAAGCTCTCCTCTCGCGGGTCCTGGATTGGTCTGAGTTCACACACCGCCGGCTCCTAAAGAAGGCAATCAACGAAGAGCCGCCGCAGTCCTAAGAGCGATCCAGAGCTCTCTACTTACCGAATTAATCCGACATAGCAACCACTCTGTTGGATGTTCCCAACAGTAGTTGCCGCATACGCGCAGCATGCGCTCCTGCTGCGTGAGACGAGTCGCAGAACGCATCAAGCATAAAGCTGCATCTGCTTTGCTAAGCATTCGGTAACTAAGTACAAAGCCAGCTTCTTCGCTCTGATTCGTAGAATTCAAGGGCCCTTGTCTTTTAGCCTGGGCTCTTGTCTTATACACTTAGTGCCCCCTCTTTAGGAAGGTGTGCACCAGGTAGACCCCTTTGGGTCTGTTGAAGGATTGGAGGTGCGGAGATGATGGAACAAGGCAACGACAAAAAAAACAGCGACAAAACAGCTTGCAGAAAAAACTGGGCACATCAGCTACGCCACCTCGGCTTGCCCGAAGCAGTTTTGTTGAAGGCTGGGGTTGGAGAAGGTGCACGTCGCATATGCGATGTAAGTGACCGGATTTTCGTCCTGTCACCTGGGGCTGGAGGGTAGCCATCTCGCGCAGGCGAAGGTGAGGATGGCCGCTGGGGCGATGGAGGGCGGGAGTTGCGGCCCACTGGTGACGCAGTTCTTCCCGGATGGGCCGGGGAAGCCGTAGCAGGGCGGTTCCGCCTCAAGGGAACGCCACCATCTCCAAGCAGGTCGGCCTTCACGGGAGCGAAGATAGAGCTTCTATCTGATCTCAGGGATCAGCGGTCGGCCTTCGCTCGAACCGGCCCCCCTGTCCTGCAAAATGCCAGCACAACGCGATGCGTCAAGTTGCATTAGCCCAGGCGATGAAACACAGCGGACTGACCAGCTGCAGAATCGTCCTGAAAGGCGTCATGCCACCCCTGTGCGCCCCCTTGGTCAAGCGACTGACTCAAACCTACGAGGCAGGAATGCAAATTCGACGGCTTCGCAGCGGGCATTTGTAGCATTGCCAGACCTTACAACATCTCCGAGAAGGCAAACAAAGTTCAAGGAAGCCACTAAAGACTTCGCCGTCCACTCAGCACGGTCGGGAATCCGGCGGACCAGGTCTCAAAGTCCCCATCTCAGCATGCAGGCATCTCCATGCAGCTCAAGCTTTTTGCGGTGTTTGCTCAGATGCCGACGCAAAGCCCGAAGCTGCTTGTGGACATTGGCGGTGTGGATTTGCCTGGGTCCCATCAAACTGGAGTAACTCAACAGGCCTCCGGTCCTGTCCGCTAGCAACACAGAATGTTGTTTGCATGTTGACCTGTGCTTCATGCTCCAAGCTTCACCTGGCAGTGATGCGATTGTTGAATCAGGCGTTTGCCGAATGGTAAACGAAGGCAGCAGGAGATGGCTGTACATGGGAATCCGGTCATGATTTTTTCACGACCTGCATGACTTGCTGTTCAACTCATGCGTTCCCTCCATGCATACACTGCAACGATATTAAGAGATGCTGCATGCCCTGTTGGCTAAACGCCGATCAAAAGCCCACGATGGTTGTCCGAAAAGACCTGGCTTGGCTCAAAGACCTTGAAGGCCCGGTCAACTCCAACTCATCCTGCGCGCTTAGTTTGCTCGCTCGGCACGACATCTTCTAATGCCTTTCGCCACCGGCCTGATTTGTCGGTTGCTCCCGGAGCTCAATCTCGGTGACGCCACTTGCAGTGAACATCAAGAGAGTCTCCTCATTTCGCAGGGGCACCACGCGACTGGTCGGAGTACCATCTGCTGGAAAGATCACCACGTCTTGCTATTCACCCAATTCGCCCCTTCTGCAAGCTGATGCTGACCTGGAGCAGGCTGAGGTTCGGGCCCAGCGTGGTTCCCAGAATGCACAGTCCACTGAACTCTCTCCGGGCCGAAGCGAACAATGCAACTCCAGGCTACGGGCCTCGGACGTCGCAGTGCCTCAGCCTGAGAGGACCAATACGACGGGTTGAGCCGAGGCGCGTCCCATAGCTTGACGTCACCTTTGTCCTGGCTCAGGGTCAGCAGGAACTTCCCGGTCGGCATGTATCGCACAAGCATGAAGTTGTTGTTCTGCTCCGGGTTGACATCCGAGCCGTCCTATGTCAAAGGACCAAGGCTAAGACACAACCTCTCATCACCCCTCATGACTAGTTCGGTCGGTATTGGTTGCCCTTTGTTTCCCGCCGCCTGCACCGTGCCGACCACCCCGTACTTGGCCTTACTTAACTTAGCACAGGACATGGACATGACACTTTGCCATAAGACAGGTTTCTCAGCATGTTGCTGCTGTGTGCCTGCGACAGGGTCTGCCATAGATGGATGCCGCGCTGCCCAGCCACTGCAAGCTGCTCCAGCTGTGTTGACCTGCGCTTTCCGGGCGCATGCAGAAGCATGACGGATCAATGCCAACTGCCAGGAGAGACTTCGCTCGGTGCGAAGCATGTCCGCAGAAGTTGCCGTGGCATTCCGGCCGCAAGCCTGGCCAGAGTCGCTTGGCGTTCTGGTGAGTGGCCATGAACATCCATTAACAACTGCCGTGGAAGAAACCATCGTCGGACCGCTGTGAGGCAGACACTGCACCCTCGAGATCTCCGGGTCTCCACGGACACTCGACTCACTTGACATCATTCGGTGCCCAAGGCTTGGCGTCTGCTACACTGGACTACTCGTGAATCACTTCCCTGCATAGCTCGCCTCCGAGATGGAGAAAGTCTTCACGCCACAGCTATCCGCCACCACCACTCGACCGTTCGTCGAGATGCTGAAAATGCCCATGATCTGATGCCAGAACAGCGCCTTTCAAGTCTCTCACGGCAGAAAATGCAGAAACAGCCAACAACCAACCTGCGAACGAGTTGCGACAACCGGACTGTCACAATGGTAATGCTCCAGGAGGAGAGGCTCTTGTGCTTGCAACACCGGCTCGCCGTTTGCAAGGCTCTTGATCCCCTGGCGTTCTTCCATGACCTCGACAGCACATCGAGCGAAGTACTTATATATGATCCCGGTTCTCGGTTCACCGACCCCCCCCCCCCCCCCCCCACGCTCCCCAAGCCGAATCTGTGTGTGACTGTGCAAGCTTTTTCCACACGAGGGCTCACACGCCAAGCAGACCCACTCCCGAACCACACCACACCACAGGGAGGGGGAAGCAACCCACAACCACACCACACCACAGCAGACCCACGCAGGAAACCCAAACCACACCACACCACAGGGGGGAGTGGGGTAACCAGCCTAAGCAGACCCACTCCCGAACCACACCACACCACACCACAGGCAGAGGCAAGCAACCCACAACCACACCACACCACAGGGGGGGAGGAGGAACCATTGGGGGGGGGGAGCGGGGGGCCGGCCGAACCGGGATCATAGATCATATATGCGCCTGTCTTGCACCGGCTTATCAAGTCTGTTCGTGCAGGCTTCCAACAAGTAAACACACACAGGGCCACTTCCACGGCTTGCAGAAGTACCTGGGCTGGCCACGACAGCTCAGACAAGTGGCTTCTTCTAGGGTCATTGTCTTGTCGCTGGACTCCGTGACGAAGTCTTCCGGGAAGAATGTCTTGAAGATGGCCACCCGCCCGCTCTCAAATCCTGCTAGGACCTTACATTGTGGAGTGGCGTGCAGGTCGCAGGAAGGTGGAAAATCTCGGTGGAACAAAAACCTCATGAAAATCTTGCTGCTTGCATTGCCAAACGCCGTTTCCACCGCAAGGGCCCCATCGTCCAGAAGCCGCCGGCTCGGAAGGTACAATGCTGTCGCAACATCTCCCATGCGACGGGATGCATCAAATCCCTGGATTTGGTGAAGCTGCTTCCGCTTGGACCCATGTGAACGGAAGAAGTAGTAGACAGCAAGCTGGCCGTCCCCGATGCCTGCCACATATCGAATTCACGCGCATGCCCGTGCCCTGCCAGCACCTGCTGTCGTCCACTTCTGAATCAAAGTCAAGTGGCCTGCAGCCACACGCGGCCGGAGAGCATCGACCACAAGAGTCGCAATTTCCACTCGCGTCCGGACTGGGCTGGGCTGCCGTGCTGCCTGCTCACGTGCTAGCGCCAGCTTCCTGGCCTGAGGGAGTGGCTTGCTGCCTCAGCTCCCACTGAAAGGAAATGTCTATTTACAGGGTGCCTTGCTCCAAGCTGCTGGTGGATTCGATCTCTGCCTCCTTTTGGACCGGCTTGACCGGATTTGCGCGGCCACCGCGGCTCCGTGACATCCTTGGGACGAGAAACATGCTGAAGAAACCTGCAAGACCGAACAGTTCAGCCGAGGAGCTCGAGAAGAGCGCGCGGGGTGTTCGGTGAGCTCTTCTTGGGCATCTGAGATTTCTCCGTGTCCTTTGGCTCTCTGATTTGGGTGTCCGGCAGCGGCACACGTGCTTCGTCACCTCAGGCGAAGGCAACAGCCCGCGCATGCCGAAGACATGGTATCGCTCGGTGAAGCTCGTTCCGAGCCTTCCTCCTCTACCACTTTGCCGCGGCTTTTCGCAAAGGCGGCTTCTGCCTCTGCACTCAGCCGTTGCACCAGCCGATGCTTGGACTCCATCTCCTGACATGTTACAATGGTCTACCCCTGGCAATGCGAGTCCCAACACGGTTGAGGTAATTAGTAATTAGGAAGATAGCAGTGCCTCAAACATCCTCCTCGTGACGTTGTAATCTAAAGGGTGAAGCACGGTGGTTCTCTGCCTGAGTCAGCAAGCAAACAATCCAAAAATTGGCTTCAGCCTGCAGACGTCTTGCATGCGTAGTGGCACTGTAGTGATAAAGCGCTCCCTCTCCAGGTCCAGGTGCGTGTCCTTGAAAGAGGTTTCCAGTTATGCGCAGCCCATCACAAGAGAGGTTGAGGGCACTTTGCTGGCCCCCCTGTCCTGCATTTCTCTGTTCTCACGCTCCTTCCGAATCGCATCATTCTGTCGATGCGCTTCCCTTCGGGTCGTTCGTGACCCGTCATCACCTGACACAAAGGGTTTTGATGGAAGAAAGCACACTATCATTCTGCGGTTTGCCAAGGAAACTACGGAGGCGTATGCATGAGCATCTACCCAAGTGAAACCCAGGCTGAATGCAAACCCACTTGCTGTGCTGCGCCCTGCACGGCTCCCTTGCAAGTCGGGCCAGAGTCGCTTCCGGAGGCCGTCCCAGCACGAGGCCGCTCCAAGCGCTTCAAGCCGGGTGCAGCCACCTGGCACCCAGTGGCACCCGGCCGGGAGCCGCAAATTGAAAGATCACTGAGCTCGCTAAAGGCTCTCGGAGCCTTGGCGCCCTTCTTCGACTTCATGCCGGAGGATAAGGCCTCGCTTCTCGGCGTCAGATTATGTTAGACTTGAACATTCCCAGCCAATGAAAGTCACGGCAAGTTGAGCAAATCGGAGCAAGCTGCGCTGCTGTAGTTCGACATTCGTCTTATGTCTCCTTCGCTGCCACTGCCGAGCTTCCATACCTTCTGCGTCATCAGAAGGGGCAGAACAACCGCACGCGATGGCTTGGAAGTACGGCAGTACGGGCCTGGGAGATACAGGACTGGCCAACGGCTGCGCAGCTGCATGGTAAAGACTTGTCTGGAGACGAACTGCTGCAACCCAGATCCTGCGCAAAGTGCCTGTCGCACTGCGCAAGACTCACACGCCGCGTCCTCAACGGTGATAAAGCCGTTGCCGCGCTCATCCAGCTCCGTGAAAAGCAGGAAGGGCTTCACACCGGTCAGGGACTCGACATCATAACCAAGCTGCCTGCCGAAAGCAGGCACTACAGTAGCCCCCAGTTGACTGCTTCTCCCACGGTGCCTGCGGCAGAGGTTCTCAAGATCCAGCGCGGTTGCCTGAGCATGCCTTGGCCGCTTCTTTGCTGGGATTTTCATCACATGCGACACCTGCAGGCGAGTGTCTCGGGACTCATTGCCTGGAAAGCATTATCAGGCGTCCTTCGCTGCCACATTCGGGAAACGTGCCAACATCGAAGAAAAACACTGACCGTCATGTCTCGTGACCCTACACAGTAGATTCAGTTTACAGTAATTAGACATCCATTATGGTGTAGATGGAGGCTCTGGTAGATCTTGGCAAGGACGAAGATCAAGGCTCTCAAGCCATCCAGGCCCAGCTGCTTCAGCTCCTGCGCTTTGCTGCTGTGGCTTTCAACCATCATATTTTGGTAGTCTGGCGGTTCGGCCTCAAGCAAGGCGTCGGGGGGAGTCTGCAACGGTGGTAGGTCGTCCGCCGCGGGGCCTGCCTGAGAGCAACGTCACGGCACCAACGGCAGCAGAAGCAGCTACGTCACCTACGACCAAACCTGCGAGAAAGCACTGGCATCTTCAAGGCATCGATCAGCTGAGGCTCTCTTCGCCCTCTGTTGGTTGCAGCGGATGCTAAGCCCTGAGAAAGCAGCATGGCGCAAGAAGCTCTCAAACACTAAACAGATGGCGGAGTCACGGGCCTCGTGTTTCGAGAAAACCTGAGCTGGGAGTCATGCCGGTGTCTGCGCACCGAGATTACACGCCGAGGCGCGGAGCGAAAAGGTAGCAGCGCCACCTGCAACCAGCCTTCCGGCGCCTTCGGTGTCGTTTTGAAGAAGTGGCCAACCCTACGACGGAATGTCAAATAAACCCCAAGCTACCTGGTCAGCTTGTCGCAGCTGCCCTTCTCGCGACGAAACCGACGGAACCCAGGTCAGATTGAAGCCATCATGCGCCGCTGTCAATACAAAGAAGCGACCGCCCTCCGTGCGAACATCGGCTTCGTTCAGAGCGACGGCGACGCATTGCTCGATACCTCGGAAAGCTGCGTTCGCATCTGCTTCTGCTGCTCGAAGCAAAATCAAAGTGCTCTGTGCCGACTTCGTCCAAGGTGCGGGTCGACGGCGAGACGCCCTTGCCAAAACCAGGAATCCTTGAAGTGACCAAGCCTGCAGGCCACTCTGACGAATCTGATTGATAAGAACATTATACCGACGAATATCCCAGATAGCCGGGGAAGTGTCAACGAGGAAGCTCAACCACTTAGTTCTTCGCTTTCTTGCTGCCGCTGACTTGTAGTTTGGCGGGTGCAGCGCTGCTTTAGGCTCCGGCTTGCCGCTGCATGGTCTGGACTCACTCTTCTTAACATGCTTCAACTGCGGCTTGTGGCACAATTCAAAATCCAACCCGGCCTTTCCATTCCTTTCGGGTCACTCGGCCGGATTTTTGCCAAGGTCAAAACATCCTCATAATCGATCCGGTCATGCAGTTCTTGTATGTCACTCTTTCGCCAGTCAATCGGGACATTTGCGCTGGCAAAGTCTTGGAGGATTTGATTTGAAGATCGCTTGTTTCCTTTGAGATGTAGGATCAATTCCCACGCGTCACACATGTCACCATGTGCAGTTTTTATACCCTGTGCCGCAGCAATCAGGGCACCAATCTGCTCAAGACACTCCAATGAGCTGTCATGCAAATCCGACACCATGCAACTACACTGCACCAAGCTGTTGCTCCATTCCCGACAACACATCAGAAAAAAAAAAAAAAAACTCGATGTCTATCTCGCCGCTTCTACAACAGCGTTCGGAATAGCAGTCGGTGTCAAGTACACCAACCTACCCTGTCGCACAATCGGAAGAAGGTTGTCAGCCGAGTCAAGCAAGATAGCTTCGCGCGACTACGGTCGAATTGTCCTGCGGCATTCTTTAGCAAATTTTCTCCGGTCTACGCACGTTTTACTGATGTTGGCTAGCTGTTAAGCCCAAAATGAGCCTCTCAAAGCTCTCCAGGAAATCAACTAAATTTGGTTGTTTTATCTTTGGCAAGCGCTTTTATGATCCGGTCTATACACTTCTTGTTGATGTTGGCGAGCTTGCAAACCCGACATTGGCCGCCCAAAGCTCTCAAAGTATCAACTTTAAACTTGTTGGGTTTCCTTTGGCGATTTCTGTGGTTCCGAAACCCTTTTTGTATCCGGTTTACGCTGCGCCGGCCCTGCGTGCCGCTGCGTGCCGCCATGCCGGCTGTGGACACGGCGCATGCCACTGCATGCCGATTACATGCTCCGCCGGCAGTGCACACAGCAGGTTCCTTATCTTTACTGTAGCTAGAACCCCCAATAGCTAAAGCTGCTTGGGGAAAGATCGCATCCCCAGGCAGTCTTGGCTTCGGCTCAGTTGCCGGCCTGTCAGGCCTGGTACCCTAGAATCAGAACCGGGATTCTGAGTTAGAAGACCATTGCACAAGGCGCAAGGCCTGCACCCATGGGCCCGGCCACAAGGCCACGAAGTCCAGTGCTGCGCAAAATTCTAGCCACGATCCTGGCCGTGTGCTGGATAGTGGTGGAAAGCAGATGCTCACGGCCAAACACGGAAAGTTCGGAAAGGGTTTGAATCATAAGAACAGGCAGGGCACCGACAGTCAGTGACACATTCCTCCAAGGCTGCAGGCTCTTCCTCGCCACTATCATCAGAAATATCGTTGGAGTCGTGCGCTGCCTAAGGAACAAGCTCCAGGGAAAGGGTGTTGCTGTCGTGCCGTGAGTCGTCATCTCACGCTCTCATGACGAGCCGCAACAATAAGCAGATGCCATCCTAGCGACGATGCAAAGAACACGCACCAAAACCTCCGGACGGTCCAGCCGGCAAAAACCCGCGATCCAGCACTGCAAGCGCGGGTCTGGTGGCACGAGAACTTGAATCAGATGCAAGAGTGGGGCACTGCGTTTGTCTAGATTGCTGCCTCCGAAGGCAACCTTAGACCTATCTCCGTGATTGTTGCAGGAGTGGAACACTACAAAAAGGCTAAATACCATAAAATAGTTGCACCCTGCCCAAGGACACGAGGCGACGAGAAACTGACGAACCTGCGCACGCTCTCCACAATCTTCGAAGCTGCACCATTTTTTGGATGGGAGTGGGAGTGGGACGGCTGTCACCCAAGATCTGAGAAGCCAAGTGTCGGCTGCAACAAAGCGCCGTGCTGAATGAGGCTTTCGATGCACCACCGGCCAATCAGCACTGCTCCGGATAGCCCTGGTCCACGGGCAGGTCTGTGCTGCTATGCTTCTCAAACAACCTGCAAGACCTCGCACATGCGAAAGTGCAAAACCTTCGGAAAATAGGCAGCAGGTGTGCCTGGCACTAAGAGGTACTCTGCGGGGCGATGCCCAGCGACGGGCCATGAAGTCAAGTCATTTCTTGGCCGCTGCGCTACGCCATGGCGGCTCGCTCTACTCTTCTGGCTGCCGTGCTGGGCGGCCTTGGGCCACGCACCAACAAGAACTGAAAATAAGCCTGTTGCATTCGAGCAAGCACCATGTTGCAAATCTCCTCAGTTTTTGATCTCACATTCTGCAGCAATCACCCCGACAGGCATGATGCCACCTGTGGCGTGACAAAGACAAGGGATGAACTAGCCACGAAAAGCGTTCGCCCGGCAATCAGCTAATACTGCTAATCAAGGCACATATCTGCGAGATTGCTCATCGAAGGCCACGCGAAGGACGCCCGCATCGAACTGTGTGGCCTCCTGGGCTCCAGAAGCTCGCATGCCTCTTCGAGTACCATTTCCATTGTCCCATGTTCCGGCGCTACTTGCCCCGCCTTGACCGCGGCCACATACCTACGAGTCAGTGCCACGAGCTCAGCCTCCTCCAGCTGGTCAGAAGGCGATGTGACACAAACTCTTCTGCCCACAGTGTGTCCTCCACTTCACTCTCAACGGCCTGACGGCAAAACTCTCAGAGAAATACCAGCACGGCAGCGTCCAAGCCTCTTCCATCTGCTTCTGCAGCTCATTCACTTGAAGATCGCGTATTGCCTGTGCAGACCGTGCCGTAGGTAGCTTCCGCAGCATCTTAGAAAGCTCACGTGGCTCTTTGGAGCCTCTCTGCTGCTCAGACAACTCTAACATTCCCGATGTAGATTTGAACCAGCGGTAATATTCACAAGATCCCACCATTATCTATACTCGAAAGCAGGTGCAGGAATTAGGGGGTTTTGGGACATGTTAAGGTTTTGGGGTCTCGACTCATGCTCAGGGTGTTATGCCCTCATGCTCGGACAAGCCAGTTGACGTCTATGGTTGGGCTTGTCCATTTTCAAGCTAGCGAAATCTGAACATTGAGGATTGATGTTGAAGGGGCGTCGCGTTTACAAGTAGCTTGTTGTCAACGTTGTTGGTGACGCCAACCTGCAACCAACAGCCGACAACACAGGCGGAAGACCAGCAACATCCATGTACCTTCAGGTTCATAAAGACTGAAGTTTGAAGTGTTCCAGATGACGCAGGCACTGCTAGGCACGACTTCCTGAATCCGTTGCCTTGGTGTCTGCAAGAGCTCATCAAAACAAGAACGACTGCACAAGACTCCTGTCCAATCCGCACGAGCAAACGTGCCTGCTTGAGCACAGGGTGGAATTCACCAGTCAATACCTCCTGCTTGGTGTGCCACCCAAGGTCTGCATATTCCTGTCTTGTCAAGGCTGGTATCTGCCAGGATCTGTCACGCATGCGTTGAGTTCTGCTTTCCGGGCCTCCTCATCAATCTTCAGCTGTCTCTCCTTCAAAGGTTTTTTCAAGCAAACCTGCTCCGGCACTGGCTATCCGATCCTCCTCCGGATGCAAGACCATGCTGTGCACGGTCGAGATGTCCTGAAGCCAATGCACTTCCGAAATGAGGCTTTTGACGGTTAGGAGTGCTGGACGTGGTCATGCCATGTCATGCCGTGGGATACTTGGGCATTAGCAGCTGTGCCGTGGTCTGCAGGAGCCTCAGTATCGACGAAAACAACCTAGACCGACGGATATAACAACGTCCGGACTCGTCGTGCCTGAGCTCGCGTGGCCCATGTCAGGCTGTAGCAGCCGATGACCTGTCACAATGCAGGTGCTTTCTCCGGGTCCGCATGCTGAGGTCTGCACGCTTGCCTGACAGTCTGACGACTCGAGAACAGGTCAACAAATAAAGTGAACAGACTCCGGGGCATCTACCTCTGCACGTCAGGCATAGCGGCATAGCCCAATAGTAAGTATCACAGGTGTGCTTGTAGCATTACGACACATATTGTAGCATGCCCCAGAAAACCTTGACAAAGTCTCCAGACAAGCCTGGACAGGTGCTGCTCTTAACTTTTCTCTGACAGCACAAGGCGCCGAGAGGTTCTCCTCCGGTCATTTGATCAATTTTCGGATGATCCCCTTCACTTTCGGCACGGGCCGCTTCTTGTACGGATTCCGCGGATATGGAGCTGCGCCACGCTTCATCTTGACATCTAGCCGGACGCTGAACTCACGAGGCCGGAGGAAATCGCACCAATGCGAAAGAACCTCGGTAGCCTGCTTGTTGGAGGTGGCGGTCTGTGCACCATTCCCGTCGTCTGCGGACTCGTTGGGCTCAGGAGCAAGCACAGGCAACGAAGGCAGAGGAATGGTCATCTTCCGCATGACATCCGAGAGAGGTGCGCAGTAAGCTCCTAGGACAGCAGGCGATCGCCATGTGGGCACAGCCCTGGCGCGCAGCAGAGTTATCCAAGACCCAAGGCAACCAAGAGCCGCCATGGCCAAGCCGTGCCAGTCGCCCCGCTCTCACACCTGGCTCTTTGGACCCATCCTGTGTATCTCTTGAGCCAAGATGCAGTGCGAACGTCCACACCCATCTAAGGTCTAAGGCCCTAAAGATGTCGTCACGTGGGCTGCCGCAGGCCTTCAGGCGCGGTGAAGGAACTTCCAAACCCAACTCTCGCCGGAGATTCCGTGAAGCTGCCTGGCACACGCACACACACACACACACACACAAAAAAAAAAACAGACACACAGCATGTGCGTTTGAGATGCAGGAAGTACGGACGGCGCGGCAGTGGTTTGGTTCCTCATTGAAGGTGCAGCTCCGGTGCTTGTTTGATCACCTATGGAGTGCTACTCCTGGAGGCCTGCTGCGGCGTCTCCCCTGGCTTGGCACGGCCACCAATGAACCACCTGAGTAAAGGCCGGATTCTGGATGCCGCAACTTCGACCAATCCGAACCATGAAGATCTCAGAGACTCAGAGAAGCACCAGTCCGGCTGTGGATGCACCTTGCAGGCACCCCTGCGCCCAGGAGCTTCTGGCAAAGCACCCCTGATGAGCCTTGCGCTTGCCCAGGAAAACATGAGAACCGTCCGGTGACGTGACGAGAATGTCCGACCTATTGCTGCTCTGACAGTCTGCCAATCACTAACACCACAGGCTCGTCGGTCGAGGGCTTCGGTTCCTCGTCCTCTCTACTTAGTCACTTCCTCTAATCTAAGACTGGGCCACACCCCGCACTGCAGGAAACACAAGTAAATGCTGGCTAGTGCCGGACTCCGACTCTGTCGTCTTGCAGGCAAGAAAAGTAGATCTTCGCAAGAAGCACTAGAGTCACTAGATGGACCCTGCAGGGTTTCCACGGACTGCCTGCCCGGATCTTAAATGAGGCAAACGCATCAAGGAAAGTGCTCCCACAAAGGCTGGCACAGCCGAACAGACAAGCTGCACTCGTATGGCTGAGACTCCGCGCACTGCTTTCACCAACGCATCCAGTGCGCGGCCGTACTCTGCATCCTGGCGGCTTTCACTAGGAGAAATCGTCGTATGCAAGACCCAGCATGACCCAGCCACAATGCCTCCAGAAACAAGTGATGTGGCTTGAAGTTCCCGGTCGCGAAGCATGGGACATGCATCCTCCTCTGAGTTTCTTTTTCAAGCAGTCTCATAATTCGACTCCATGCCCTTGCCAAAGCTGTGAGTACACGTACATGAACTTCGGCCAGGGTATGATGTGCCAGGATATATCTCTGGGCTTCTACTATCCTCGCATGTCGAGAGCAACCCTGACAACTTATACAGACGTACATAATGTATATGTATATACATATATACATGTGCTCTTACATACAGACATCCTGCATCGCGCAGCACCTTGGCAGTGATTGTCCCCAATGCTCTACAGAGATATTGGACTCTGCACATGCGGGCGGCCGTGAGCCAGCTAGTCGGTGGGCCAGTACGCTGCGGCACGCGGCAGGCAAAGAGATCGCATGTTTGACACATGCAATGTCCAGCTGTTTGCAGCCTGGCCCAAGGACAGAAGCGCGGCCTCTTCTGAGGCCTGTGCTAGCACCGGTGCGGCCTGATCTGTTCGGCAGCCTCATCGGTGACTCCTCGGCAGTTCACACAGAAAGTCGGCACCTTTCACTTCACTTCTCGGACCATGAGCCGCTGGCCCCGCGCTGTGGCGATTCTCCACGTTGCCTGGGCTAAACCACCATGCCGAAGCTGCAGTCAAGCTGCAATCGAGTCATCTGGCTCAGGAAGCAGGCGGGTACCGATCTGCTGGGGATGTTTTTGGTGACGGCCTCGGATTGCGCCATGCCGCCAGACAGGATCCGTAGAAAATTCAAAACGAAGAAGATGGAAGAAGCTTTTCGATGCAAATACCGGTTGAGCAAGGCAGCTCTCGCGAGCCAGGCCGGCCTTAGCTGGGAAGCTGACCGAATCAACAGCCATGGGCCATGACGTCCTCTATTTCCACCTCATGTCACTTCCGCCATGCATGGGACTCCTGCTGTGCTCGTCCCTTCGACGACTCGGCGGACCTTCGATGTGACAGCCACGAGTACCGCAGAGCATATTCTTACTTTCGCGCAAGCATTAGCTGAGGCTGTCCAAAAACACGTCGCGGAACCTCCTTTTTACCTTCTCGGGGGTCTCTCCGGGAAGAGCATCTGCGTAATGTTGGGTTTGTTCCGCGCACATGTCCGCATGCAGAGCAGCTGAGCAGCTGAGCATGTGGCCCGTTAGAGGGTCCTTGTTGTTTGGACCTCGCTGTAAGGCCTGTTGGTACGGCATGAGGCCATCCGAACAAACATAACGAGCTCGAACTCTCCACGTGGTGCCTGGGATGCCCAGGAAGTCCCAGTTGACGTTGTGCCGGGCTGACCCTGCACTTACGGAATCAAAGCACGAACACCGCGAGCCGATCAGTCCGGAGCCTGAGAAAATGCTAATCGCGGTGCTGCCGGCACCTGGGTGCTCTTTAGGGATTCGGGCCATGCCCACCTGGGGATAATGAAGAGGCAATCCGAGTCCCAAGCATCCCTGTAAGGACTGTCTCGTGAAACTCCTGTTGCTTCCACATCCAACTCCACAGCCACAGAGTTCCACATCCAACTCCACAGCCACAGAGTGAGAGAGAGACAGAGACAGAGACAGAGACAGAGACAGAGACAGAGACAGACAGAGAGAGAGAGACAGAGAGAGAGAGACAGAGAGAGAGAGACAGAGAGAGAGAGAGAGAGAGAGACAGAGAGCGAGAGACAGAGAGAGAGAGAGACAGAGAGAGCGAGAGACAGAGAGAGAGAGAGAGAGACAGAGAGAGAGAGAGAGAGACACAGAGAGAGAGAGAGAGAGACAGAGAGAGAGAGGAGAGAGACAGAGAGAGAGAGAGAGACAGAGAGACAGAGAGAGAGAGAGAGACAGAGAGACAGAGAGAGAGAGAGAGAGAGACAGAGAGAGAGAGACAGAGAGAGACAGAGAGAGAGAGACAAAGAGAGAGAGAGAGAGACAGAGAGACAGAGAGACAGAGAGACAGAGAGACAGACAGACAGACAGACAGAGAGAGAGATAGAGAGAGAGAGAGAGAGAGCGAGAGAGCGAGAGCGAGAGCGAGAGCGAGAGCGAGAGGGAGAGGGAGAGGGAGAGGGAGACCGAGAGGGAGAGGGAGAGGGAGAGGGCGAGGGCACTAGCGACAGCCAGAGGGGCGAGCCAACGATCCAGGGAGGGAGAGAGAGGAGAGAAAATACAGTAGCGCTTTGGTGAGGTCTTTCCTTGTGTTTGCTGGGACAGGAGATAGCCGCCACTTCTGGTGGGATCCGGAGCAGGCGGTGATGTGCCTCGGGACAACTGGTCCAAGGTTGGATTTTCTCGAGCCTGCTTCCAGGGCTCCAGCTGGCTGCGACCGGCCTGCGAAGCATCGAGGGGGCTGGATTTCAAAATCAGGATCACAGACGAGAATGGCCGGCCGAACTATCAACCTTTACCATTTTGCTGAAGGGGGGTCCCCCAGTAAACTGTAAGACATCAAACAAATGCGTCCTCCAAGTTAAATGCCTTGCTATCAGTTCCCATGTTGCCCCAAACTGAACAAACGGTACAGCACAGTAATGGGCTTGTCGGTCCTTGCCTTCACCATTACACAACCACACTCTTGCAGACTCTCGAATCGCTGGAGAGGCCACCTGTGACTCAGTGACTATCTCCTTGGGATCCGGCAAAGTCTGTGCCAGGCCATTGATGCCAGCAGTGCTCCCCACAACCTCTACACAGACCAAGCTTGTAAGGATTGACGGGCAATTGCGCCGTGGGAGATCGCAACGCAGCTGGGGCTTCAGGCAGGCGCAGGCGGCGCGGGCGGGGGGGGAGGTCCCGGCTCCTCCTGAAGCAGCGCTAGGCGCTACTGCAGAATGGGAGCTCCCTAACTGAGATCCTCTGCTGCCCAAGCCATGGGAATCGCTCCAGGCGGCGGTGGCCTCGGCTTCAAGGAATCGCAGCTTTCGTCTTCCCCTTTGGGGCCTGGCCTTGGCGCGTTCTCCTCTCGAGCTCTGGCCTGCACCGGCCACACCGTCTCTAACGGCCTATCCCGCTCCGCGGCTCCGCGGCTCCGCGGCTCCGCGGCTCCGGTCCGCTCCAGAAAGTCTCTGCCGTTTGCTCCCAGAAACCACATGAAACAGGAGCAGCTACGAGGAAAAACTGCTCATGCCTACGACCTCTGCGGGAGTGCTCAGTCGCACAGGCCATGCTAGGAATTCACTCAGCGCAATGAGCGGACTACGGACAGTGCTAGACTAGACTTTGATGGGGACTAGGAGAATTCTCCTGCATGGCACCGCTCTAAGACCGCATACAAACACTCCAGTACCCAAATTGCAATTAAAGCAGGAACTTTGCCCGCAGTCTTGAATCTTGCCGAAACAAAGCATTGGCAGGGCCAAGTCCTCGACGGCTGGCTTGCTGGGTGAAACGACGAGCTGCTCCACGACACCACATCTAAGCAGTCGCACATCAGCCACTGGGTTCGTCTCCCTTTCCGGGAGGACGTGGAGAATACAACACCTCATCAGCACGGCTGCCGAGGAATCGAGTCGACAAGAATCCGTGGAAGTGCACGCGGCTTGCAAGGCTTGCCAATGAAGGCCGAGGCTAGGGCAGCACTCTGCAACAAGGCGGGAACCTTTTGAGATCGATCTTCTGCAGAAGCACCTCACCGGTTCACTACTAGGGACGGCAGGACCAAACTAGACCTTGCAAGTGGGAGTGGACTGCCTGTCCGCGCGTCGTTCTTCAACGTGTCCAGGAGCCTCTCCTGAGTGGCGTCGTTCGTCGGGCCCCCGGCCCAGGCTCGCAAGAGACGGGAGAGACGGCACCAACTAACCACAACTTACCCCCCCCTGCCCCCGGCGAACAGGCATCGGAGGTGCAGGAGGTTGCGGGGTCAGCATTTCCCAGCCAACTAAGCAAGACACTAAGGTTTCTTGAAGGCGAGCATGACCTTGATTAACGTGCGACCTCAGAGCAATGCCGTCGTGTGAGCGCAAGACAGCACGCCGCACCCCGAACTGGGTTGCAAGCTCGAGCGCATAAATGCGGTCTTCGATGGCTGCCAATTGACCAGACTGCGACGGCGAAGCAAAAAGCGGGACAAACCCAACATAGCCACTGGAAGCAAGGCACCTGCTCGGTCAAGGTGATCCATGTCTGTCGCGTCTCACGCCGCACGGCCTTCCTGAATGCTATGAGAGCTGCTTGTACGGGAAGGCTGCTGTTTCACAAGTACGGTATCCACCAGCTGAGTCACTCCACTTGGCGTACTCGACCCTCCCAGCGGCTTGCTTCCTGCTGGCTTGCTTGTAGTCCACCCCCAGCATAGCGGACGCCTTCACACGTGAAAACGTAGGCCTCGACAGGGAGGGCAGTGACATGAACGGCTTCCCCATAGATAGTGTCCAAAACCGCCACCCCTGTCTCAACCGAACTTGGCGAGGTAGCGCTGCTACAACGATGCAGCCTGCCCTCAACAACCAAGACTCAACAGCCCTAACATCGTTCTCCTCCACAGCGGACTCTGCTGCCTTCCTGGCCTTCCTGACTTCCTGGTCGCTATCGCTTGATATTGCGAGTGCTCTGGTTTGATGTGTAGTGCTCGCATACGCATCTTCTCAATCCAGCGATGCAGTTTCCGTCCAGCATTGCAGCCTGCAGCCTAGATGCCAACGTGGATTTATACCTATTGAGGTGGCCTCCTTCCTCAAGCAGTCCTGAGTCTTCGAGCTCCCGAAGAGGCATGCACATGTGCCGTCTCCCGACATCCCCCGACCGAACGTCACCGTCACATGCACGACTCCCTACAGCTGCGTCGGAAGACGCAACACGTATGCTGCTACAAGGCGCATACAAAGGTCTATGTTGCATGCGTCAAGTCGCGTGTTGTTGGACCTGCCTTCCCGAAGCCATCACGAAACGAATGCATCTTACGGGAAGCTCATCTTGAAAAGCTACACGTCGTGGAACTTTTTGCCTAGATTCTATCATCTGGCACTGTTTCGTTTGACTGATGGGCCCAGGCGTCAAGAGACCATGCGGCAGGCCTTTTCTTGCTGGTGTCTCTTGGGGATGACATTGGCGACTTCTGCCTGCTCTGAGATTTGTTGAAGGGAAATTGGAAGCAGCGATGGAACAATCGTGCCTCGTAGACCAGCTCAAGTCTCATCACATTGCGTGCTTCCTCAGCACGCTCCTGGACCTGTGCAGAGATCTGTATGGGCTCATTGGGGCAGATGCCGACCTGGCGACCTGTCATCTCGCCTTGTCGTAGCTGTCTCCCATGATGGCCTGCACGGCACCACGACATCCGACCAAGAATTAGGACAAAAGATGGAACAAGATGCGAGCCAGGCAGCAATAAGAAAGTTCATCATCACCTAGAGCCATGGCCACTCCGAGGAGAAGAATCAAATCTGCTTGTTGCCGACTACTTACTTTCGTTATGCCATCCTCTGCTGGCAAAGTCACAACCAGCATAACCACGACGCAGCTCATCAGCATCAGTCGCGCCACCCATGCCGAGTCATCCTTCGTTGAAGTTCAACTGTGCTGTGCTGCCGCTGGGAGTCATGCTGCCAGGCATCGCCACCACCCGGCGGATCGTCGGCGTCACCAAAGACACCGTGAACATAGACATACCACATCATTTCACCTATTCCCACCACAGAGAAAGGCTGGTCGTAAAGCCTCTGCTGCAAAACATAACACTCTCTCTTTGTTGGCGTCGAACAAGATGCCGAAAATGCTTTTGGCCAGGCCGCAGCAGGAAAGCGAAGACAAATGTCAGCAACATCAGCAGCATGAGGCGGAAGAAAACGGCCATGTCCCAAAAAATGGTGATCAGGGTCCTCATGAGCGACCAGCGATCGAAAGTACAGAACTGCGGCTCCGACTTCCCTAAAAGCACTGGCTGACTAGCTAGCAGCTCGCACCCTCCTGTCCTGACGAGGTGGCCTGTGTTGGGAAATGCCCGCAGGAAGCTGATCAACCTCGGTGGATCGGACGGCGAGCGACCCCATGGGTCACACGAGCCTACAGCTCCGCCAGCCTCGAGCAAACGAAGACGGTCGTTACAGCCAAGAGGTCCTTGCCGTCGCCCAGAAAAGCACCTGCAGCTCCGAGAGTGACTCTGAAGATCATGCAATCGCATCAGGAAGCTGGGGGTGCTGGGGACATCCGATGTCATGCTCTGGCCATGTTGCATGAGACAAACGTATCGTGCGGACACCGTATCGATGGTCAGCCGCAGATGGGCACACGCTTTGCAAGTGCACCCGTATCTGATGGCGGCGTCCTGTTCGAATACGGACCGCAAGCAGTGAGACGGGATTTTCCTGAGGAAGGATGCAGGAAGACAAAAGTCGCAGGTGAGTTTCTGCTGGACGTCCCCGCTCTGAACATACAGCCGTCGTCAGATCCAGGATCCTGTCCCTAAGGCAGAGCGTCGGAGCCACCAGCGAATGCCCTGCAACGACGTAGTCTCGCACAATCTGGTACGTGCACATCTGCCACTCTAGGTAGGCATAGCCTTGAAAGCTTGTTGCGACCAGGAGTAGTCCTGAACTGGGAACGTCCAGCCGATGAACGAACCCACGTCCACATCGCGGCTCCTCCGTGAGCTGAACGACTGCCGACGACAGCTCGTGTCAAAGGAAGGAGGATAATTTGCGCAATCCGGATTGGCCCTGGCTGTCCACCTCCCAGCCAGGGGGTTTCAACACAATGCAAATGCCACTATGAAGTCCCAGAACGGTTGGTTGCTACGTTTTGGCAGCTCGTTGTGTGCGCTGCACGGCGTCCGTCGTGTGCGGTCTGGTTGACAGAAATCCAGCTGCGAGATCCATCCTCAGCCCGACCTCTCGCACAACATCGCGGATCTCGCCGAGGATTGGGTGCGGCCAGCTCAAGAACGTGAAAGACCAGCCAAGCGCACAAATATCCACCAAGAAGCCATCAGTCTCCTCCGTTGTGGGGCAAGTCTGCTTCAGCAATCTGGAAGCTTGCGTTGCAGCAGCGTCAACCAAAAGCAGGTCAGCTGCAGACAATGTCGCACAGCCTTACAAAGTGTTGGCTGGAGCCTGTAAACCAGATTCCAGCATTTTGTCAACTGAGCGCTTCCCAATGGCATCGAACACAGGTGCGTTGATGTGCACCGTGCTGGCCGTTTTCCACACTGTATTGGCAGGATTTTGGACATGGGATCCGCCGATCTTGTCTTGCACGGCATCCCCGATTGCATCCACCGAGCTGCTGCCAAGCATTGCTGACCTTCTAGTTGACCAGACCGCATTAGAGAGCTCTTGGGCATTGTGCTCGGACAGTCGTTCCGCGCCAGCTTGCAATAATACCTCAAGAAGAGCTGCATCATATGCTGCCAGCGTTCCGAAGTCCCAAGCCGTGTTGGAAGCCTCTTGTGGTCCAGGCGTCTCTCCAGGAAAGCCGACAGTACAGTGCTGACGAGGAGCTGACAGAAGCGGCCGGCCTTTCGACAGCAAGCTGCTCGACGTCCGTGCAATATTGGAGACATTCTGCAGATTCAACTGGTGGACTCTGTACTGAGCGATATTGGACAGGGCAGCCGGCAAAGCCCTGCAAGCAATCCCGGTTGCGCCGAACGCCCAAAACGTGAGTACAATATCTTGGCACGGAGCTCCATCTTCCTCCGGACATGCCTTCCCGAAGTCGTCCATGACTGCTTCGGCAGCAAAGGCAATCCCCGCAGACAGCGGCTCGCGTCGTGCGGCTGGACTGGCATGGGCCCAAGCTGTGATTGCAGGGTGCCTCGGCTTGAACTACGTAACTAGCTTGATGGAAGCCTCCCCAAAAGCATCTGAAGCGGGCGTGCTTCTTTCCAGAATTGTCGCAAATCTCCGAGCCACGGATGCCGAGTCCTGCGGCGTATGCTATTGCAGTTTCACCATTGCAGCTTCAAGAGTTGCAGTCCAAAGCGGAGAATTCGAAAATGCTGCCTTCCTGAGGGTTCACCCTCTGTTCACAGGTTCCTGGACTGGCCAAAGCCTCAAATTTGCTCTTAGGCCTGTTCCTTGCAAGAGCGACCGGCCGAGTGTAGCCGTCTTGGCCAGCCTTCACCCAGCGTTGGACATGTTCTACGGGTTGGAATGGTGCAGCCTTTCCAGGGATGTCGCCGTCAAAGTCACAATCGGGCGCTGTTCCGAGTAACGCAAAGTCCTGCATGTCCACAAAGCATTGCTCAGACCTTGTGGGCAAAGTTCACTGCAGCTCTGCTGAAGCAGCCCGCATGCATGCTCTGCAGGAACTTCGCGGCGGAGAAGCAAAGATGCAACTGCCCACAAGGAGTTGGAAAGCCAGCGAGGACCGCAAACAGCCGGAGCAGCGTGCAGGTGTTTCCAACATGCATCTATGAGGATCCAAAAGCGTTTGTCTCGCTGCAGGGTTCATGGAGTCTGTGCACACTTGGCCAAGCGGTTCAAACATGTGGCGACATGTACAGCTCCGAGCTCTGCATGATGAGTTTCCACGACACTCAGAATGGGGTCTACGTGCTCGAAGCGGGCAATGACGGAGTTCCACGACCGAGCCAAGTCATCTGCAGTGTCCCTCCGTCGTAGATTCACTTGGGCCATGGCTCACCTCTAAAAACCAGAACATGTGCGGCCCCCGAGAGCCAGCCGAGTTTTCTTCTTACATCACATACAGAGAAAGCTTGAACTGCCTGTGGCTGCCGTCTTGGGCCAGAGGAACCTATTCCTGGCAGCCAAAATGCAATCGACCGAAGAGACTCTCAGCTTCAACAACTTTGTTTGGGGCAGTTGGCGGCTTTCGTGGAGCAGCCTGCTCGGTCTAGGACGCTCCAAACCACAGCCGTGCTGACCAAGGCCTTAGCTCGTACAGTACGAATTGGTTTCCTACCAGTAAGATCCTAAAGCACCTGACGAACGCCCTGGATGGCGATCGAAGGAGAGTACCAAACATGCTGCAAGAGAATGATAAAGACGAGCACAGAAACGCCAATGTGGGCCCACAGGGCTGGCTGCAAACACCAAGTCAGAGAGTCTGTTCAGATCCAGCTGCGATTCGCACAATGTCCAAGTTATTCCAAGTTGTAAAATAGCTCAGCACTGCCCGCATCTTCTCCACCACGCTCTTTGCTTCCTCAAGAGATCTTCAGAGAGTTGCACAAACGACAACATAATATCATGTACGCAGCAGAAGGCTTCAAATCAGCTGTGTCTCCGCTCTTCGAACCTCGTAGGCGAGTTGCTTCCACTCCTTCCGACGCTCCGAGAGATCTGCCGCTGCTTGACATCGCCGTGACCCACGCGACTCAAACGGTCAACGCCCGTGTCCTCGTATAAGAAGAAAAGCTGGAATATCACGAGGACAGCCTGCAAGCTGCACGTGCTCGATGGCACGCATGCAGGAAATGCCCAATCTGTCAAGCAGTGCGCTGTCGTGTCAGTGTTCGCCAAGGCACGCGGAACATCTGGAAAGAAAAGCCTCTGATCTTGCGCAGCTGAAGCAGCTGTGTCTGAGTTGTTTACCACCGCAGCTCACAGAAGCCAACAGGCCTGCCCTGAACTTTCTGAGGCACCACTGTGCCCGGTCCCCCCGCTCTCGTCTGAACGTGGGTCTTGAATGACTTGGAATGGAGCCAAGCTCACATGAGCTGCAGAAGGACAACGGTCAGCTAGGGCAGCCAAGACGCCGACCAGATTGTTAAAGTCCTGGGCTTCGTCTTCTGGAGGACCAGGATCCGCACAGCTTGCGCGGCCCGTTATGCACCAGCCAGCAAATCCCACCAAATATATCAAGTAGAGCACCAATTCGAGACGAAACTGCCTGATTTTTGCAACACAAAGCATGGGAGACTTGACCGAGCTGCGCATATTCATATTCATTCCCCCCCCCCCAGGGTCAGCCTGCCTTCGTCCCACTTTTGCCCACTGCTCTTCCAACAGGACGTGAACGAACTTGGTCCGCATTATCTCTTCGTGCTCCGACTCCTCCAAAAAAAGCTCGCAGATGTGTCTTGTTCGGTTTGCTCACTTTCCAAGCTTCTTCTTCTGGGTTCTTGGCACCTTCAGTGCTGGGATGAAGCCAACGTCGTCATCTAGGGCACCGCGAAGATACCATACTCGGATTTCCACCGGCCGCTCGGGCACGTGGACATCCTCACGAGGGTGCACACACTGTCAGCAGGGCGGGAACACTCGCAGCACTCGTCCTCGGAGGTTGGCACCAGACCTGCCAGGAATATTCAGGGAAGGCTCTCCATCTCAGGAAGCACGGCTGTTCCTCAGTTATGCCAAGACTCCTTGAAACTCGGATGCTTCGGGCCGGAAAACAGGCGCACTGTAGGCTCTGATCATGAACTCGTTCTCCTGCCGTTGTCAGTTGCAACTAGCAGCATCGACCGTGCGCTGGCCGGAGTCGCACAGGTTCAGACTTGCCTTCAGGGCCGCCCGCGACGGCAGAACTTTAAGCTTCTCTCCCGCCCTGGTCACTTCGAAGTGCCGCGGCCTGCGTAACTAGGGCTCAAACGCAGCTCACGCGATTCTGGTGAGTCTTGCATGGGCACATACCGGCTGCTGGGAGCCTGAAGCCGATTGAAGCAATTTCCGGGCCGTATATTCACTACAAAACCGCCTTTCTGCGGTTTTCTCACCAAGGAGTTGCCACTTAAAAGAAGTCTGTTAAAGGACCGAGGCAGATTGGTTAGTGAAAACACCTCGGGGGTGGGAGTTTGTTTCGCCAGGGATAAAATAACTCGCAATCGTTGGCACAGACCATGGCAGAGGTAGAGGTGCGGGGGCAGGGGGAGAAACGAACAGACTCTGAAACTCTTGTTTGACCAGTTTGTTTCGGCGGCCAAAAACAAACTGCGGCCGGGGAGACCGAAAACATAAAATCCGGCCAGGTGAGTTTGTTTCGGCACAAACAAACAAACTCACAGTTGAAAAGTTTGGGAAACTCTGGCTCGACGATTCTGCTTCGGCGGCCGAAAACAAACTGTGGCCGGGCGAGTTGTGTCGTAGGCCGAAAAACAAACTCCCACCAGGTGAGTTTGTTTCGGCGGCGAAAAGCAGACTCTGGCTGGGAAAGTTTGAGGGAGGGAAAACAAACTAACTCTGAAACTCTGACTCGCCGAGTTTGCTTCGAAAACCAAAAAAAGCTTTGGCCGTGCGAGTTTCGACAACCCTTTCGTCTAAGCGCTTCATCAAGCGTCTTCTCAACTCTCGACAAACCAAGAGAAGCCACACGAATTCGCTTTGCGGGCCAGAAGCGAAGAACAACATTAAATACAACTAAAAATTTCGACCTCTCCCTCTTCTCTCCGCTTCAAGCCTCTTCTCCAGTCTCGACAAACAAGACGGAGAAGTCATATGTGTTGAAGGAGAAGGAAACACAGTTAAATAGCGACAGACAACAAGGGGAAGCCACGCGAATTTGCTTCAAGGAGGTTAAAAGCAAAGAAAAGCATAATTCCAAAAGCAACTAATTGAAACCGAGCATCTTCTCTGACAAACAAAAGCAGCTCAACACATGAGCAACGCAACGGTAGCATTGCCGTAAAGACGTGGAACCTGTTTGCAACTGCGGCAGTTGAGACTTCAAGCAAAGCCGGTCCGCATCAGGAGACTTGGGGTTTGTCCAAGTCATGAAAATTTGCCGTTTTAGCCACTGGTAAACGAGCACTGCAGTTTCTCGCTCCGAAACTCAATGTGTCTCGCTGGCAATATCGCAAGCAGGTACAGTACCAAGCGCGTTTGAAGGACAACAAACACGATCTGCAGTTTCTAACTCCGAAACTACAACCTTTCTTGAGGGAGTTAGTTTCTCCAACCGGAAACAAACCCGGTGCTGCGGGGTTATTTTCGCGCTCGGAAATAAACCCACTCGTGTGGAGTCAGTTGCTCGATCCGAAACTAACCTTTCTGGGTATGGTGAGTCTCTTGTCCCGGAAACAAGCCCACCCCTGTGGAGTTAGTTTCGCACTAAGCAACTAACCTTTCTTGAGGGATCTAGTTGCTCCTCCGGAAACGAACCAGCGCTACATAGTTATGACATAATTCAAGTCTCGTTCGGACACTAACTGTTTGGACGAGATCCGCCGATGCTCTCGAGATGCGCACCGCATAGACTTGATTGAAAGACTTGCAAGCCGAAAATGGCAAAGATAAGCGCATGCCGCCTTGCCTGCAGTTGTGTTCAAGATGAATGTTTTTGAGCAGGTTTGTCGCCGAAACTGACGTGGCAAAGGCAGGTCCCGTCTTTGCAAATTGCTGCCCTGGCCTCGACAAATCTTGTTCGGTTTGCTCTGATGCGGGCTGGAGGTGCCGGACCCTTCCCGTGTGCATAGCATTAACTAGGCAGCGGGACCTGCTGTCTTGCTGTTTTCTGCCGAGAAAGGAAATAACCGACCCGCAGCAAGGAATACTTACCCAAGCAGGGCTTTATAGTTAATTACACAGTTACACACGTGCAGGTTGCCGTGATAAAATTCGCAGGGCCGGGCCACATGTAAAGAATGCCAAGCATGTCGTCATGTTTCACATGTCTAGCTTCTCGCCAATCGAGACGAAAAGCAAGAGAAGCAAAGCACTTGCCGGTCTACTCTGTGTGCCGCACACTCCACAGCAGACCGTGTCGAGGAAGTCTGGAAGAGTTGCCATTCTGTGACGCAACAGCCGCACGACGGTTTGTGTCAAAGCCTTCAGGGGGAAGCGGCCAAGGAGTCGTCCAATCTTTGCACGCAATGCTGCACCTGGTGTTCCGCTGGCAAGCTGCAGGCAAGCAGCGCCTTGGCTACAAGCCAATTAATACCCGAATGCCCGTTGCGAGACCCGTGATCAACTTGCAGCAAGAGCTCCCTGCCCAGGATTTCTGCATTGTCGCCAAACTGGTCCCAGGCATGGCCGTACTCGACATGGTGCCTCTGCTCCATAAGGACCATCATCAAGTCCTGCAAGCAAAAGCACAGGCCTGATCGCAATTCTGGACTCTCGGTCCCCAGATGTCCGGCCTCTACGACTCCAAACTCGTGATGCTGGAGTGCGACATCCAAAGCCTCTGGCACAAACCATCTGGACAATGGAAGAGCCTTTTGAATTTTGAAGCATGCCACCGGGTAGCATTGCGGCCAACGGCATCGCGCTGGAAAGGTGATGCCGACAGCCGGACAAGCAAACGAGCGTGCTGGGCCTGACCACGGCAGGCGCAGCAGTGAAGCAGCGTCCAGCCTCTCGCAGGCACCCCAAGATCAGACTCTCAAGACACCGACCGTACATTGGGACGCTGCAGGCAGCAAAGACAAGAGCCTGATTGCGGAAGCTGCTGGTAAAGCAGGCTTGGCAGCATCTCCAACTGGGCACAGAATGCTGAGCTGGCCTCGGCTGACGGAACACCGCAGGTGCATCGTCTGCTTATCGAAACGAGCCCGAGGAAAAAAGACTTTTTGAGAGCGTCCAGGCTGAGACTATACTGCCAAGCGCAAGAATGGACTGAGTTGTTTATGGTTCACATAGGCTTTGTCAACAGTGGCTTGAAATGTTCTGCTTGTGCGAGGTTGGGTTCTCCCAACTCGGACGTTCCAAGCGAGGGGATTCAATGTAAAGATTGCAAGACTGTGGGACTGCAAAGGCTGCAGAGTACTGCAGTGGGCTGCTTGTCCAGTCCTACGCAGAACTTCCACGTTGGCGCCCCAATCTCAAGCTCGGGAGACCATAAATCGAGTGCCCTCCTAAAACCACATGTTTGCACGCAGAAGCGCTTTTCAGAGTCTTAACAGGGAGCGATGTTTCAAAGTATGGGGGAGCGGCTGCCTGTCAGTGTAACCCCATCACAAAACGAATTCTGACAAAAAATCAAGGGCTCCAGCCGGGACACATCGTCAGCTTTCATCTTTAGGTCAGGCAGCATAAACTCGAGCGACGGATTGAGGAGGTCATATACCAGCACGGACCGATCTCCACGCGCAGCTTCTTGCTGGGGTGACTCCACTGGATTCTGGAGGCAAACCGCCTTGAACAGCTGCTCCCCTTTCAAGATGACATCGCAGACATGTCCGCTCAAGGAGAGCACTCGATGGGCTTGCACGCGTGTCTGCACAATATCGTTTTCGGCACGATGCCGCCCCAACAGGAAGAGGTGGACTCGTCCTGCATTGTCGCCAGCAGCCAACAAGCGACCGGAGTTTGCAAAACGTAGGACGGACGGTGCCAATTGCGAGAGCTGCTTTCTTGGCAAGAGGTCTGCGTCTGTGGGCTCGCTGATATCAAAAAAAGTGCGGAAGCCACACCGCACTTCATGCACAACGATGCGGGAATCTGACCCACTGCTGGCCAACACGGCTGCAGGCAATGCTTCAGCTGTCGGCGGGGGGATCACTCCAGTCTGTGAAGGCCTTCTACCTGACCGTGGCTCTTTGACGGGAGGCGAACCCGAACGCCTGGCATCATCGCGGTGCCGCTGGCTCCCATCGTGGCCAATAGCCAGACAGCGCAGCCCCGGGCCCATGTCCAACCTCACCTCGCAGATCTCTCGCGCGGCACCTGCATCGTTTAAGTTCCAAATGCACGCCACGGCCATAGCACGCAGGTTCACACCACCCGCAAGGAGTGCTGTATGTCCAGGGAGGAAGGCCAGTGCCGCGACGGCAGCCCCAGGCAACGAGAAAGTGAGATTGGCCTTTGTAGTGCCTTGTCGACTGATCCAACAAGCCAAGCCAACGACCGTCTTCTGAGAGTGTACGCCTGGACCTGCTGCTGCCACCACTCCACTCGTGGGGTCGTCACCTTTGGCCGCTACAGCCTGCAAAGTGTGTGCGTGCTCTTCAGTGCACAGCTCCTCGTCCGGTAGCCGAAAAGCCTGCGAATAGAATGCACCACAGCGGCTCACAACTCTACTCTACTGTATAGCAATGCAGGCAAACCGAAGCCGTCTGCCTTCATCATGCCCCCACCCTGGAAACACGCCACAAGGAGGTCACCATCCAAGGCCACGCTCTCTGCGATCCATTGTCCCGCCACTCCGCTCACCTGTGCAAACGCGCAATCTAGACTGCCTTCTTCAACACCGTTCCGCACCTTTTGCCGAGTCATGTCACCGATTTGCCAGATGGAGAGTCCCCTGTCGTGCAGCTCAACTCTGAAAGGCAAACATGACACAGGAGATGCAACTCGGCGGAGGCCTCGACCGCGACCTGCCAAGTTCAAATGCAGGACGAACATCGAGGCATCGGGCAGAGACACTGACATGCCCTGTCGCCAAGCCTGGCCCCCTCCGCAGCTCCAGCTGCCTGCAGCTAGACGCAAACAGCCACTGCGGTGTCACTACAGAAACCTGCGCTCATTCAAATGCAAGCCGGACACCGAAATCGTCGTGTCCACGGTGGGGGTTTTGGTGGGGCTGGCGTCCAGAGATTGTGCCATCGATGGCTTCAGATCTGCCCCTGCCACCTGCAGCGACCACGGCATGTGGATATGCCGGGCCCCACACAACCTGTGAGCCACAAGGCAACAGTAACAACAAGCACTCACTCAGCCAGGAACTGCGAGGAAGTTCCCGGTATCGGAGCAGGCCACCACCGGTCTGGCACGGGAGCTCCCGCAGGGGATCCATGTGCCACCGCCGGAATCTCGGTCAAAAACAGCACATTTTGCCGGTGCACGGCCGGTCCTGAGCAGGAGAGGTTAGCATGATGAGCATGGGGATGGATGCTGAAAGGGAGGCAATGCAACAGGACGGAGTTCCCGAGCCGAAACAGTGCGAGGCACCGTTGAGATCGGAAGCCCACTGCCACCCAACGGCAATCATCTGCGGCAGCAAGCAATTGCGGGGTCTCACCGTTGAAGAACCACCTGGTGCATCTCGACCAGACGGTCATAAGACTTGGGCCGCAGGCATTGGGATTATGCCCTCTCGCAATGCTAGAACGATACACGCAAAGCCGGGTTGCTTTCAGGAAAAACAGACTTTTGCTTGAAGGCTCTAAGATGATTTCGAGCTTAGTGAATTTAATGTTTCTGGCAAACCCAGATCGCTGAGCCTCCGCAGAAGAGCTCCAGACTCGGCATTCACCAGTCCAACCTTGTCTTGTCTTAGTCGTGAAAGCTCACAGTGCTGCCGGCTTGTAATCTAAAAGGCTTATGGCAAGCTGCAGATACCAAAAGCACTAGTCACTAGTGCACCCAGAAGCAGACTTTGTCTGAGTGAGCGCCACGACAAGCATGGAGGAGTCAAGCCAACAGAGGGCCGGAATGCTCGAGCTAAGTGGCACCTCCTTTGCGCGCCATAGCCTGAGCCACAAGACTCTGCCATCCCTGATTGGCAGTTCCACAACTTGCATCGCGACTAGCTACTAGTTACCTGGAACCAGCAAGAGGCAGCAAGGTTACAACAGCTAGTTTCCGGCAAGGCAGCTCTTGCGTCTCGAGGCTCCACACTGAAAGAGTGCTGGAATGCTCCAACCACCGCTGCGATCGTCGTTTGTTGGAGCCCATGGCACCTGATGGCAATGCAGGGTCTGCACTTTCACAAAAGAAGACGGCATGAATCGGCATGAGGCACCTTCGACGGTTTCCATTGGGTTGCCGGCGAGCTGACCTGCAGAGTGAATTGGTTGCAGGCGTGGGCGACAACAAAGCTTCCAAGGATATCCTAGAACAGTCGCACGAACGTTGTCAAACGCACTTTCTTGAAACTCGCCCGCCCTCCTAAGCTGGAGAGACCGATCAAAGCTGGTCTTTGCAGCGAGGAGATTGCGTGCCTCCTGTGCCATCGCCCCTTTCGCAGCCCACTGCCAGCAGCGTGTTGTCTGGAGAAGCCGCAGCGCACAACACACGGCTGTTGCCAAGATCCAATGTTTGCAGGTTCAAATCTGGGGGCTGCAAGCGAAGAAGAACCTTTGTGCACTGGCAGGGACAAAGGGACGGAACACAAGCTCAGGCGAAAACAATGCTAATCACTTCCGATTCCACTTCGCTCCATTGCCAGAGAAGCCACTCGCTTTTTCTGCAGCATGGTTTCCACCTCGTCCTTGCTCCGGGGCAGTTGCAGATGCAGGGACTTTCCCATCGTCGTCGGGTCAAGTGATCGCCAACCAGCAAGTAACCAGCCTTCCAGATTGCAGCTTTATATTTCATTAAACTACCAAACCGTCTAAAGACGCAGAGATCCCCGTCAATCGGGACCTGCTGGCAGATCATGGCTGATAGATTTACCACTGGCTTACCACAAAGGCCTTCAAACATGCATACTGAAACGAGCCAGCACCCTTCTTGGGCTGCTGGGACGAGAAGAAATTGGAGATGCTAGGCATTACCCCTTTTTCTCCACTACCACATCCACAGAATAGTAAGGAGGAATGCTGTAAGCGGACTCGATGAACTTGTTTATCAGTTTATCATGGACTTGGAGATACGTTGCAGTATAGCTACAGACTTCGCCACGACCATTTGGTTGCCAGCAACCTTCTCGTGGCGATGTGTTCGCACATCAGGTCCCGCATCTGTCTGGCAGAAGCGCCATGGCATCTTTCACAACTATACCCCGCGCCTGAGGAGCCACGTACGCCCAGTTGGTGTGCCAAGCCTCCTTCATGGACAGCAAGCACCTGTGTATGTCATTCTGAAGTAGTCGCGAGCTCGTCTAATTACTTCTCTCTCGCGTGTTCTGTGCGAAGCAGATAAGTCTTCTTTCGACATGATCGTGCACAGTCTATCCCTGGGCCTGCAAACTCTCATTCTCCACCGTGAATGATAAGTCATGACCTCAACCCGATACACTGGCAGCAGATGCATATCACACCTCTCACATGTCACAACCCTTCTTGAATGACATTTTGAAAGCGTTCTGGGGTGATTCATGCTGCAGACAGGCGCACTGGGAATTTCGTCCCAGTAGATAGCATCAATCTGACGTACATCTCTGGGTCCGGTATCTCGCCCATGTTTTGATGCAGTTGACCGGCCTTGCAAAACGAGTCTTCCAGCGAAGTTGGGGCAGCTTGGTCGGTGCCTTCAAGCCCCCAAAGAAGGACTCGTCGATCTGCCGCAAGTATAAGATGTTCCGAAGCGGCTCCTTTCTAGCGGCAAGCGAGCATACACCGTGCAAATTGCACACAAGGTCCGCGGTCCTGTGGAAGAGAGGGAGTGGCCAATACAGTGCATCTCCATTTTTGGAAGGACCAGGCGGCACTCTTCCAGCAGCGTGTCGGCCTGAAATCGGCCGACGACAACACCTACTTCCGGCACAGCAATCCGACAGTCTGCTCATGTATGCTGTGTGGCGTCAAGCTATCGTCTCTTTCTTGCGCCGAGGAGCATCGAAGAGAACAACAACGGTGCACAGAGGCCCCGCCGAAGCTGCAATTGCGATTCGAAAACCGCTGTTGCAGAAACACATAGATCGGAGGCCCCATTCACGACGAATGGCTGGGATCAATTCGCCTTTCAGCGTGCATGTCTTGCATTGGATTGCTGAGGTCTTGCAAAGCTACGATTCTGCGCGCCTACAGAGCATTTATGGCCAGAAGAGTGGACGCTCCAAATGGTGATGCAACAGCTCTCCACTCCTTTGGAGCCTTGGCTCCGCATTCCCAGCGGCTCAGCACGTAGAGTTTTGAAACACGAAGTGCAGTTGAGCACAGGTGCGACTTTGCCGATCGCGGAGACCCTGCACCCGGCTATCTCTGCCTCCACCAAGACAAAGGCTCCACAAAGGCAGGGGATAGGGCCGATAGGCGGATTGTGAATTGTGAGCCAAGGATCCACCCCCACAGGCCACAGCGAAGCAGCCACCACCTGGTCCCCAGCAAACCTCTACCAGTGGTTGCTGCATCGACAGAGACCATAGTTTGACCGCAGCATGGGCCTCAGTCAGAGAGTCGACGTGTTGCAACGTTCAAGGTACTTCATCACCTGACAGCACCGAGTCAGAAACCTCGGCGGCATTGGGATCAACATCATACAGTCCCACGGTACCAGTGCTGTCCTTGCCAGCAGGCCATGTGTAAGTTGCTGGTTTGTGTGTGCCTCTGATAGCCAAGAAGCACCGACTAGCAGCAAGGGATAGTTCGGCCCAGGTCTGGCAGCCAAGCACGAAGCCCTGGCATCCTCGTCACTTGGCTGCTCAGGGCTCTCTTCCACCGGTCTGAGCACCTCACCTTTGCAAGGACTGGCTCCAAGTAGGTAGCAGGCAATGCTGGCAAGGTCCTCGAGATGTAGAATGTAGAAACGCTCCAGACATGGAAGCTCGCAAGTGGGGGTGCGGGGTGTCACTTTAAATGCGCATCACATGCAGTTTCTTAACCGCGAGGACTCTTTCTGCAAACATCCGCTACCTGTAGGTGTTCGACAGATTCGGCAGTCTGCCGCTTGTCTCAGGAGTTGATGTGCGTCAGCTCACTCAAGCAAATGATAGCAAGCGGGGCCGCAGGCCTTCTCTGCAGCTCCACCAATTTCTCTTCATCCGCACTGTTGACTGCTTGGTCCGCCTGTCAGCGCTGAGTACATCCAGCACATACTCTCGCACGTGAGAGGGCCTGCTGGCGAGAATACGACAGGTCCGGGCGCTGCCAAAGAGGCAGGAGAGCCTCGTCTGAACCTGCCCGGCCAAGTGCATGATGTCTGGCTCTCAGGTGAGTCGTCTCATCGTGTGACTGCATGCGGCTTGCCGGTAGGCTGTGAGGCCATGCCAAGAAACCATGATTCTGTCAGATTCTGTCTGAACTCTAGTCTACCACAAACCCAACGTTTGTATTGGAATGACCCATCTGAACAGGGGCCTGTCGAAGAACACCGCAGAACTTACATGACAAGGCTCATCCGCCTGCATCCTCATCTGGCAAGACAGGCGCACTGCCAGAGCAGCACATGATGGCAGATGTTACGACAGGCCATGGCCAAACGTTCGCCCCTTACAGGGCCTCTAATCCTAACAACGTTGGGACAACCTGTCTTCGACATTTTTCTTAGACACGTCACAGCATGTCTTCTTGATTTCGTCGGAAGCTTGTGCAATGCTGTAAGCAGCTAGTGTAGCACTGACCCTGATTTCTGGTGCTTGTTGTCAATTACAGCAGATATTCCTTGAGGTTCCACGCGCCAGCAATCTGCAGAAATGTATGCATTACATGACCAGCGCCCCGGATCTGCACCAAGGATGACGACAGCCCTGCCTGTGCAGGCAGCATCCAGCTGCCGTTACTCTGCTCCTTCAAGCAAAATAGACTCGAAGCTCGTTCTGGAGTGAGTATTTTCAAAGCTCCGGAAAGCCCGTCTAAGCTGTCCACACTGTCCTGACTCACACCGGCATTCTGTGACGACAAGCGTCGCTTCAAGATACATGTCAACACAGGCTGCCCGTTCCTTAGCATGAACAATCGCCGCCGAGTCTTCTTCAATGACTGGGCCGATCACCCCAAAGCAGCCCCGACACATCGACTCAGTTGCTCACTGGTCCCGCTTGCAAGCTTGGAGGTTGAGGCGGTCAGCACCTTAGCTTGCCCAATGCCGACATGCGCCGCCTCCTGGATCACATGCGCAAAATCCCCGCTGGCGTTGTCAGTGCCGAACCGGGTGGCTTTTCCAAGCGCAGCCTGCAACATGCATCCATATGTTCCACAACACGCAAAAATTCAGGAACACCAGAAGTCAAGCGGCCTGTCATCGAGGCCAGCATCCATCCAAGCAAGCCTCTGCGGCTTCAAGCCTTGACCTGGAGCCTCCAACCTCAGTCCAGCACATCCGTCCCGTGCCAGCTACCACGGCTCCGACTTACGCCGGTTGTCTGTCTCAAATGACCAAACTCTCTCGCCAGAACTCTGGGGAGCTGGCTGGATCTCTGCCAGCGGCCCCATTTGGCTGTTAATGTAAGTGTTACGCAAGAGGAGCTCCTCCAAAAGTCGCCACTCCGAGACTTGACCCTTGAGGTTATGGCGTCCTCGCACTCCCAGCTGCTCAAATTGCAATCGCTCCAGTCCGAACCTTGGCTGCCCATGCGAATCTCAGCTTGCACGGCCATGCCCGGCCGTTCCTGCACTACAGTCAATCGTCAAGCCAACAGCAGCAACGAGACCGCACGAGGCATGCGCGCTTGCTAAAGCAAACGATGCTGCCACGGACAAACAGTAACAACTTGGCCCTTGACTGAAGGATTGTTTGGATTGGCTGACCAATCGCCTCACTGGTATCTGCTTCAACGCCGCCGCAACGTTCAAATGAGCCAAGTGGCCGCTCGAAGCTCAAGAGCTGCTGAAGAAAGGAAGGCTTCAGTTCCAGATCTGGCAAAACTTGGTAAGCGATTTCAAAACGGGATCCAAACATCTCTGCAAGCGCCTGGTCGCCTTGAGCTCAAGAATTCCATGGTCTTCCGGAGGCCCCATGCATACTTCTTCATCATATAGCAAGCCATGATCTCAGCCATGACATTGCATCTTGGATCTGTCTCCGGCCCCCGGGCGGATCTAAGCATCGCGCGCAACAGGATCGCGACCTAAGCGTACAAGCAACAGGAAAATGCAAGAAGTTTTTTTCTGTCTGCGACTTCCCACAAAGTCTTTAGGTCTGTGTTCATTGGCGGTGATGGTCCGTCCAACAAGCCAGTGGAACCACAATGATTCGAACCTGCAATCGCTTTGTTCCATGAGTACACATTGACTATCCTACATATGACAATGCAAATCTGTATCTCTCCCTTCACCGTCGCCACCGAGAAGCCTGCTACCCCAAAGCCGACACAATTTGCAGTTGTTTTGCAGTTGCTGCACCATGCACTGCAAGCTGAGATCAGCGCTGTCCTCGAACACTGTGGATCAGCACGCTCTCTGCTGCCTAGCAAATAAGTCACCGCTCAGTGTGGGATAGTGCGGGCACCTTGGAAACCCAATGCTGCTTGCCTCCAAAGCTTGCTCCACGAAGCTGAAGGTTTCGTTGGCAACCACATCACCTAATTCAGTCTGCCAGCGCGGCCGCACACGCAAATACTCGTGACGCCTGCGACATGCAACACTGTGCAAAGTGTGCTCATGTTTTTTCAATCCTTTTGGCCAGCTGTACATTACTGTACATGGCTGCTTGAATGCTACTTACCAAATGATGCCTGCAGTACCTGTGCTAATGATCTCATATTGTAAATTGCCTACGGCCAGCTAGCTGGCATTTGAGCAAATTCAAAACTGGGAAAAGGGCCACGAAACTGTTTTTTGCAGCACAGCCGCCCCGAGCCGCTTAAGACTGCAGGTTGCAGTTGGCACTGGGATTTGGACGTTTTTTTCGTGCAATCGGCAAAAACTGGGCGAGAAAAAATCCAAGCCCTTCCTTCCCCGCCCGTGGCGTTCAACTGTTTGTCACCTTGGTTATGTCTACGCACGGGCTCTTGGGCATTCCGCTGTCTTACACGATCAAACACAATCTCAGACGCATATGCAGCCCCAAGGTTGCAAGTTGCAACAGTGTGTTGCAAGTGCGCAACAACGTTTTGTCTTCCTTTCGACTCATGCTTGCATTATCGCATCCCTGACGGTAGCCTTCGCATATTTGGCCGCAACAACGCCACCAGCGCTCTTCACCGCATGGCCAACAACGCGGCAACAGGGTGCGTCGCGAAGCCACGCTCGGCAGGCTCGTGGCAGCACCACGCAAGGGGGCAGGAGCTCGCACGAGCAATTTTTTGATGCAGGACATACACATACCTAGACAAAAAAATCCGCATGTCTATGCTGCCCAAATTGTGCAACTAATCTTGACACCCTGTTGAAGCCAATATCGGATTCATTAAAAGGGGTCAATAGAAGCCCTGCAGCCAGCATCAGCCGCATCATGGGGGCGAGAACAACCCGTAGGTTTCTTTTTTTTCCACACGCCTTTCTGCAGCAGCACGAAAACAAGCTACGAGGAAGAGGATGGGTGTGCAGCACCGGTGAGATGCACATCACCGCGCAGGCAGGCGACTGGGATGTAGCGGGCTGTCTACCCGGTGCTCGACGAGCACGTCGCTGAGGTCAGGGGGCGAGCCATCGACGTTTGCAGCGCCGCGGAGGGGCAGTGACAACCGCGAGGCTGCAAAGGATCTGTGCAAAGGCGAGAAAGCCAGACCATCTCTGCACCCACGCCGCGGTGCTGCTGGCACGAAGGTGGGGGGGTGCGGACCGTGCTCGGCTGCGGGAGAGGAGTCGCACGAACTGGACGGCCTCAGCTCCGACGTCCAGCGACTTCGATGGCAAGAACCTCGATGCGCCGGTGGTCGTGCCTCTGGATGGCCATGTTGAGGTCGCGAAGGAGGACATTGGCTGCGACTGTCCGGCCTCTTTGCAAATGCGTGCAGCGGCCGACTCCAAGGGAATGCCTCGACCGCGGAGGAGTCCAGCACGCGGGCAGGCTGCACGGTGATCACCGAGTGAGTCAAAATGAATGCCACAACGGCAGGCCGCAGCATCGAGGGGCAGTGATGAATCAATAGCTCTTTGTAGGTTTCGGGAAGGGATTGTGTGACCGGTCGTGAGTCAGCTTTGCTACCATCTTTCCTGATAGCCGTTGTTGAATTCCTCCTCGTCCCGCCGTAACATACAGGTTCGAGGTGGGTGGGAGGGAGCACGTCCCATAGCATTGCTTGCAGCTGTTGCAAGCTTGTAGTTTTTTTTTGTTAACGCGCTTCTTTTCGAATCGTGACCGCGGTCCCAGTGCACGTTTCAGCTGCGAGCTACGGGAGGGTTCAAGGCGCCGGCAGGCGGCTTGCGCCGAGCGGGGGGCCGCCGCGGACCTCGGCGAGGATTTCGTGGAGGTCAGGCGCCGCACCCGCATCGCAAACGTCACCACCAGGCAGCTCGAGGAGGGACGCCGCAAAGGCACGCATGGCAGCGACCGCAAGGAGGCCGGACCAACGTTGGACCCAGCCTGCACAAGCAGCAGCTCGGAGGAGGGGTGGAAGGCTGGCCGCACGGTGCCGGGCAAGGTGACGGAGGAAGGAGGCAGCTTCAGCACCGAAGCGCCCGCCGACCTCGACCCCGAAAAACGACGAGACGGGCCCGTCGCGCGCTAGCGAGCTCGGGGTACGTTTGGCGCCGCTTGCGGCGCGCGGCGGCTTGGACGGCCGCGCCAGGGCGCTCGGCGGCGCCCGGCTGCGGCTCCCCGCTCCGCGTGACAGGACTGACGATCGTGGCATCAAGCGCGAGCTGCGCCCCGTGCCAGAGGGGCAGGCCGCTTGCGACGACCTCAATGCGACGCGCGTCACTGACGGGAACATCGATGTTCATGTCAGCAAGCCGGACGTTGCGTGCAACCCGCGCGCCGCCTTCCCGGCACACACGGGCGACCGCATGCTCGAGCGGAAGGGCTCGCGTCGCCAACACTCCGGAGGCGGCACAAGCGGCGCGGTGGTCACCAAGCGGGTCAAGGCGGCCCCGGCAGCGGCAGGTGCGCGGCGTCAGGGGCAGTGGCGGTGAGGGCACGGCCTGAGTGGGGTCCAGCTTGCGAAAACAGCAGCGCTCGGGACGCAGGGTTGAGGTGAGAAAGGTGTGTCTCAAGCGCGCGCTCGTCGCAAGCTGCCACGGCAGCCCTCTTGCCAGCCACGCAGGTGGCCGTCCCCGTGCGGGGGTTGCGGTGCGGCAGGCGCGGCCGCAGCGCTCCAGTCGGGTACGGGAAAGCCGGCCTCACGTACTCGCGCCGCAGCCGTGCAAGCGGCGGCGAGGGCTGGCGGCATGCCAGCGTGAGGCGGACGAAGGCTGGCTTGCAACTCGTCCTGCCACGAGGCCCAATAGGCGGCCGCGGCACCGGAGGTGGCAGAACGCAGACCCAGGCCCCCTAACCCGAGCGGAAGCTGCGCCGTGCCAAGGGCATCATTTCGCAGCTCGGGTGCTTCCTCGCCGTAGAGCAAGGTGCGGAGACACAGGGCGACGGCACGATCATGTTCGCGGGAGTAATCGGCGTGCAGTGCGGGGGGAGCATGCGGAGGAGGTATAGTTGGCGCGGGGGGACGCGCACTAAAGTAGCAGCAACCAGGCTGCCTGCAGGTCGCCGACGAGCCCTTGGCGCTCTTCTGCAGGCAAGGTCCAAGCCCCGACCCACACGTCAGTGGCAAGGCTGGGGTCCGGTTGGAGTGCAGCGAGGTTCGGCGGTTCCTCTCCAGCTGCGTTCCAGACACGGGTCTTGCCCTGGTTGAGCTGGACTCGAGCATGGTCCCAAAGGGCAACGGCGAGGGTACCGGACAAGGTGGCGACGCGCTCAGGGGGGCAGACGATGTAGGTATCATCGAGGAAGGCGAACACGCCTTCGCCTGGCTGCAGTGTGGACGCGACAGCATGAAGGGCAGCGTGCTGTGCCACCGCATAGAGCGCAGGCATGAGGGGGTCGCCTTGCTCGCCGCCCTCGGCTTGCAAGATCTCGTGCTCGGTGCCCGTGTCGTCAGTCCAAACGTAGCTGCTCTCGGTGCCATAGAACTGGCGAGCGAACGGCAGGAGCGGGGCAAGCTGAGGTCGCGAGCGCAGCCCTTCGAGCATGGCCTGTCGAGAAACGTGGTCGAACGCTCCTACGGCGTCGACCGACAGGACCGTGGTGCGGGGATTGCACTCGGTGGCGACCTGGAGGAGCTTGTACAGCGCCTCAGTGCCCGCACGCGTGCTCAGGCCGAACTGATATGGCATGCATGCCGCCTGGAGGGCCTCCGCGAAGTGCTGTGCCAAGGCTCGGGCGACGAGGCGGCGAAAAACATCCCCGACGACGAGCGCACGCACCCGGCCGTTCGGCTTCCGGAGCGCTACGATTCGTCCAAGGCGTGCGGCTGCCAAGACAAGCGCCGGCACGTCAGCGTTGGCGAACCGAAGTGCTGCCTGGTGGAGCAAAGTGAAGTCGTCGGGGTCGTCCAGCAGCAAGCGCAGGTGCTCATTAGTCATGCCTGAAGGGCCTGCGGCCGAGCCTCGCCGGGCCGCGCGCAGGTTGGCCAGCAGGAGCGTGTCTGGCCTGTGTCTGGCATGGGGCATGGCTCCGCGACATGGTTGAGCACCTCCGGGCTGAGTGGCGCGACTGGTGTTTGAGGTCGGCGGCTGGGGTCCCGAAGTTCAGCGAGCGTAGATTGGTTGCCGGCGGCGAGTGGCTCAGCAGTGAAGGCCCGACTCGCTGCAGAGAGTTCCTCCAAGTGGACGAGCGCGGTGGCGCGCGCCGCTCGACGTTCCGGGTCGGCCCCGTCAGCAGGTGAGCGCGGGGTAGGCCGCGCGGGAGGTGCGGCGCAGGCCGCGCGGAGAAGCGAGGGCCATTCGCCGCGGCGGAAAGCGTCCGCACGCCGCTCGAGCTCGGCGGGTTCGATGCGCGACTGGCCGGGCTCGCGGTGCAGCAGCATGCGGGGTGCCAAGAAAAAGAGTTTCCAGCCACGGGTTGTGTCGTCCGGCCCGGGGCCCGCCACGGCCTGCTCCAACCCCGTCCGCAGCGCATAACGGAGAATGCCTCGAAGTTGGGTCGGAGCGCTCTGGCGTGTGAGTGTCCGACGGCGCAGCTCAAAGGCGAGATCAATGTCGTCAAGCTGCTCGAGGCCGAGGCGCACGCCTGTGGAAGCAGCGCCAACCCGTTGCTCCGCCTGCGTCGGAGCTGCGGCGGCCGTGCAAGGGGCGCCTTCAGGCAACGGAGGCTCTGGAATCCTGTGTCCGCGTGCTGCTCTGCGGCCGCGACGCCCTCCGCCTCGCCCACGCCTTTGCTGGGCAGCGCCCGGGGCGCGCTCCGAAACAACGGCAGCGACCTCGTCGTCGCCGGGCGAGTCGAGGCCATCGTCACCGTCAGACTGCCGTGCACCGAGGGCTGCAGCGGCGGGACGCGGGCCAGCGGGTGCAGGAGGGACCGGGGCCTCGTCGTCGCGGCGAAAGGCATCAGAAAAGCGGTCGAGGTTCGCAGCAAAACTAAGCCCCCCATACAGTTGCAAACACACTTCCTGCGCTGCTGCATGGATGTAGCCTTCGGCAGAAGCGAGCTGACGAACAACCCACCCTAAATGCAGCTCAGCGCCGGAGGGCAAGGCCTGGGCTGCAGCGATGATGTTTTGGGGAGGCGGAGTGTGGTGCCGGGCAGCTGCCTCCCGCAGGGCATCGAGGAGCAGGGCGGCCGCAACCGGAGCCGAACGAAGGAGCGTGTGGCGTGCTTCACCCCACCAGGGCTGGCAGCGCTCCTCACGGCTCCAGGCTTCGACAGCTCGCGGGGACAGGGTGCCGCACGCGGCGTGCAGAAGCGGGACGAACAACCAGGAGTTTGTGGCTGAGTGCGGGTTCCCTGCTGGCGGGCCGACTTCGTACCACGACCCGCGCACAGGGGCTGGATCGCTGGCAGGCGCATCGGGGAGTCCGGCGAGCGCCTCGGGTGCCCCGGCGATCGGCTGGGGTTGCCGTCCGCAAGCGCAGCACAAACAGCCAGTGCGAGCTGTGGCGTCGAACTCCCAACTCCGAGGCCGGCGACAGTTGGCACAGGGCGTGCCAGCGTCTGCAAGCGCCGCAGCCTCTTCCCAGTCCAGGACTCGCGAGCAGCGCGGGCAAGCCCACGACAGTCGCCATGCCATGATGCCGGTGTCGCCGCGGACGGCGATGGGTGACCACTGCATTCTCCTGTCCGGGAGCTCGACGAAGTTGATTTCCCCTTCGTCCCCACGCACGGCTGCGACTCGGCGGCAGCAGAGCACGCGCACATGAGTTGGTGGCTGAGGTTCGGGCGCATCGTTGGATGTGAATGTGCGGATCGTGTAGTCCGCAATGCCTTGGCGCACGGTGGAAGGGGCGGGCAGCCGTGTGGGCGCCTCGATCCCCCGTGCCGCACAAGCCGCTCGCAACCATTGGTCGTCGGCATCGGCCCAGCCTCCCGCAGCGCAGACCGGGCAGTGCATGTCTGCTGGAGCATCGGCTTGGGCCCGCTGCTGCGCAAGACACGCGAGGTGCAAGCGGTGGCGGGCGCACGTCGGGTGGAGGACTGCAGATGCCTCGCCGGTGGTTGTGGGGTTTTTGTCCCACCCGCCCGCCCTGGGTAAGGAATCTTTATAATGCCGGGAACCAGTGGCCCTATGGGACGAGTCCTATGGGACATGTTGTTTGCTCCTGCGGCTGTCTGCTTGAGATTCAACCCCTGAGACGGATACGTCTGCATGAAACATGCGCGTTTTGACTTTAGCATGTTTCTTGTTAGTGCCGCATGTGTGCCTGAGCTTGGACAATCGCTCATTCAATTGTATCAGTGTTTGCTGCGAGCGACCCAGAAACCTATGAGCGCAGACGCCGGAGCAGGAGAACCCGATAAGCCGCTGAATCAAAGCGCAGCTCCGGGCACGTCGGGAGGGCGGTGTAAACACGGCCGGCAAAGGGACCCCCCACGCAATGCTCGCCTCATCAAGCGCAGATGTGAGGCCTGCAAGTTCGGTCGGACGAATCCGTTACCCAAGGTTAGTAGTCCCTCGCACGCACTCGGGCGGAAGGTCTTTTTCCATCGAATGCTTGAAAGCCGGAGGTCGGATGTGAAACTTAGTGTGAAACAGACCTCGGTAGGACGGGAACCACGGTCCTTTTGGCGGCGATCGGACCGGCCGCAAGAAAGAGAAGGGTGAAACATTAAAGGCTAGTGTACAGAACGGAGAACGGACACCAGTGCAGAGCACGTGAACGGAAGTAGGTGGACGGACAGTACCGGACCGGCCAACCCTCAGACCTCGCAGGAGGAACAGGGACGGCGGCGGGTAAGTCAAAGTGCAACCGACCCGCTGCGAGCCGAAGCTGCGGCGGGCGGCTGCCGTTGGAACTGCTGTGCCAGGGAGCGCAACCTCCGCAGGAAATCAACGACAACAATGCCTCGGACGCCACCGGCAGGTTTGCTCAACGCGACAAGGCGCCCCAGACCGAGTGCTGAGGCCGCAAAAGCTGGCAGCTCGGCTCCAGCAAGGAGTTCGGCGACACCATGGAGGGCTTCGACGCCGGCAGCGTCGTCGAGCAAAGAACGCATGATGTCGGCGGTGTAGCCCGAATGGCCCGGGGCTGCACCTCGGCGGCAGCGCCGCAAATTGGAGATGATGGTGGGGGCTGTGTGAGGGGCCTTTTGGGACCAGTGCAAGATGTTGGGGTCAAGGGGGGCATATGGCTCGGATGGCCGGCGTGCCGGGTCACGCAGTGCAGCGAGGGTAGTTGCATCTCCGGGCGGCCTGCGAGGACGCGCCGCCCGTTCACGGACCTCCTGCACGGCATCCTTTCGGACCGAGCTCCGAGAGGCCTTCACCAGCTTGGATGCTTACGATGCCTGCGCCGCGCTGCGCCAGCCTTGCTGCACTTTCCGGATGCCGCTCAAAGGGCCTCTCCGACAAGCCATGCATTTTTCCTTCACCCACATCCTGCAAGCGCCAGCGGCGTCGCGTGAGGCTGAATGCGCATGGAAGCTATGGCTCTTCCTGCCGCGCATGCTGCTCATTGCTGCTCCACCGCCCTGCCGGAGCACCCCGGCTTCCCAAGTCAGAACTCCGGGAGCGTTTCGACCGCTTCGTCCGTGGTGATTGGGCAGGCCTCGCGCGCCGACCGGGCTGCTGCTCGAGCTGGAGCTGGAGCTCGAACTGCTGGACTGGGCGGGGGAGGCATTGGTTGCAGGTGGGCCGGGGCCGCAGAATCGGCCGTGTGTGAGCGCAGGTGGTCGAGGCTTTGGACGAGATTCGACGCCTGCTGGTGGCCCAGGAAGGAGAGGAGGATGGCCTCTTGCGCCGACGCCGGGATGTAACCACCCGGCAGCGTCAGCCGCTGACAGGCCCACACATCGCACACCAGATGCACGATAGTGTCCTGACTCAAGTCTCCTTGGCCCGCGGTGTGCAGTCTGCATGGGAACTTGGACTGCTTCTTCGCAGACTAGAAAAGGAGCGAAAAGGGAAAACACTTCTTGGGCAGGTTTGGTTCGGAAAAACGGGTGCCAAGCGAGGCGCACCTCCTGCAAAGTTTGCAAGGTGAAACCTTGTCGCTGCCCACCGCAGCACAGAGGCCGTCCAGTTTGTCCGTGTTTCTGTTTGCCGAGCACGGTCTGCGCCTCTTCACGTGCGGACCAGCAGCACCGCAGCGTGGGTGCAGCGATGGTCCGGACTACTCGCCTTCGCAGCCGCGAGGTCCTTCGCAGCCTGGCTACTGTCGCTGCGCCTCCATGGCACCACCAACGTCGATAGCCCCTTCCCCCACCTGAGCGACGTGCTCGACGAGCACCGGTTCGACCACCCGCCGCACGCCAATCGCCTCCCAGCCCGATGACTTGCCCTGCCGTGCCACTTTGGTGAGCTTGGTCCAAGGGTCCCGCGGAGTCCCGCTGATTAGTGTTGGGATGGGTTGGGTCAGGCTGCTGCACTGGGACCGCAATAGGAAATTCGCAAAAGGTGTCCGTGAAAAAATACCGCATAGCTGTGGAGGATTTTTCCCTTCTCCGCGGACTCTTCCGCTCGCACCAACGGTTTCGACGAAGAAAGCCTGCGCCACACAAGCCTGTAAGGTCGTGCGGCGGAAGTTGTTCTTTTTTTTTTTCGCGCACTATTTTGCAACCAGTACGAGCGCGGTCCCAGTGCAACGGCGGCCTACATGCCTGCTTCGCGCGAGACCGTTTTAGTCCCAGCGCGCGTCGGCGAGGACCTCGTGCAAGTCGGGCATGGGTCCTTCACCGACTCGGCAGCCGGGGGCAGCTCGAGGAGCGTCGCCGCGTAGGCGCGCTGAGCCGCGACCGCGAGCATACCGGACCATCGGGCGACGGCGGGCCGCATATGGGCGGGGACCGACGCTGCGCGGTGGCGGGCGAGGAGGCGCAGGAGCTGAACGGCTTCGGCGCCGAACCGGCCGCCGACCTCGACACCAACCACGACAAGTCGACAGCGGCGTGCGCTCTCAAGTTCCGGGTAGGTCTGGAAGCGCTTGCGCCGTGCGGCGGCAACGACCGTGCAGCCCGGTTGCACGTCGGCGCGCGGGTGGGCTTCGCCGCGCCTGGTGAGGGGAGAAACGATGGTGGCATCAAGCGCAAGCTGCGAGCCGTGCCAAAGGGGGAGGCCATTGGCGACGACCTCGATGCGCCGCTCATCGGAGACAGGCACATCCAGGTTCATGTCCGCGAGCCTGACGTGGCGTGCCACTCTGGCGCCAGTTTCACGGCATACCCGCGCGACGGCGTGCTCGAGGGGCAGCGCGCGAGTGGACAGAACGCCCGAGGTGGCGCAGGCCGTGCGGTGGTCACCAAGAGGGTCGAGTTCCCTGTGGCAGCTGCACCTGCGCGGTGCAAGCGGGAGGGGCATGCGCAAGCGCCGCAGCAAAAGGACCCGGAACTGCGCACTGGGGATCGGGACGCAGAGGTGAGGTGAGAAAGATGCGTCTCGTACGCGCGCTGATCGCATGCACGGGCAGCCGAACGCTGCCAGCCCTTGAACGGCCACGGGTCTTCAGCTCGGTCTGGTGCGGGGGGCGCGGCGGCACCGGAGGAGATGACCCAAGGTCACGCAAGTGTGCTTGGGCTTGCGTCGCCGCGGCCGTGGAAGGCAAGGCTCCGTCGCCTTGCAAGGCGGCGCGGAGACGGGCGGCTGCTGCGGGGGCTCTGGCTTGGATCAGGGGCATCGTGTCGCACCAAGAAGCCCAGTGCGCAGCGAAGCGGTCGGAGGAGGCGGAGCGGAAACCGAGCCCCCCGAACCGCTGGGCAAGTTGGGCGGTGGCAAGGCTGCGGCAGGGGGGTGTCCCCTTGTTCCAGCAGCGTTGTGAAGCACCGAGCGACGGCTGCGTCATGCTCCGCTGCATACTCAGCGGTGAGGTGGGGGGGGAGGATGCGCAAAAGATAGTTCGCGCGCGTGGCGGCGCAGGAGCGCAGGAAGAGCCACCCTGCCTGCAAGTCATCGACGGCAGGAATGCGTTCGAGGAGCCGGTCCTGGTCGTCGCGCTTACGCCGAAGTTGGCGCGCGACGAGCTAGAGCAAACCCAGCCGCGGAATACCGTCGCGCCGCTCAGCGCTCGGCCGACTTGGTTACGCATGTTGGGCCGCCACATGCCGCCACCGCCAGCATCCCTTTCCAGCGGTGGAGACTCACCCTGCTGGTGGCCGGCTGCAGGCGGCGGCCAGGCGACACAGGAACGCGAGACGGTCGGCCTGCACCCGCCGGCCCGAAGACGAGGCACCTGCAGGCGGTCAAGAGTCAACAGCTCTGGGTCCCTCTTTCGCCAGTGCTGGGCACTTGGTCCGTCCCGGGGCGCGGTGTGCCATCAGGCTCACCAGCGTGAGCCCTTTCGGGCTGGATTCTGGGTGCCGCTGGAAATGCACGATTGCGGTTCCTCCGACCTCGATGGTGAGCACGGTCGTCGTGCTGACGGGTGATGCTGTTGAGATCGCGCCGAAGGACATTTGCGGCGACCGTGGCTCCAGCTTCCCTGCACATCCGAGCGGCAGCTCGTTCCAAAGGAATGCCTCGGCCGCAAAGGAGTCCAACGCGTGGGCAGGCTGCCCGGTGGTCGCAGAGGGGGTTAAGATGAGAGCCGCAACGGCAGGTGGCAGCATCGAGTCGCCAGGAGCAGCTCCAGGCACGTGGGGAACGCTGCGTGAAGCGGGGGATCAACGAGGAGGGCATCGTCAACAACCTCGGAGGCTGCCGTTGCCAGCCCCGGATTGCGGGAGAAGGTGGGCGGATACACAGACAATGTTTCTAGCTCACAATGCTTCTGCGGAACCTATATTGCGATTCGAGCTTCGAACTTACAAACGGGATGGGCAAGTGGACCAGCCAACCAACACATCTTGCATAGCAACTTCGAGCAGCAAGCAAACCAAGCTGACCCTGCGAGCCGATTCGCGTAGCCCGACGGGTGCAATCAATATAAACGGTGCTGACAAAGAATGGGGCCGAACCGACCGAGGCCGACAACGACGAGGCGGCACCGCCGGGCGCGTGCAATCTCAAGGTATGTTTGATGTCCCCGACGCTCCAGCAGTGACAGTCGCCGAGCTATGCCGCAGGGGCAGGCAGCACTTCGCGACAACCTCGATTCGCCGAACATCGGCTACCGGCACCTCAATGTTCATATCTGCGAGTCGGATGTTGCGGCGGCACTCGGTGACGTCGAAAACACTGGCGCCGAAGGGCCCCGCGTGGGACAGCAGCACCACCGCGACCCTTTGAACGGCCAACGTCGCGAGGTGCCTCTCGGGGTGCCAAACCAATCCGGCGCGTCGCAGCCGGCGTTACACAGGTGCGATGTCTATGTATATGGCGCGCAAGGACCGCTGCGGCACAGTATAGCTCTATAACCCCCTCACCGCGCAGCAGGCCTGGACGATGGGGAGGGTATCGCACCAGGAGGCCCAGTGAGCAGTGTGGCGGTCAGAGCTGGCATAGCGCAGGCCGCGCCCACTGAACCTTTGGGGGAGGCTTCCCGCTCCAGTAGACTGGCGAAGCACTGGCCGCATCATGGTCTGCTGCGTAGTCAGCCGTGAGGTGTCGGGGCAGCAATACACGCAGCAAGATCGTGAGCGCGCGGGCCAGCGCAAGACTAGAGCAACAGCCACGCAGTTTGAAAATCATCAAATGGGGGGGCATCCCGTTCGGCGCGCTTGTTCTGGAGATCGAGCGCAACGACGGCGTCGTGGCCGAGAGCGGAACCGGGCACCGAAAAAGCTCCTGACGCTCAAGCGGGAGGGACGAGTCGCCCAAACAAGCTCCTTGGATATCCTTGGATCTCCTTGGCGCCAGCATGCACCATCGCCGCCGAGATCGGCGACTACTGGCAGCTTCGTGCCCCGAGCGTGTGAGTGGGGACACCAGCATGGCGTCGCAGCATTGCGATTACAAATTGCGCTTGTCGTTCAAGAAGCGATGCTAATTGCATGATTTGCAAAGATCAGCAAAGCATGACATAGCATGTCACAGCATGAAGGTGATCGCGCATAGGGGAATAGGGCGTTGCTCTTGGTGCCTTGCCCGACCCCGAACCCATGAACTTCCTGACACGGCGCTGCAATTGTACAAAAGCCTTTCTGCGATCATGCCCCCCCATCCTACAATTAACAAGGGGGTCTGCTAGGGCCTAGGGGTGGGGGGGGGGGGGGCCTGGCGTGCGCCGAAAGGGGTTGCCGCTAGATGGTGGGGTGGTGCTGGCGCGGCCAGGGCTCACGCGCAAGCCCTTCGCAAGCAAGCCGTAAACCCTATGACGCAGCGCATGCCCCTGTTTTGAGCTACCTTAACTGTGTACAACAACCGTCGCACTCTTAGCTCTGACGCCAAAACGGACGACATGCTTTTTTCGTCGTGTGGATGTTGAGCGCTGAAAGCGCCGCTCGGCGTGCAGGTTTACAGCCGGCGCCGGGTGCGCAGTTCAGCACCGGCCCGCTGCGGACTGACCGCCGCCGAACCCTTAAGGGTGGCGTGGGTGGGAGAAAAGCTTAGGCGAAAGTCGCGTCGAGCCAGAGTGCTGAAGGCAGCTACGCCGTTCACGGTTGTTACTGCGCACACAAGTGTGCTTCACAACAACCGTCGCACTTAGCTCTGACGCCAAAACGGACGACATGCTTTTTTCGTCGTGTGGATGTTGAGCGCTGAAAGCGCCGCTCGGCGTGCAGGTTCAAGTCCTACAGCCGGCGCCGGGTGCGCAGCTCAGCACCGTCCGGCGCACCCTGCCCCACCACGCGCCGGCTCAGAGAACCAGGAGGTAGAGCAGGAGTCCAAGTCGGCCGCCGCCGCATCCACTGCATAGACGATGTCGTCGACCGCTTTCGCCAGGATGTTCATGATCGTCGACGCCGGGGTGTGTGGACCCTCGTCCACCCTTCGCGTCGTGCCCGGGAGAAGTCGTCGCGGGAGACTGCGTCGGCCACATTGGCTTTCGACGGTACCCGCCGGAACTGGATCAGGGTTCCTTTCCTCGCCGCCAGGGCCCAGAAGGCCGCCAGCAGCCCATTCACCGCCGGGTCTTTCCCATATCCCGTAGACAACGCCGCCTGTCCCGCGGAGTTGTCTATGAAGGCCGTGATGGCGCCGGGCATGTGGGTGGAGAACGCCGCGATGGCTACCACCTGTGCGAAGATCTCGAGCATGTAAATGAAGGCCCGCCGCGCCTGGAACTTCTGCAGGAACCATGTCGGTACGACGCCGTGGTCGTAGAACACAGTGCCGCCGAGGCGCCAGCCGTTGTTAGCACGGTTGGGCCGTGAGGCGTCCGCCGTCACTGGCACATGCCCCGCCTTGTGGATCCGTTCCCCATCCAGGAAGAAGGCGTCGGCATAAAGCACAGCAGTGTCCAGCTCGTCGGTGGCGAATGGTATGAAGCGGGGTCGGACCGTCGGCAGGATGTGCTCCAGGGACAGCAGCGCCGCCCGCAGTCCCGTGGTGAGACCGTCGGCCGAGTGCGCCGACGTGTCCGCCGCGCGGGCGTACACCGCCTTGGTGGATGCCTTTCCCACTCCGCCGAAGACCGCCTGCGTGAGGAAGGAGAGTCTGCCCGCGAGCTTCTGCGCGTCGTCGGGCTTGAGTTGGTCCTCGTCGAGCGCTTTGCGAATCTATGTCAAGATGCGCCGCACTCTCTCAGGTGTCGGGCTGATCGTGACCCCCCGTCGAGAGATGGCAAAGGTGACGCGTTGAACCACGTGCTGGGCCGCCGCCGGTTGGGACTTGGAGGCCTTGATGCGGAAGCCTAACGCCGCAAAGAGCTCCTGGAAGGACTCGGTCGCCGACTCGCCGAGCTCCTCAAACTCCAGGCCGTTAAAGTCGTCCACGTAGTGCCCCGTCGCCAACAGAAGGAGCCCTCGCAGCAGTTGCTGGAGGGCGTCGCCGCCTCGGTTAAAGTTCCAGACCGAGGCTGTGGCGCCGAAATTCATGGCCAGGTGGTACCAGAAGGTCCATCCTTCCGCCGTGGCCAAGAAGGTGCCGCACTGCGCCGGGTGCTTCACCGGCCACTGCCGGTAAGCGTTGAGCAGGTCGTGCCCGAACACCAGGATCACGCCGTCGGCGGCCATGCTGCGGGCGAGCTCGACGAAGGCGCCGATGAAGTGGTGTGTCGGGACGTCGTCGGCGCTGATCGTCGAGTTGTGGCCTGATCGTCTCCAGTCTTCTCCCCGTCGGATCTTGGGATCGCCATTCTCGTCGATCTGGATAATCGCGAAGGAGGCCGCCAAGAATTCCTCGCCGGGTGGGGGCTCGACCAGCACCGCCGCGGCGTGGACCCATGGGAGCGCCACTGCCTTGACCTTGAGCCACGTCGGTGGGCGCGCCGGGCCGATGACCCGCCCTATAGGCGGACTTCGTCGACCAGCTCCTTCAGCAGGGTGTCGGTGTGCTCGCCGGTGTGTGGCGTCGCTAGCTTGCGCCGCACATAGTCAGCGTTCACGTGGCGCAGGGACTCCATTGACGGTCGTCGGTCCTCTTCCGCCAACCCGGGCCTGGACGAAGGGCGCCGACCATGTCGAAGCCGTCGGTGAGGTCCTTCTCGAGGTTTTCCACGTCGGGGTAATTGAGGCGTCGGAGGAGCTCCAAGAAGACCGGAATCTGGGTGACCGCCGGCTTGTCCGGTGTTGAGTAGGTCGCTCGGACCGCCGGGGTGCGTGCCGCCATCCACACCGCCGTCTCTTCGGCGAAGTTGTCGATGAGCTGCCTTACCTCGCCGATCACCTCTCGCCTGATGCGTGCCAGGTCGTGTCTCCAACGCCGGCGTAGTGTGATTCCCTCTGCCCACGCCGGTTCGAGCACCGGGTCCGTCTGGAGTGGGTGCGGCAGCAACGCCGACGCTCTCCACTAGGCGTCCTCGTCGAGGTGCTCCAATGCATCTGGTCCCGTCGGCTGTTCGGGCGCCGGTCCCATGATCGGACCGCCGTGGCGCCACAGCGCCGCCACCCAGTGCTGCCCCACCGCCGCGGATCATAGGCCTCATACTGGCGTCGCTCATGGGCCGAGGCCTCTCTGCACCGTCTCTCTGCCCGCATTGCCTCCGTCGGGACAGAGGACCGTCGGCGACTGGCGTCGGAGGCGGCTGGCGGATGTAGGGGAACTCCTGGTTGCCCGCCGCCGCCGCGATCCTGGCCATGGCCTGGTCGTCGAGCGGGTTTTTGCAGGGGACGTCGCCCCAGTCGGCCTGGGCGGGGGCCGCACCCGTAGCGCGGGGGCCACGCCGCCGATGCTGACGCCGAGTTGATCCAGGAACTCGCGGAAGGGCAGCCGTCGAGGGCTGGGTCATAGGGACCTCCGCCGCAGAAGCCGCGGCTGCCATATGACTCGCCGAGGTGCTCGAGGGCGGGCCGTCGTAGGGGTTGGGCGTCGGCGGGTAGACCATCTGCTCCGCCGTCTCCAGGTTCTCGGCCGGCACGGTGACCGTCGCCGCAATGCCCAGCCGCGGGTGAATAGGCGTCGCGGCTGCACCGCCGCCCCTGTTGGGATCAATGACCAACGCCGTGGGAGGCACCAGCGGAGTCGGCGGGGCAATGTGGCGGGAGCTGCCCGTCGGTGACGCCGCTCCAAAGGCCGCCGCCGAGGCTTCTTCCATAGCGTCGAGGCCAGTATAAATTGGGGGTGGGCTCTATCACGTTTTCTTTAACCGATATTTAACGCTTATTTTGCCGATATATAACCCTTATTCTGTGGGACGTTTAACGCTTATTTTGCCGATAGTTAACCCTTATTCTGCCGGACATTAACGCTTACTTTGCCGATATTTAACCCTTATTCTGCATGACATTTAACGCTTATTTTGCCGGCGTTAAACCCTTATTTTGCCGGGCCTTTAACCCTTATTGCCGGCGATTTGACCCGTCTTTCGCCGGCATTTCTCCCATATGTTGCTTGCTATTTCACCCTTCTTACGGTTGTTGTGATTGTTGTGGTTGTTGAGATTGTTGTTGTTGGTGATGGTGGCGGTGCGTTGCGGAATCTGCGGATTATGGACCCTCCCTTAAACAGGCACGGATTCTACCAAATATTTAACCCTTATTTGCCCCAAAATAAGCGTTAAATCCCGGTGAACAAGTAGTCGCTAAATTCTTTCAATCCCCTATAAGGGCTGGGCATTTAACGCTTATTTCTTGGTCCGGATTTAACGCTTATTCTGGGGAAAATAAGGGTTAAATCCTGGGACACAAAAGCCCGCTCCAGGCTCAAATATTGGCCCTGAAGTCTGGATTTCGGGATGCGTCTTTGTCTCTTGTCAACTCGACTCGCAATGTATGCAAACACAAGCTGGGGTCATCCGGCTCAATCCCACAGGAAGATCAAATCCTACCACAAGTAACGATTATACCGTACCAGGAATAAGGGTTAAATCCCACCAGCAATAAGGGTTAAATCCTACCAGAAATAAGCGTTAAATCCTACCAGAAATAAGTGTTAAATCCTACCAGAAATAAGGTTAAATGCTTCCAGAATAAGGGCCACCCCCCCAGAAATAAGGGTAAATCCTTCCAGAAATAAGGGTTAAAGCACCAGGAATAAGGGTTAAAAGCAGTAGGGGCTTTCTTGTAAAGAGCCGGGCTCAAAACGTGATAGAGCACACCTCCAAAGTATAAAGAATGGGCGTCGACCAGCCGACGCCGATGAGGATCCAGGGCGAGCCTGCGTCGCCTGCACATTCAACGCCGCCACAATCTCCCTAGCGTTGGGGGGCCCCCGTCGCGCCGAGAGCGCGGGTGTCGTCGTCCCAGAGGAGGGCATCGAAGTCAGCGCCGCCACCTGCCATGTGTCCGCCCGGGAGGCCAGCAGTGACGCCGCCTTGGCCTTGGTGGCAACGTCGATGAAATAGTCCGGCGGCGCCGGTGTCACCGTCCCCGAAGCTGGCGCGGAGGGCGGCGCCGAAGGCAGCGGGGCCAGCTCCGCAGGGGGCGTCGCCTTCAGGATCGTCGGAGTCGATCTGCCCGAGGGCGTTGGAGCCGTCGCCATCGGGGTGGGTACCGCCGCCGTGGGGGAACCAACGGGCGGGGACCCAACCACCGTCGAGCCAGTGACCATGGGGTGCTCCATCACCACGACGTCGTCCGACTCCTCGTCGCCTTCTGGGATGGGCGTCGGCACGAACGGCATGCTGCCGGTGCCGCCGGTGCCACCTGCTCCTTCCGCCGACATCGTTGGCTGATCTGCCGTCGTGGATCCATGAACCATACCTTCAAGTACCTGGTTCGCCGCATGGGCAGCGTCGCTCAGGTCCGCGATCTGGTCCGCCGTGAGGAGGCCGACCACAGGAACATATCCTCTGCGTCGTGCCGCCGTCACGGCCTCAGCAAGCTGCGCCGCAATAGAAGAGGCGTCGCTGAGGGGAGATGCCATGACCGCCGAAGGCACAAAGGATCTAGGCAGAAAAGCTTAGGCGAAAGTCGCGTCGAGCCAGAGTGCTGAAGGCAGCTACGCCGTTCACGGTTGTTACTGCGCACACAAGTGTGCTTCACTTAAAACGCTGCACCCAACCCTAGACACCACCTAACTGCAGGCTCTCAGCCTAAAGCAGAGCATACACCGCAAATCCTCCCTAAGCCCTTGTCGACTCGAAGCCTTATACCTTGTAACCGTAAACCCAAAACTCAAAAGCTTAAGCTAAACCCTAAACCCCAAAACCCCACAACCACCCCACAGGAGGAAGAGGAACCACACACCCGGTCGCTGACGTAATCAGTAATGTTAATGTGACCGTCAGCGATCTCAGGTCAGTCGAGGTCATGTGCAACGGCCTGTCCCCTAGTCGATGCGAATCTTGTTGGTGTTTTGGCTTCGAAGTTGGCAGGCATGCCGCCAGCCAAAAACGCTCGCACTGCTCCGACGGCTCGCTGGCGCCTGGAACCGTGTCCCGTGGGTGGGGGCAGCTGCCTTTGTAGGGGTGGCGGGTCTGAACATGTCTGCACCAACAACCTCGTTGGTCGCGCGGACGCACCAACTGCATGGAAAAAAGCTTCAATGCATCAGCTCAACTGTTCAATTATGAGGCTTCCATATTTCAGCTCCAAGCGTGCTGAGAGGCCATAACCGTTGCAAACATGTCCCTGCGACGCATCGGACCGAGTCTGAGTCTGAGTCTTCCTATCGACATAACGAGGCGGACCACGCCAGCATGCACCGGCATTATGGGCAGCAATACAAAATACCTAGCGCTAGCATGGCTTGCACCGACGTCCTCCTGCGAACGCAAATCTCGTGGAGGTCATGCTCGGTGCCCACCCAAAGCTCGCCGGCCAAGAAAAAACTCAAGGAAAGCCGTGTATGCCCACTTAGCCGAGCTGCTACCTACCGCTACGGTAGGAGCCTGGACCACAGGCTTAGTTGTGTCCAGCGGGCGACAAGAGCGATCCGGCAGGGTCTTTGCTGGGGTTGGCCTTTTGGGTCTACATTTCTGTGTCAATGTGTTTCTTTGCACTTGTCTGGCGTGCGAGGGCTCTGATTGCAGACTGCTCGTCTTTGCGTAAATTAGGTTGTTGTGGGCACATTCTCGTGTGCTGCAGCGCAAAGTGTCCGGACTTTGCGGCCTGTTCACACAAAGCTGTGTGGCTGGAGCACCGCGATCTTGGTCATAGCGGTGTGTTGACCCGAAGACAAGTACGGGAGCCGGCGTTATTCTCGAGCACCCATCCGCGTTTGCCCGATCAAAAATTCTGACTCAGCACAAAGTCAGCATGGGCCGACGCACGGATCTAGTAGGAACACTGCTTTTGCTGGACCATGTACTGGTGTTCTGCTCGTCTCCGCCCACGAACCACACCTTTGGAAACACTCCCCCTCTTCGAATATGTGCTATAATTTCTTTAATGCGACCAGGCCATTCGGTAAACAATGGTGACTGCAAGAGTGCTTTGGAGGCTTCCTACCGAGGCCCTGCAGGCCTGGACGCTGGCATCGCTGCCCGTCCGCCGCGATTGCACCTGGTTTGGCACGTTTGGCCAGCGCTTTCGCAAGGTATGGCGGTCGGCATGCGGCCTTGCATGAAAGCTTCTCAATGCACGAGAGCTGGGCGGCAAGGAAAACATGTGCGTTCGTGAGAATGTTGGGCGAAGTTCCGAGAATGAGATGTTAAGCGTCGGCTTCGGCGCGTTTGTTTCTATGTTGTTGGCGTTAATGTGATTGTCCTTGTTTTTGTTCCCGCAGCTTTGGTGGAGTGATCCGACCAAATTTGCCCTTAATTGCCGTCGCCGATCGTTTGTAACTGGTGTGTTGCCAGAGTTAGGCTGTCAACATGTGGCCGCAAACCTGAGTTGTCTTGGAGCATATTACCCAGATACTTGCTCGATTCTACTACAGGCAATGCCAAACTCCCCACATGGAAATCACGGAAATTTTTCGGCTCGGCCGCCCGAAACACATAACGGCGGATGTTGCGGACCTGCAGCAACATGAGTACACTAGGATTTAACCCACTGAGCAGCGGCATCGAGAGAGAGCTGGATATCGCGCAGCGGAGCAGGTAAGTGTAGGTTTGCCGTCGTTTCGTTGAGCCACGTGGGATGGACCGGTTGGGTATCGGCTGTCGACTGTGGCAAGCCTTTGTCACCGGGTAGTTGTGCATGCCAGCGCATAACCATGAGCACCACAAGTCCTGGAGTGACGGCAAGCGTGCGAGCAACTAGACATGTCCGATGCCAGAGTGGGAAGAGCTGCATGCCGTCCGAGGTGTTCAGACCTGGCGTGAGGGTCTCCTTGCTTGCCGCCCTCCCCTTGCGGCACTCCGTGCCCCACGCACGACTGCTCATCCTCACTAGTACTACTGTCTGCGCTGCTCTATGCGCGGCAATGTCGTCCACGGGTCGGCTTCGGTCGCCGCTCGCAGCGCAAAGTCACGTAAACATCGTAGGTGCGTGCGCAGAGGAGGATCGCTGTCAGGATCCCACTTGTGTCAGTGCGGCTGGGTGAAGCTGTGGTCGCACGACGGCCACCTCGCGCGCGCTCGACACGCACGAGCTGCCGCACCGATATGAGCGTGCGCATGCATGTGCATTTGCTTCTGCGGTTAGGCGTCCGCACGGGTGGCGGGAGCTCGTCAAAGCAGCTGGCTCTCGCGAAACCTACGCCGCGCGTCTCGCGTCCCCTGCGAAACAAACGAGCAATCGCAACGCTTCTTGCGAGCTCACGGTCAAGTAATTTTGTGGACCTCTGCCCACTGCCATAAAGCGCTACGGCGACCGGCAGAGAAACTTGTGGCCACTTGTGGGGGGGTTGCCGCCAGGCATCGCAAACCCTCCATCCGAGTTGCAGACTGGGAAATCGACTCTCTGCTGACATATAGTGATGATGGTCAAACTCATGAGCGTAAAGCTCAGTCGGCATCACCACATGTCCCAAACTCATATCGCGATCTGCAAGTGTTTGCCACGCATAAATGATATTTCCAGTGCTGTCAAAAGGTCAGGAACTGTCGAGACTGACGATCCAAATGGGGATCTTCGCCGTTAGCACCGAGGAGGTCGGAGTGCCAGGAGCCATTGCCTGATACCGCCACCGCTAGGGCAGGGGACGGAGACAGCAGACGATGGGTGTCCGCTTAAGGAGTTGGCGCGAGGGGCAAGGAAAGAAAGAGAGGATTCTGTGGAGCTTCACCAAAGCAGTGTGGATCTTCACCAGGCGCCAGTCTGATCGAGCACGGGCGGCCATAGGAACGGCGCAGAATGTCAGCCCAGTCGTAAGCCCAAGAAATGCATCGCGTGGTGCCACACAAACCAATCCATTTAGTGCTTCCGAGCAAGCCGTGAACCCGCAGGGTGAACCATGAGCCGCTATGGCGTCGCTTTGGCATCATGCGGCGCAGGCATGACCTGACTGCACGTAGCCGGGAGATGTGTACGAACTCCAAGCGCAAAAGGCTCGCCGTCTGACCACGCGCAACAAGGCAACTTCAGGCAACTGGACATACTGACTGGGTTGCTGCCGCTGGACATTCAAGCAGAGAAATCTTTGAGAACTGCAGCAGCAACACCACCCTCTGCTTGAATTTCTCATGGCAGGAAACTGTGTGTACGATGTGCTTGGCAGGGCGGACTCATCGGGTTGGTCGGCAAGAACCTTACGACGGCTTGTTTGGCAGAAGCAGCTGGCGAAGTCACGCAAGCAGTGCCGAAACGGTGAGTGTCCGTGTTGGCAGGCATGGGACTTGCCGGAGCATGCGATGCAATAGCACGGTCGTTCTCCAGACGAGGGAACGAACTGACAGAGCGAAATCGAATTCTCCTTCAATCTCGAACGGCACTGAGCGAAGCGAACATCCCCACATGTGACTGTCATACTGCGAAGGGCAGCACGGATCTGCAAAGGCAGCAGCGGGACAAACCGAGGCAAAAGGAAAACTTCTGCATCGTCCGGTTACAGTGACTGCAGCTGCAGAAGGCTGCATGGAGCAACCTCGAACGGCATTCTGCTTCATGCCGGGTAGGTTCAAGCTTCCTGGACACATGGCCGGGTGCCATGGATCGCACGGCTAGCCCAAATCATTAAGTCTGTTCCTCAATCAATGGTCTCCTATGGCAATTGGATTGGATGTCTACAACATGCATTTCGGTTTACTGGGTCTCACACGTTGATCGAGAATAACTTGGCTATCGGCATCCTGCGGGAGATGCGAGCCGTTGTGCACTCCGTTTGCTTGCAATGGCATCACGAACAGGCCCCGATACTGTAAGGCCCGCACTATCCAGTAATAGGTCAGATACGCTACACCGATGCTTTCCCAATGGTTCGGGACCTGCGACAAGATACTACGACTATGCAACAGTATGGACGAAACGGCACATGCAGAGTCGTTGTGCGCTGCTGGGCCTGTCGCCCAGCGCAGTTGATGACTCGTGTCACCTTGTTGGCAACTACAAACCTCGGAAGGCAAAGACAGTTTGATTAAACCTTCCGGTGTTCAGTCCCGATGCAAGCTCAAAGCTCCAAATCTTGAGCTGCGAGTTCATCACCGACGAAGAGCCTGGCACAACAGATGGACGCATGCAACACAAGATTTTCGCGATGCCAGCTGAGGCTTAAACCCATCCTTGATTTTTACGGCCTCGGCAGAAGCAGCAGGTCATGCCCTACAGGCAACACAGAGAAAGAGAGAGAGAGAGAGAGAGTCCGATCGCGCGAGAGACAGGGAGAGAGAAAGAGGGTTGAGAGAGACAGAGAGAGAGAGGGACTTGTCTGAGGTTCACGCCCCAAGGATTTCACAGCCGGCTGGAAGGCCAGCCATTTGCTAGCCACTGCCAGCTTTCCAAATTTCTAGTTTCGCCTGTGGTAGTGGTATCTAGCTACTGCGAAGAGTCACAACCTCAATTTGCTGACCGATTTTTTTGTTTTTGGGCCGAGCACAGCGAATTTTCTGTTTGGTGCTGCCCGACCCAGATCCTATATACTGCTGCCTGTGGGACAGCAACTGTGCCGCCATATGTGACCCACTGCAAGTCATGATGCATTTTTGGCCCATCCCTGCCACCATCACCAACGAACACTTGAGAAAGAATCAGCAACGGGTCGACCATCTGCTCTCTTGAACATGGTATGAACTTGCGATGCTATCGCCGGCTCGCAGCCGAAGTCTTTCTTCGGACTTCAACTCTCCATGAATGAAAGAGAAGCTTGCAGGTTCGATCCAACGATGGTCTCGTGCTGCAATGCCTCTGGGCGCTTTGCTTCGGACGGCAGGCAACGGCATGGATTTTCAGTCGCTGTTGGCTTCGAGCTTCTCCGCGGGACTTGCCAAGGACTGCGTTTGACGCATGGATGTCCCAGGAAAGGTCAGCGTCGAACCTTGCTTTGGAGTTGCAGGATGTTGCAGGCATAAAAAAGTTAAGCCCTGCGGTATGCGGCAAGCTGCACCTGATTCAACCCAGTACTGACGGCATGTGATGACCTGTGTGCAGTTGTACTTCAGCGTTCCATGATCATCGAAATCATGTTCATGCATTGCCAGCACCTTCTGGCTGGAAGGATTACTTGGAGCCCAGGACCATGTTGATCCCCTCTGTTGGAAAAGCTGCTGCAGGTGGCAGGCTGGACGCTGCATCTGCAGAGTAATTTGAGCTGAGCTCAACAGACAATAAGAGACGCTGTGGCGCCGCGCGAGGTCTGAAAGTGAAACGGGGAGCAATTTACCACGGGTCAAGCATCAACCTCGCGAGACGAGAACTTGCAGTAACTTTCGGCCACTCAAACAACCGGGCATCCCCCGGGGGCATCCCGGGCCTGGGCCACGCCGGCGACGCACCGAGCACGACGCCGCGGCGAGTCTGGCAGCACGCCTCTCTGCGGCAGTGAGCACACGAAGTCACCGCGCAGAGTGCGACGCATGCGGGGCTCTGCCGCCAAGGTGCTGGACTGGGGTGCTGAGAGTTGGCGCAGCGGAGGCAGCCATCGAACTCTTCGGCCAGCACGGCCTTTCGGGGCCATGCAGATGACACAACGAGACCAACGAGACAAGGCGCTTCCCTACAACGGATTGGAGCCCGGAGGTCAGAGCATGACTCGACCACAAGCACAAGTCTAGCGGGAAGCAACTGGGCAAAGAACTACACTACAGTAGTAGGTAAGATGAACGGTAACATAAATGTTTATGCAACCTTAGCTGCAGCACTCGCTTTTCTTAACCTTGTCGCGAAACACTACGCAAACTTTATGACCCCCCTGTTTCTGACCTTGGAACCTGCGACAACGAAAGTAATTATCCCGACCTTGCTTTGGCGAGTTCGTTCTTCTTTGTCGCTGTGTGAAGGCCTCAGCATGGTGCTGCATGCTGCTCCACGCTTGAGAACAGCGTATCACCTTTCACCTGTGATGGCTAGGCATGCCGCATCTTGTCTCGGTCGGTTCTCCGGCAATCGCAGCTCCGGGCCGTCCCTGTCCTTCAATGCACAGGGTGCGCGAAGGAAAAGCTTGCGACCCTTGCGGGCTCTTTTCGCTCTTGCACCTTTTTTATGGGGAAGATGAGAACTGGCCGAACTCCCGAGCGAGGCCGAGCTACGCCTCAAAATCGCCCATGGCGGCCCTTCATTGCTCCCATCTTGGTCCGAGGCGCCTTTCTTGCTGCCCAAACGCGGTGACACGGCCGCCTGGCATGGTCTTGAGGCCCTTCAACCTTCTCCAAAGACTCCAAACACCCCTCGAAACGTCAAAATGATATCAGCAGCGCATCCCGCTTTTTATTGCCCAAATGCCCCTTCCAGGAAACCGCACTGCGAACTTCGCTGTTCGTGCCTCCTCAGAGGCACTGGCAGCGCTCGAGGCCGTCCCGGCGGTGCCCGGTGGCTCTGAGCCCATCCAGGTCGAGGCCGTGCCTGAGAAGGACGCGAATGCGCGGGACCCAAATCATCCCAGCTCCGACGACTCCGACGAGCCTCCAGGTGTTTTCAAACCTCTTAGCGGGCTCCAAGAGCGAGCCTTTGCACTTGCGTATGACGACAAGTCGAGCCCAAAGTCCGGTCTCCAACCTCGTGCCACTGCAGGGGCGGCACACTGGGCCTTGGAGCAGCGAGGAGAGATGAGGAGAGATGAGGAGAGATGAGGAGAGCGAGCATTTCTGCCATGTGGGACCGGTGCGGAACACCGACGAGAGGCTGCAGCGTTGTCGGCAGCAGCGAACGTGTCGTGATATGTGGATGCGCTTTAATTTAAACAGAGTGTAGTGCAGTCGTCACTTTCTTGCGCACGAAGTGAGAAGAGCACCCGAATCTCTCTCCATTCTTCCGCACAGCCGAGGGAAGTAGCGGCTAAGTAGCGACAGCCAACTGACAGCCCCCCCCCCCCCCTCCCCGTGCGCATGCCCGCACTGGGTTCTCCCTTCCTGTTGATTTTTCTCATGCACACACGGGCAAATGCGCGCATGCATGGTCCGCATGCTGCTGGCCCCAAGGGCCTTGACATCCCCACGTCGGGTTCGTGGCATCCAGGGCTAGAGTTTAGAGTGTGGTCGTGTGTGCGTCCGGTCAGCGAAGACTCCAGAATACTCCGAAAGTCTGGTGCCTTTGATGCCCAAGCCATGTAACAACCTGCATCACCTTCTGTGCCAACATTGAGGCCGATGCAAGTTGCGCGCATGTTTCGACTCCTCAGCTTTCTTGGCGTGCCCGAACTCGAAACGAGGCTTGAGGCCCTTGAGGCCCTTGAGGATTCAGCTCGTGTGGTGGCTGATGGGCTGCTTCCACCCTTCTGGAACTGCCAGGCCACCTGCGCGGATGCCGAAGCGGATCACAAAAGGGGTCCGTGTGAAAATGGCACTTCACCGCATTGGAGTTCAAGAGTTACCGGCAGTCTCCCGCGGGCATGTGAGGGACTTGCAGGAGATGACCGCGTTTTCCGCTGTAGTCTTTTCACAGAGTTGCAGCCGGTAAAAAAGTGTCTGGTGTCACTGCTGGGGTTCACCTCACAGTCATGCAGCATCAACTGAAGCCTAAAACCTGCCGGCGAGGACTTGCAAATGTCCAGCCACAGAAAGCCTTGCAAGACCCAGAGAGCCACCGCAAGACAGAGAAGACAGCGGGATGCTTCTCGCTCCGTACATCTCCTACCGACGTCTTTGACCATAACCTGTATGGTCTATGGACAATCTCCCCGCGCACCTCCGAGGCAATTCTGGCTTCTTGGAGGCAGCAGTGCGCATCCCTCGGTTTGGGCAGACGACTCGCGGCCCTTGCGGCAGCTTGCGACCGGGCGGCAGCTCGTAACGAGGCTCCGCTCGCGGCCGTCTGGACGGTCTGGGGCTGGCCGGGCTCGGCTCACGCGGCTCACGCGGCCCTGGCGGCTGCTCCTCAGCCGCCAGGGCCGCCAGTGCCAGTCGCTGCTCCTGCAGTGTGAGGAAATACCTCAGTCTCTGCACACAAGCGCAACCAGCCGCCTCTTCGTGCCGGGGCCCCAACACCATGTCGGGTCGCTTTGGTGCGGCAAAAGGCATGCGCTGCGATGTATGCACCTCGGACCACTCAAATCGGATGTAGACAGCAAGAGCTGCCATTATTGCTGCTGTGGGATTTCAAGACTAGTGCAGGGTGGTTCAATTGCACACCGTAACGGAATGGAAAGTCAAACAGCGGAAACTATGTTGCAACTCTTCCTCTGGGGGACGAGTTTTCGGTCCCCTACTTTGCGACCATTAAGGTCTTATGCTCGCGCCTTTGTTTCTTTGTGCGGGGCATATAGAGTTTAGGGTTCAACAGGATTCACGGTTTGGGATATAGGATGGCAGTGGCAATACAGAGGCTTTTAACGTGTCGAAGAATGGTTCAGGATTGAAGGCCCGCTGCTACAGTTGATATGCCCAAAGCAACTTAGTCGTGAGTTTCTGATGGCTAGAGCTGAATAAGGCATGCTGGAAATGTAGGTTCGGAAAGCGTCCGAGTTGGGGAGAATTGCGGAGCCAAGAAAAGATGTTGGCTGTGGAAGTCAGTCTCGGAGCCCTTCCCCCCAGTTCATGTTACGAAGGCCTGCCTGCGAGCTGTTACGGCAACCGGCCGGTTGCTGTTACGGTGTTGGGCTCCGTTCCTGTTACGGGTTCCCGTTACGGAATGTGCTCGGCTGTTGGAATGATTTTGCTACTGCTGGTTCGCCAGAAGCCCTCACCTACCGTCTGCTTGCCTGCGCGACTCTATAACAACCGGCAGCAGGTTCGTTGCTCACGGTAAGTTAGGCTTGTGTCATGGCGTCGTGATTGCACCTGTGCACACTCAAAGGTGCTCTGCCCACATAGCTGTACTGATCGGCACCATCTCGCGTGCTATGCTCATAGAAGTATGTGCCAATCCTATCCCGTCTTGGGGACCGTTGAGATGTTGCACCTCATTGCTCAGCGGCTGCTCGATGCTGTCTTGCGATGAGATGTCGGCAGCACCCTGCTTTTCCAGAAGCTCGTTTATCTCCTGGGAGCATGGCAATTTGTAGTTTCGAGGAAGAGATTTTGGCCGTCCTTTTCAATCGAGGGCGGAAGCCGCGATGGCAAATGCGACGGTGAGGGCAGTGAATCGGAGCCTGCAGGCGAAGCCGAAGGCGCCAAGAGCTTGGCCGAAAGCTCCTCTGGCACTGGCGTGCCTTCGTGATTCTCCTGCGATGCGTCCGGTCCACAGGGCAGCGTCCCAGTGGACTCGGGCTCTGTCCTCAGAAAAGAAGCGCGCATCTCAGAGAGTTGGGCATGGGGGCACGGGCAAACGGGCGGCCGTGGTCTCCTGTCGATCACGGAACCGCTGCGGCTTTCGGCGAGCACGGAGTTGCACTGGGACTCGCCTCAAGAGCCGGGGCCGAGAGAAAGTCGAGCCGTGCTTTTACAAAAGGCTCTCAAAGTCTGCGTCCCCACCCCCGCCGCCCCCGCCTGCGTCTACAAAGGATGGCCCCGAAGACTCCACCTGTGCGAAGGACCTGGATTCTGGGTTTGTCGTGAGATGAGAAATTCAGCACTTCTCTGGCGGCTGCGGCTGTGTCTCGTGTTGAGACTGTTGAGAGTCAGCAGACTCCAGGTCATCTGTCGAGCGCCCATGCATGAATGACTATATGAATATTGATGTGAATGATGCCCACCTGCAATGACAAAGACGATGCTAAGCCAACTGTTGAGCAGTGGCCTAATTAGGGCCTTGTACTTGAGACTCGCGAGAAAACAAACGTCGGTTTCGTTGGTGTGACACTGCTGCGAATGTGTGTGTTACGGTCGGGCTCAAACATGCGGCCGTGCATGGCCGTGCGGCAGTCGGCTGTGACATCAGCGCTTTACCCTGTGCTAGCAACCTGCAGCAACCTCTTCGAGCCTGCGCGCAAGCAGGACCGCCTTCACGAGCTGCTGCGGATTGCCGGGTTGCTGCCACGCCCGAAGACTCTAACCATGAACCCTAAACGCCCCTAAACCCTAAACCGCTTAATCGATCTTTCTGCTTTTTTTCAACTTCTAAACGAACCTGGCTTTGCAGGCACATCTGGCCGCTGCACTATTTGTAAGTTGCCGTTGGCCAGCTCGCCACCTAAGTCGGGGGAGTCGCTCGCAAGAATCAACGCAAGCCGTCGCTGGGAAAGCTGCTGATCCTTGCTGGTAAGTCCCCGAGGAGAACTGGGCGCTCCCTACGAAACAATTGCTCTTGGCTGCAGCTGGCACTGTCACGCTGAAAATCCGATCCGGCCTAAAGAAGAGGAAAAGGCACTGGATTCCTGGCGCTTAGGCTTTTAGGATGTTTTTAAGCATCGTCAAGTCCCAATCGGCGCAGAGTCCCTGCTTGGTAGCTCCTGCCTGCGGACCCATGAAGCCCCTCAGAGGCATGAAGGTCCCCTGACAAGCGAATGATACCACGGCCCAACATGACGAACGTTTCTACGAGCACAGTGCAGGCGACGCTATGCAGCCACACCTCCTGCTGAAACGAATCCTTCCAAGAGACCTGCCATGAATCAGTGTTTCGAGCTGTTTGGGCTGGGATCTAGCTTAATATGGGCTAGCAAAGATGTGGTCTGCAAACCGCGGATTGAAACTTACTCCCCGTCGCCCGCACCCAGAAATCCTACGAAATGCGCATGCGATGCTGCGATACGTGCCCTGCAACAGATTCTACAGAGCAGCACGCCCCGCCGTAACTCATAAGCCAAACATGTGCAGCCGAGGCACTTGCGGTTTGCCTGGCAGCTCTGTCAACCGAAGTCGCAACCCTTGAGGGGTTGTTGCTTGAGCCCTCAAACATTCGACGCCCCCCCGCTATGCGACCCTCGAGAAACTGTAGAATCACGTGGATCTCCGCGTTACAAACTCTTGCAGGGGCATGGAGATCTTGACCTCACTGTCCAGAGTCCGTCTCGCACAGGAGCTGACCGCCGACGAATTTTGTCTCAGCATCTGTCAACTCAAGATGCCGTGCGGCTGCATCCGCTACGATCACAACAAATTCAACCACAAAGAGGGCCTGATACAAAACATGCAATGACAAGCAACCATGACAGTAAGCGAAACAAGAGCTCAGTTTCACCACTCGACGAATCAGACTCCACAGCTTGTATGCCCCAAGACTTGAGCGGCCGGCAACGATACCTCGGCGCACCTCTACTTGGGGCTTCAATGGAACACTGACGACCGCAGACGTGGAAAGCCTTCAGCCTTCTCCCAAGCATTTTCGAAGATCGATTGTGGCACTAAATGGACAGATCCGACAGCTGTCATGTCCTACCACTATAGTCGCTAGTCCCAACTCGCTACTCGCTATTACTCAGATTGTTGTACCGACTTGGGGCAGTTGCAGCGTTGGTCTTCCACCGACGGAGGGATCACACCTGAGGAGTGCCTCTTACAGTACCACCAGTACCACATTGCCCAAGGGGATCTGCGCAGTGCCTTCGTCTGGGTGCCGGCGAGCGCTACCCTGCACAACACGTCCGAGTAGGCGGAACCGCGGCAGAACAGTCGCACATGTATCGCCAACTCCCTGAGCCCTGCACGCGCACGGGCTTCTGCTTGCAATGATCATTGCACAGGCCTCGGCCAAGCAATCTGCACCATGCTCCAAGTGCGAGCGCACTCTGAAGTCGAGTCCAATCTGTAAGGCCGGCACTCAACAGCGCGCATGTCAGGCATGATCCTGGCTGCCAGGCAGCGGCAATGCATGGACGAGAAAAGCTGCTGCGCTTTGCTCCCAAACCATCCGACAATGATGAGCGGCGATCGAACGATGGAAAAATGAGCCAAAACAACAGCTATGCGACCTTTCTTGCACGTTGAAGCCGGAGTAGCTTGTCCAATACGATTCTACCAGACCTTCGTGGAGTGTTTCTTTGTGTTCTGTATTTTTCCTGCTACAGCTTAATCCAGACAGAACATTCGCGGCAGTCTCAACTGCATCCGGAGCCAGCAGCGAGGTTGCATCTGCACTAAAGAAGGAACATGCCGCTCCCCATTGTCAAAAGGCTCCCGCTGCGTCCACGGGTGCTTCATTGTTAAACCGCTGCCGCGTGCGGTCTGTGCCATACCTCGCCCACGCAGTGGGTCAAGGGGAGGAAGCCGGCGATTGATGCAGCGCGTGGACAGATGCAAAGCTACCTGGCCAATGGTCGTAAAGTGCTATAGCACCCGATTTGGTGGGACAGAACCCGGGGTGGCGGCATGTGGTGGCAAAACCCCCTGATGGTTTCTGGGCGACTCTACGACCATGAAGACAATTACGTAGCTGCTACCAGAAAAGCAGCTTTTCAGCTGTAGTTTCAGCACGGTGAAGCGGCAAGGTACAGTAAGTCGAGACTGCCGGTGTCCTGCCGAAAGCTACCCTCCGGGGCAGAATTCGCCATTGAATGACAGACATCCTTCTCCCCTGTTCTAGCCGCAGACGCACTGTCTTCGTGTGCGATAGAGTTGCGGTTGGTCGATGTCAGAGGCGGTCAAGCTGGAAGCGACTTCAAGCGCTCCAATCACGAAGCGCAGCTCCCTACTAGCAAAGGCTACAGCTCCCGACTTACCTCCAAAGAGGCCAGTCGCCAGCCACGGCAGCCACACCTGTCCGGAGGAAGGACCCGGCTGGTGGCTGGGTCAAGGTGCTGGTGCCCTGCCTGTGCCTGTCCCTGCATATGCCGCCGCCGCAAGGACATGGAGGCAGGATCCTGGGTCGTGGGTTTGATAAGGGCCTCCTTTCTAACCTCAGGTCACTTGGGATCTGGCGGTCGGACAGTCTTTGCCGTCAGTTACTTTGCGATTCGTGATCCTTGGAACTTCGCGAGTTTAGATGGCTGCGACAAACTTTGAGTTGGCCGTTCTGCCAATTCGTGACGAAGCCGAGTGGCATGATTTCTACCGTGCCGCCTTCCTCGCCAAATTTAACGCCATCGAGGTTCTGAGCCTCTTGAGCATTGGGACGTGGAACACGGCACACGCACTGCCACCGCAGGGCCTAGGGCCTAAGCTCCTCACATCTGCATTGAATTTGGCTACGGACGGCATACTGCACAGCCTTGGATTCCACACATGCACTGGGCCTATGCATCCCAGCACTTGAAACTCTTTAGCCTCAGCAACCTGTTCTCTGCGAAGGACACGACGGCTTCACCGCCACGGGGAATCTGGCGCTCAAGAGTTCACACGCCGGCCACATGAATGTCACATGACCATCGGCTGCTCGCATGTCTCAAGCAAGTGCGGCGATAATGGGAGGTAAAAGGTCTTGATGCAAGTCAGCAAAGGCTCCATTATGGTCATCTGCACCCGCGCAAAGCCTCTTGAACCTCGCGAATCAGCAAGTCAGGAAGGCATATTGTGACCTTTAGCTGGACCCGCCAGAGGGGCCTCTGCTGAAAGCCATCGCCATCTGATGTGGCTGTGAAGTATTCAACATGATCTTGTTCGCGATCTCCTGTGCAGGTTCGGAGAACGGGACAACACATTCCATGCAGAGAACTTGCATGTCGAAATGTGCCTAGGATACGAGATTTGAGATGATCTGAGTAGAGCGAGTCATGAGGTCGCCGAACTTGCCGCATTCGCGACCCTTTGAACACTCTCGGCTTTGCCAGGAAGCGCCTTGCTCCGCAGGATCAGGTCCTGCTTCAGAGAGTCTTTCCTGGCACGTAGTTAATGAGGGCAGATGCAACCGCTTTGCGCTGGACTTCAGGAGCAGTCGGAGTGCAGAAACCAACATGCAAACTTGCAGGAAGTGCGCTTGGACGGCAGCATAGAAGAGTCCTTGTAGGTCAAAGGTGAAGGAGACCTCTGCAGGTGCAAACACCAAGCTCATCAACCACGTGACTCCGCATTGAGGCATGTTGTCGGAGTGACTAGCTCTTCGACTCTGCTAGTACGACTTCCTGTGCAGACGCTACTATGTTACAACAATTTCACATCGTTTGGGACGGCCTGAAAGGGGGTCACCGACCTTCGCGTCTGCGGATAATTTTTTTCCGACCACATCCGTCGGTAGCCACACTGCCAGAGACTCTAAGACTGGATGCAGGCAGCTCAGGTCGAGGCCACTGCAAGGGATTCGAGGGCCTGGCGCGAGCAGCCAAGACTGCAACTCATGGGGCTTTGAACTTCGCCTCACTGGTCTAAAGCACTGTCCAAGCTCGTCTACTGCGAGATGGCCTGCCTGCTTTGAGGGAACGATGCACTGGTGACTCTCGGAGGAACCAGCGTTGGGTGGCGCAGTTAAGCACTCCTCAAAGCTTTCAAGCTGATTCAAGATTCATAAGATTTCTCACTCCGAGCTCTCCTCTGGGCCGTAGCCTGGTCTGCAGCAGGCCTCATTTGTTGATAATTGTTGCTTTCTGTGCTGGTATGACTCAGGCTCTTCACTCGGCTCGGCACACTTCCCGCACCGCACCAGGCACACCAGCCCGTGAAGTTTCCACATGCCTGCCATGACAGAATTCTGACACTCCTAGTTCTAGTTGCGAAGCTGCGTGACACTGCCAAGCGTTTCCATTAGCACCAACAAACAAAACAGGTTGCAAGATCCAGCTGCAAAGAAGCTTGAACAAACCAGGCTTCACGAGAAACAAACACGGCCCACGGCTTGAGATACTCCGGCGCAAAAGCGCGACCCGCAGCGCGACGTCGACCGAATCGCTGGACGAGAAGCCATCTGGCCATTTTCTTTAGAGACAACACTAACGTCAAAATCAAGTCATAGTTGCGGCTTCGGCCTTTTTTCTCCTACGCAAACGAAAATCGCGGGAGTCAGTTCGAAATTATTGCTTTGAGGTTCGCATCATGTAAGCAGAAGTCAATCAAGCATTGGCCGTATTCGGGGCGACCTGGTGACGGGGAAATCGCGCAAATTGGATCCTTCCGATGAAATAGAGGAGTTGAGGCGTAAGCAGGACGGCAATGGTCTTGCTTCTTGGGGAAGCATCGAAGCCTCAAAAGATACAATCCCTAGGGTTTCGACATGGACAGGCGTTCAAGCAGTGGCTGCATGGATTCTGTCAAGGTTTCGTTGCGGGCACTCTGTCTTTGACAAACTCGCTGCATCGATGTCCTACGGTTTTGGCGTGGGGGCCAAAACTGAAATTTGTCAAGTGATGCGAATAGTTGCAATCTGCAGTCTCCCCGAGGCTTCCACGTCAGGTGCTTTAGGTTCATCATGACATGGAAGTGATGTCGAAGCAGTTTGAATTCGCATCGTACCTTTCCGAATTTGGAAACAAACACGTAAGCACGACATCGCAATTGAGCTTCGGTTGGAATTATGGATTGCGCAAGTTCGCGCCGACGACGCTGTGTTGGACGCGCTCGTTGTAACAAGGTTGTATCGAATTTCCCTCACATTCGTCATGCAATGGCATAAACCTAGCCTCGTAGCGCTTTCGTTGAAAACCCCAAAGTCGTCTGCAGGTCGACTAGCTTGTGATTGCTGTGTAATTACAGAGTGTTGAACGCGACCGGTGGGCGTTCTTTGAAGCCCTTGATTGCAGACCTCAGCGCCTGTTCTGAGGGCACACCTGTCACCTGTCGTCTGTGCGAGGTGCATCTGGTCCCACAGAAGTGGCGAGGTGCACAGCTTAAACGACTTGTCCGCGCTGCGATCCTGTCCGCTGTCATGCCGACGTCATTGATACTATCGCGCTTGTCACGGAATCACAGTCACCACGGTCCTTACCAGGCCACGTCGTTTGCTCCTCGGGGCTCCTTGGTCTGGTCTGCCCCGACCTCCCGCGGTGCCATGATCTGCCGTGCGACAGTCCGATACGTGTCCGCCGCAGTGCCGTGCGGATTCTGGGGTTCCGTCCGTAATCTCCTCCTAAAGTGCCTCCTGCTTGTGTGGGACTTGGACCTCAAACGCTCTTTCATGTCGAAGACATCGTGGCTTCTCGGCTCTTGTTTGCTTTCGGTGATTTCAATGCCCTTCTCCTCGGTGATACAGGCTGAACTGCTAGATTTCGGGGCAATGTGGTCGACCCAAGACCCTCCATCCAGGTCTCACAGTTTTGTCGATGTGCCAAGCGCTTCGTTGCTCACTGATGTCGAAGCTCCACGCCAGCGTTGGTCGAACAATGAACAGCTGACTTCGACTTTCACGACCATGAGCAGGCGTGGGCTCTTCGAGAAGCGGGGAATGGCTGAAAACAAATGCCTGGTGCCTAGTTAACATGCTTCAAATGCTGCACCGCCTGCAGACATGCCTCCCCCACATGGTCTGGTGAAGCCTCGCAGTAGTTGCGAGCTGTGCGCAATATCGATAGAATCGACAGCAGGGCGAGAGGCGAAAGTGATCAGATCCATGAGCAGTGCAAGGCACGATCCGAGTCTCGGACGCACAGCACGGTTGGGAGCCACAGTAGCAGTGACAGCCGCTTGCCAAGGATACTTACCTCGAGCATCATGTAAAGACAGCGACGACGACGACAACAACACCTACCGGCACAGAGCAACACACAAGCGTCCTGTGTCCTTGATATTCACTGCGTCATCTGAGATTCACACCCTTCTACCAGCCATGGCCCCGAAGCTCAATTGTGGTCCAAAGTCAAACTGTCATGACCGACAGTGTCGATATCATACTTATCTATGTGTTTCTGTGTTTATTTGCTCAGATACATACATGCATGCCTACCTACATACGTACATACGTACATACTTACAGACTTACAGACTTACATACATACATACATACAATACCTGCACGTTATACATGTACATATGCAAATGCATATACAGATATCTGATATACACAGATGCACATATACAACTACACATATACATACACAAAACCGCATGCATTTGCACCATATTTGTGTCCCCGCACACCACGACATGAATTTCGTTTACAGATGCCCACACATGGGTGTCCAGCTGGTGTTGCGAGTGTCTTTGTCCACGCACGCCTTCCAAGAGCCGGCTGGTAAAAGCTCATACAATCTTGTACACCCATAGAATGGGCGGGCATGGCTTGTGAAATGCATTACTATCGCTGTTTACCTCTGGTTCGGCGATTTCGGTGTTGTCCTGACTCTTGGAAATTTTGCAGCTGTCGGAGCATCCTGGCAATGTTGGTTTCTGACATATCATATTCAGGAAGCCTCATTCGAGTATTGTGTACCGTCCCCTGCCATCGCCGAAGAAAAAACCGAAGCTGAGTTGAGGAACTGTCAGATTATGTCAACCCATGGTGTTCTCAGATAATGGCCCCCGAAGAAAACCGAAAACCTGCAAAGCTTGCTTTGCGGTCGTTTCTTTGAAGGTTCGCTTGTCACCAGCGCGCGCAGGCAGCTGCCAACATCTTGTTAGCGGCGTCTTGACAACATCTGGCGATTTCATTAAATCATTTCGTGGCTCCCCAAGTCAAGTTCGACCAATTCCGACAACCCGCAAGCCTTTTCAAACGCTGTGCTGACGACAGGGGCCAGAATGGTGGGTACTGTACAGGTCAACCCATAGAACCAAGAGTCCGACCTCGAAGTTGTTGCCTCAAGGTTGATTACGAGTGGCGCTGCCGGATTAACAGCTGCCAAGTTTCGACGTTTTCTGGGAGGATTTTGCATTTTGCAATGTCTCCGCAGCGAAATGCGCATCTTCTAAAGAGTGCAGACTATGGACATTTATTTCTTATGCTTTCAGAAGATCCCACAAGGCATTCCAGCAACTTATTCCTGTACGCATGCCAATGCTGTCTGACGTTGCATAATAGTCTGACTTATGAAGCGACACTGCAGCAGTTGGGAGCTTCTGGAAATAAAATATGCACAGAAGCAGCTTAAGGATCACTTCCTTGCAGAACGCTTGGATCGGCATCCATCTCGCCAAGGGATCCTTGAGGCACAAGAAGTGATGTCAGGGGCAATGCTGTCTGTAATCGTTGTGGGTAGAGTCCGCAGCGTCGCTAACAGTGCTGCCTCGCACAATGCTGAGGAGCAAACGAAAACGATTAAGAGCTTTGGCTTTGTAAGCATTTGCTTCACTGAGTCTCTGCGCTTCACATCCGCACCAGCCCGAGAGACAGCTCTGCTAAGTCTCGCATGCCGGTGGCGTCCCTCAGCTGCAGCAGCTGCTGGCTCGTCTCCTACACGCAGGGCCGTACTCTCTCGCGTAGCTGTGCTCTAGCGGCTAGCTAATGTTACCTAGCGGTTGCAGGCCTCTCCGACTTCCTTCACAGCCGTCTCGATCGCGCTGTGCAGAGTAAGCGCGGCACCATCGCGGTCTTGAGAACTTCCTGTTAGAAGAAGGATATTTCCAACATACTCACTAAGCGCTGTGGTGATGCCATGCGCTTCTTACATTTAGAGTAAACCAACTCCTGCTGTGGCCCAGTGCACACTTTCGACTCAAATCGTGTTCTTGCTACAGTTCCGCTGCGTTGGATCGGCAAAACTCGTTGACTCTTACTTAGTAATACTGGTTGGCATCAAGAAAGCAAGGGAAGGTTCCGCTGTAGCCTTCTGCGCCACGGAGCCGAACTCATTGTAAAAAGTGCCGTGCTTAGTTTGGGGGCATGCGTCTTGTCCCCGCCGCAGTCAAGTAAGTGTGTGTGTGTGTGTGTGTCATCCCTGAAACTAAGGGGCTAGGTTTGTCGTTGCATGTATCACAGTCGGCAGCGGGCCAGCGGAGAGGCAGGCAAGATGAGTGCGTGCGCTGGCCAACGAAGACCGCGCACTCATCTACCTGTCCTCTCGTGAAACGTGCCTGCATCCGCTTGAGAGAGATTTGTAGCATGTGAGTGATTGTATCGGCCTTGCAGTGTAGGGATGAGCCTGGACGTAACTTAGAGTTGACAGCAAGACAATGAGAAAGAAGGCAAAGAGTCGAAGAGTCCGACTGCCATCTGGATCATGAGATCCAGGCAAGTGTGATTCAGTATTGCCTTCCCTTGTGGGCGCGAGCTGAGTGGAGGGTAGCCTCCACGAACCTGACTTTGCAAGACTTCGGGGCTCGTGAATCTCGTGATATTGAGCGACGATAAACTTCATGAAAAGATCGTACTTGTTCCGTTTGTTGATTGTGTTTCCCCTTGTCTTGTTGTGGCTTTTGTTTTTACTGTTGGACTGAGTGCAACAGTTACCTACAATCCCTGGTAACTAAGTTCTCTTCAGTGTGATTTTCCCTGAATGAAGTTCAGGACATGAAGGATGATTTACAATTCTGAAAAGACCCATAAAAAAGGTGTCTTTAAACATCAATCAGTGACTTCACAGAAGATGGTCGGACCAGAAATTCTGCAGAAATCTTGACTTCCAAGCCAGCTAGCTCTCAGGTAGTTGTACTTTGTAGTAGAAATCGTGAGTTGCGTAAGAGCACTCCGATGCCTGGGCCTCAGCTGTGCTTTGATCAAGTAATATTGCAGGTGGTTGCTTTCTCTTCTTGAGCATCAATGAGATATCAATGAGGAAAATCAGTCAAAAGCAGAGTGCAGTTGTGCAAGCGTCCGTGGTTGAACGTTCAGTTCGGAGCGTAGTCAGCATCTTGGAATGCTGAGTTGTTGCAAGTGTTTTGGTCAAGGTTGAGTTCGGAGCTTAGTATGCACCTTGGCGTGCCAACGTGGTGCACCTTGGAACACGGGTGTGCTGCAAGCGTCTTTGGTCAACGTTCAGTTCGGAGCACCATGGAATGCAAATCTTTTGCCAGCACTGTTGTTTCAACGCTAAGTTTGGAGCTAAGTCTGCACCTTGGAATTCTGGTGTGCTGCAAGCGTTTTTGGACAACGTTCAGTTCGGAGCTTAATCTGCACCTTGGAATGCGCATGTGGTGCCAGCACTTTTTGATTTAACGTTCAGTTTGGAGCTCAGCTGCATCTCGGACTGCCACTGTCGTGCAAGTGAAGATATGTGCAAGGCGAGCACAAAACAATTTACCGTGCCACAGTGTTGTGTCATGAGCTTTAGTGATTGCAACACTTCCCCCTTTCCTTGGAAAGGGTGTGTGTGTGTGTGTGTGTCATCCCTGAAACTAAGGGCTAGGTTTGTCGTTGCATGTATCACAGTCGGCAGCGGGCCAGCGGAGAGGCAGGCAAGATGAGTGCGTGCGCTGGCCAACGAAGACCGCGCACTCATCTACCTGTCCTCTCGTGAAACGTGCCTGCATCCGCTTGAGAGAGATTTGTAGCATGTGAGTGATTGTATCGGCCTTGCAGTGTAGGGATGAGCCTGGACGTAACTTAGAGTTGACAGCAAGACAATGAGAAAGAAGGCAAAGAGTCGAAGAGTCCGACTGCCATCTGGATCATGAGATCCAGGCATGTGTGTGTGTGTGCGCAGGGCCCAAATCGCTCCCGAGGGAGAAAATTGAAGGCCCCAGCACCCCAATAGAGGGTGCGTGATTCCCGCTTTTCCGACGCCTTCGCCATCCTGGCATCGGAGATCGAGGCAAGCACGTTCTCGAACCCGTGCTGCCATCCGGGAGGGCAAATCTGTCCCTCACCTGCGCTTTCGTGCCCTTTTGAGGCACCACGGCACTTGCCCATCACTACGAAGGAAGGTTCTAGTGCACATGGGCAAGAAGTCCAGAGCAGACGCACCATGGAAGCGTCGCGACAACGACCAGGGCTACGGACACCATGGACAACAAGGTCAGGGCTACAGCTTGTGGCCTGGTGCCTGGCGTTCTGCTGGGTCACCACCGGAGCCGAAGGCCAAGGCTCGTTTCCCGTCTTACGACCAGAAATGGGGAGAAGCCCCTCACATGCGTGTGGTCAGGGAAGAGAGGGTGAATCCACCCACAGCCTCCGAGGCGATTACAGCCAAGAGCGCGCAGCAAGCCGTGAACGTCCTCAGGAAGGCCGAAGCCAAAGTCATGCGCATACAGAAGGAACAGAAGGAGAAAGCGGAGCGCTTTACAGACTACGAGAAAGAGCTCATGACGGCCTTCATGGAGGAGCGCAAGAGACACAACGAGCGTCAGTCCCAGCTGGTCGTCGAACTGGAAGAGGCTCACAAGCTGCTCCAGGTGGCGCGGGAGAATATGGCCCACACAGCACAAGGGCTCATGGGGCGAACGCGCATGGATGTTCAAGACACCTCTGCGGAGGATTGGGCGACGATGATCCAGAAGTATTCCGAGTCTTCGGATACAGTGGAGCCCCAGGCCATGGACCCAGATATGGCCGAGATCCTGCGACTCTATCGGAGCGGCCGATTGGTGCAGGCCCCAGTGCCCTCACCTGGGCCTTTATCCACCGAGGGAGCACCTTCGTGGCCTGGATGTGTGGCACCTCCTGGCATGCCGTCGGATGGAAATGGAGAGGAGCGAAAGCCATTCGATGGCCTTGGCGTGAATGGGCCGGAGCAACCTGTGCCCACCTACGGTGCTGCTTCCCCATTAACGGGGCCACACAGATCGGCACCGTACCCTACCTCGTCTCCTGTCCCTACAAAGACTGTAGAGTCTTCTCTTGGTGCAGAGCATCACGAGCCTTCGCCGTCAGCTACGGACCAACGACCTTCCCGTTCTGTTCTGAGGACAGATGTCAAAGCTGCCACGAAGCATCAGCCAGCGAAGCCCGATCCCTCAGGCTTGTCCCTCCAGGAGAAACTCGAACAGCGCAGAGAGGCAGAGAGGGTTGGCACTGCTCTCCACCCTTTCAGGCTTTCGGCCGGGCACAGGGAGGCAGAAGGCCCAAAGCTCGGTACAGAGGCCGACCAATCTGGCCAGCAGCAGGTCCTCTCGGAAGAAGACGACCCTTCTATGCACATGACGGTGAACTCCCCGGGCCTCGCGAGACTGGAGTGACACCTGCGGGTAGATATGGCTCTAGAGAATCGCGGCCACTGAGCGATCGGCTAGGGACACTGGACCGGCCCGCTGCACACGAGTTTTCACTGGGGAAAACTCCTGTGCACAAGCTCCGGATCGGTGCTCCCCTTGCCCTTGGCGCGGTGGCAGGGATAAATCTGCGAGCCATATGGTCTCACACCTGCACAATTTGGTATGGAAAGATTTTCCGTGGTAGCCAGTGCACTGGCTCCCATCCGACACAAGCTGAAGACTGGGTTCGTCTGTGCCTTTCCTGTTGTTCGTGCCAGTTATCCAGCTACGTGTCCCCCTCTCTGGCAAGAACCGTTACGTTCTTACTGGGTTTGTTTGAACGAGCGATTCCTTGTCAGTCTTCTTCCTCGCGAGGACAGCCGGCACATTGTATTTTTGTGCTTGGTTGCCCTCCCCCGCCCGCCTCCCGTGTGGTTGAGGCTTGCACACTACCGTGGAGATGTGAGATAAGCAGTGTGCCAAAGAAACGTATCGGTGGCTCTGGGACGTTCACCTGCAACTCACAGTTCTCCACGCAGCTTCTTCGCGGAGGGCCCATAGGCCCGGGCCAGTTTTGCAGCGCCTCAGTGCCTTTTGGCCCTTCTCCAAGACCTTGCTTTGTTGCATCTGCGCTTTCGCGTTCCTCTCTTGGGACATGCTGTGACCAAGGACAACCGGCTAACTTCCACTGTGCCTGTGTTTGTTGGTCAGGAATTCCCTCCATCGCCGGGGATTTTGAACGCAATCCCCACCGGCAATGCCTCCTCCATGCACCAGCTGCCGCATGGCCTGAGGACTTTCCCGATAGACCTGGTCTCCCCCTTTCTTTCGGTTGTCAGTGGATTGCAAACCTCACCTGCACGTTCTGCACCCACTTTGCGCTACTGGTTCTGTGTGCGCTTCTGCGCCTCCTGGTATGGCCCTTCCGTGTCCAGCACACTCCTCTTGGTCAGGTGATAGCCATGCCTTCCAGGGGCCTTCCCCGGAGTTTTCTGCTGCCGGTCTCTGCGTTTTCTGTCCACCACACTTGCCAGCACCTCAGAATGGGATGTATGCGGAAGGCACAGGCCGGTCGCCGCCGATTGGCTCATCATTCCAGCTACTCCTTCAGCTTTTGGAATCCACTAAGCTGGCTAGCCTTTAGTTGCTTTCCTCAACAAGTGTGGGCGGCACCGCAGCAGTGGCAGGATGCCATCCAAGGGGCCGAGCATTTGGCTAGTCTGCAACCTGAGGGCTTAAGTAGTGGTGCTTCAATTGGAGTTGATCGAACAGACCTTGAGGAGCTTGATGGCAGGATCCGCCTCTTACAGGCAGCTCAGCGACACGATCTCGAACGCCCCCTTGAGAATAACGCCGAGCTCCCTATCCCCCCTCTTCACTCGCCACCCGAGGTTGGAGACCTAGAGAGGCCATCCTTTGAAGGTGTTTGTCTAGTGCTTGCACCAAAGCACCAGCACGAGGTTTTACATCTCACACTCAGCCCCCCGCTTGACCTAGCTACCTTCTATAATGCTGTCCGTGATCGCCTGCATAAGTTACGTCTCCCATTTTGTACTGTCACTGCCCCGACAGTGCCACAACTTGGCCCAGACTTTGCATCGATTGTGGTCGCTCCGAAGTGGATTCCGCAGGTCAACAAGCAAGTTGTTGTGTACGACTTCCGTGCACTTGGTGGGCCCGTCTATGCTGACATCACACACGAGAACTTGTCACACTTCGAGTGTTTCCGAGAGGCCTCTCACCATGGCTTTCTTGAGTGCAGCATTTACGCGCAGGGAGGCTCCAGAGCACTTGAACCTGGAGATACGATCCTTGCCACCCTTGGCTGTGTGATTCAGTTTCAGCCGAAGGGCACGCCGGCCCAGTGGTGCTCTACGCTGACTGCCCGCTTCGACAGACAACAGTGGTGGCTTGTGCACCCTTCCCTGCCTGAGGACATTGCCGACCGACCTGTCTTGGCTCTGTACCATGACCGATGCCTCACTTATAGTACTCGGAGGTTCCATAACATCCCAGTGCTCCCTTTTCTTGCGGACTTAGTAGATAGGACACCTGACAGAGTATTGTTTGTTGCACCCGCCGGTGACGAACTTACTGATGTTGTCTATCGAGGTACCTCGTGCCGGGATGCCCTAGCAGTGTACCCGTTAACGCCTTCTACTGACAGGCAGGGCATCTTATTTTTCCTAGACGCAAGACAGGCCGGCCTTGATGTGACCCACATCTACCTCCCGTCAGCGAACGCGGACCCTCATGTGTTGGTCCGATATCTCCATCTTCGCCCACCCCCCTGCTACAGGATAGCTGTGTGCCCTAGGCCTGACAGGGCAGGTGTCCTACGCCTTACTGAGGGTGCCGTTGTTGTTTTCGGATTTAAGCCCGATCATCCCTGGAGCACTGACGAAAGTAGCTCGTCTGATGAGGCAGAATCCGGTGAGGAATCGGGCTGCGCCTCTGACCCGGAGCAACCAACTGTTGCACTTGATCCCTCTTTGCCACCAGCTGGCCCCCCTCCTCCCAGACCGGTCAGGTATTCACCTCCATCTGACCCTGGCTCGAGGTCCAGGTCCAGGTCCAGAGCACGATCACCCAGCAGGACTGCAGCCAGGACAACCGAAATCCCAGGTTCCAGTAGCGCGCTTGCAAGCTCTGCCCTTGGCGCTGTCTTGGGATTGGCACAGCCAGGCGCTGCTGACGGCTGCTTCGTCCAACATGTCGGGCCCCCCGGAGCCCCTGATGCCACAGACGTTGACGTTTGGCGTCAATGTGATCTTGCCGCCACGCTTGGGGCGCTTTTGCTCTTTGTCGGGGCTTGCACTATCTGCGGCGTTAGCCTATCAGGTTTCTGCCTTCAACCGCAAAGTCAAGCTTCTCCAGGAACCCGCCTGCAGCAACAGAGCTGAGCGCAGGGACCTTCGTCGTCTGCGCCACGCAACGCGCACCCTTGGTGGACACTGGATCACCGATTTCCCATTCAGACATCCGGGGTTCGATCCGACTATGCTTGACGATTGGATCACTTCAGACTCTGAGTCTGAGGCTGAACTCACCACAGTGCCGTGTGCCATACTACGGGTTGAATATGTGCCGGAACACCTCACTGTCGCTGTCCCGGTCCCAACAACACAGGAGGAGGTAATTGAGGCCCTCCAGGTTGTGCGCCGGCGGGACTCCGGCCTTGCTTTCCCCACCATCCTTTCTATTCTGCCCCAGCCTGCCCTGGGTGTCGCCGTCTTTGCAGCACTGCCACCGTGGGCCAGCGGCGCCGACATTGTCTGTTTTGACACGACAACCATTGACGGCCGTCTTTTCCTTGCACAAATGCCCCAATACTGCTCTAAGATCGGGTTGATTAGGAGTGCCGGTCTCCTTCCTGGCCTCGACTATGACGTCTTGTTCGGTGTTGATCAGATCCCTGTTGAAGAGGACTTAGTCCACCTGTTCCCTGGGGCATTGATCACTTTCGTGCACAGTCAACTACACTCTAGGAGAGCAGTTACAGTCTCGTTACTTTTGGGACAGCCAAGCCCTGCTGCCCATGCCTGCTCATACTGAAGCCCACTGTCTTGTGCATAAGGGCCCAGCCCGACTATGCATTGAAGCAACGAGGTACCCCATGCGCTACAGGGCCGCCATTGCTGGAGCCACTGGGGCAGACCCAGCTCGCATGCGACTGTTTGCTGCCAGGCCTATCCCGTCTGATGTTGCACTGGAAGGCATCACATGCACATCTGTCCTTGCTGTCGGTCATCCCCCTTCCGGAGTCAGAGATGCGGTCTGGCACTGTGCGCTCTTAGACTGCAGGCCCATAGAGGCCTCATTTCGTCTGCTTAAGGTTCACAACGGATTCGTCAGCCAGAGGGCCCTGTTTGAGTCCTTGCGAGAGTATGTGCCTCCCGGGTACTCACTGCGCCTTGATGGCCGTCCCGAAGGACCCGGTGTGTTATGGATTGCACCTGGCCAGGTAGTCATTGTGACTGCAGCCATTAGTGACAACAGTGCCTATCCGCGCACCAGCTCCCCCGTCGAGCCAAGTCCCACACCAGATAGCCGTCCCGGCGGGAATTCCCCCGCAACAGGCAGCACGTCCCAGACTAGCCCTGCAGACACCGGTTCCACACCATCCGGACCAGATATCCAGGGATCCCACGGCCGACAAGAGCCCTCTCCCGAGCAGGAAGCTGGTAGTGTTGCGACCCCGGGCATCACCAGACAGCTGACACCTCTGATGTTGGCTCTGTCATTGCTACCTTCCTTGTCTGTGTGCCAGATTTTGCACCTGAGATTGTCGCTGTGCGTATCCCGATTCCCTGCACTCCGCAGCGGGCCCTCCAGCTCGTCACCAGCGCCAGAAGTGAGACGCGCCGGCAGTGGTTCCCACGCCTTCTCCCTGCTAGTCAGCAGCCGTACCCTGACAAGGCTCTTTTGCTGGCAATGCCCCCCTGGGATGGACCGCATGTCTTTGCCCTAATCGATAATGGTTTTGCTCCTAATCGATTTTTCGCTGTGACTGCACCGCCCAACCCTAGCTGTCAGCAATTGCTCAGGCTAGCCGGGCCATCCGTCACACAAGACTCACATGTCTATGTCAAGGACGTGCCCTGGCCTCTTCCTGTTGAATCTGCTACTGTGCTTGAAAATGGGGACCTAGTTTCTGTGCAGCCGCGGAACCACGGTGTTCTGGTACTCACCGGATTTGATGATATGCTCCGGGACCCAAGGTGTTGGACCCATACCAACCCTGCCACCTCCCCCCTGGGTGACCGCCTCTGGATCCTCGCAGACGACCACCCCAGACACTTCACCTTCGATCGTCGCAGGCGTGCACTCCTCCGACGGGACTTAGCTGGGCAGCTACATGTCCCCGAGAATGACCTACGCATTCGACCAGCCCGACCCACCTTTGGCGACCTTTGCGTGCAGGGTATTTGGGTCAGCACTGCAGTCATCGCGACTGCAAGCGACATCCGACTTGAGGCCACCGGCAATGGTCTCTTTCCGTACATTCTTGATGCACGACCTGTGCTTCTGGGTGTTGAATGGGCAGCAAACGCTGAAGGGGTGCTCAATCTTCGCTCTATAGAACGCCGATTCCAAGCGCGGTGCCCCCCTGGCTCACGCATATCTGTCATAGGCGGATGGCCCGAAGCCCCGCCTTTTCAACATTTTGTACATTTCAGCCCCGGAGAGGTCTTCACTGTTTCCTTTGAGCCTGCTCCTTCACGCCTCTGGGATGATGCCGGGTTTGATGCAGATGCTGTGCCCATTGAGGCCACATCGCACACCCCGACGAGCCTCAGCGAGACCAGCAACAACCAGGCTGACCATCGAGGCCGCTCGTTTCCAACTGCTGCGGCTGGGGCAGCCTCCCGACCAGATGCCGACCAATCCCGGGGGCGGCAAGCAACCACTGGTCATCAATGTGGCAACCGTGCTCGGCAGGCCTCCACCAGCGGCCACTGCATTGGGCCCGGTAATCGGAGAGGCCTCTTTTGCCTCCTTGCTGGACTCCTCTGCCGACCTAATGCTGCCATGCACAGCTTTGCCCATCCGAGTGCATCAAAGACACTTCACACAAATAACCATCGGGCCGATGGAGACAACATGTGGATCGCCGGTAGTTTGTTCGACGCCCGGACCAGTGGGCCCCTGCGTGACACCTCTGCACTCTCGGTCCGATGGGATGTTGCCTGTGATACCCATGATGCCGCCCCCCCTGCTATGCCTTTCGTCAGACCAGTTGCCACCCCGTGTAGAGGCACTGCAGCTAGAGATCGGCTGCCACACATCTTTGCTGACGGGGAAGCTGCCTACGCTGAGGCTTTAGCCGACCCTCAGCCCTTGTCTCCCACTCAGCTTTGTTCCGCCAATTCTCCTGCACACTGGTTGGGACCCACGCTGCTGGAACAGTCTCTGCAACAGACTAGGTTCCATGCTTTCTACCTTGCCAGCACTCTTCTTGCCACCCTATTTGAACATTCATCTGAGGATGCTGCTGTTGTTTCGCCTGCTGGCACTGCTGGTGTTTTGACCCCACCGCCTGATTCGTCCACACTGCCTCTTGCAGGTGTTCTGCGGATTGCTGACCATGTACCTTCCCATAGAGCCTTCGACCTCACTGCCATCAGCCTGCCAATTGCTTGCTCCTTTGATGATGTTGCGCCACTTTTGAGGCCTGGTCACTGGAGCCTCGCTCCGCTGCCTACGCTTCAGGTTCAGCATGACGTCCATACCTGGTTAGGGTCCTGGCAGACAGTCGGAGCTAAGTTTCCCTATGCTGATATCCGCAGTGTGCAGGTCTACACAGATGGCTCCTTCGATGGAGAGCACGCCGCTTGGGCTTTCCATGTCTGTGCTCGTACTGACTCCGGGGACTTCCATCTCGGCTGGCAGGGAGCCCGCCTTACACATGATCCTGATTGCCCGGACTACCTTGGTCCGTGCGAAGCTGGAGCATTCCCCGCCGAGGTTGCTGCATTGTTCTGGACCGCCTGCTGGTGCCTCCAGCTTCCCCAATATGCCTGCATAGACATATTTTCTGACTGCACTTCAGCCATTGCCGTTTTCGACGGTACCGGCGGGGACTATCCACAGGATACTCTCTCTGGCAAGTGTAGAGCTGCTTCACAGCTCCTTTCTACAGTCGCCAGTGGACACAGATGCACACACTACACTCGTTCGCATGTAGGTAACCCCGGCAACGAAGTCGCGGACTGCCTTGCCAAGCTAGCCTGCCGCCGACAAGGGACATGCCACTCTGTCGCTGTACCACACGTTGCCCAACTTGCACATCGCAGCTCGTTTCCTTGGCTCTGGCTCACTGTTGAGGCTGCACTCCGTCCTTCTGCCTGGCCCACGCTTTCGGGGCAGTCCCTACTTGCCCCTCGAGCACAGTTTGTGCCGGAACCCTCCCCCGCAGAATGCTCTGCCTTCTTTGGGCTGCAGAATTCCGGGGACGGTCCCGCAGCCGGAGGCCCCCGACGGGGCAATCTTGATGCATACCTGCTTACAGTCAATGTTCAAACCCTCTCGTCACAGGATGCCCCCCCTGTTGCCACAACTGGCGATGGAAGTTTCGTCGGGAGGGCTCGCTTCTTACGTGACCAATTGCAGGCTGACTGCATCAGTGTTGCAGCTCTCCAAGAGACACGCACTGCCCATAGTGCAACTTATGTCTCGGCTAGCCACATCAGGTTCACCAGCGCGAAGGAGACTGATGGCACCTGCGGTGTTGAACTTTGGTTTGACCGGCAGCATGCCCTCTTCTCCGACCATGAGGGCCGCCCTATCCACTTTCAGCCTGGTGACTTTCTTGCGGTCCATTGGACGCCGCGCATTCTTGCTGTGAGGTATACCCATACCACTTTCAGGGTCCTCTTTGTCTGCATTCATGCTCCCCATAGTGCTAGCCCAGGACGGGATGCTTGGTGGGACACCCTCTTCCAACTTCTTCGTCGCATCTCACAGGATGCCCATCTTGTGTTGCTAGGGGACTATAACTTGCACATGCACCACAGCCACTCTGCTGCCGTTGGGGACCTAGTTTGGGGTACGCCTAACCCGGACCCGCCAGCTGCCTTCTATAGGCTGTTAGACCACTTTGCCTTGTGGATCCCCAGTACCTTTGACGCCTGCCACCCTGGGATACCGCCACCTGGCATTCACCAGCAGGCGCTGGGTCTGCCCGCCTCGACTATATTGCTGTTCCCTCCTCATGGCAGACACCTCGCGGCGGCAGCACCACCAATCCGCGCCTAGACTGGGGGCAGAGCCGTGCTGACCATGTTGCCGTCCAATTGTGGATCAGGGGGACTGTCACCATTGGGAAGGCCACTTGTCGCAAACGCAGTCGACTTAATACAGCCGCCATGCGTACGCCAGAGGGCCGACTGACTCTCGAACACATATGTCGCAACGTTCCCCTGCAGCCTTGGGATCTTGATGTGCATCGTCACGCCCAAGCCCTTGACACATACTTCCGCGACCACCTTGCCAGTGCTTTCCCGGTCGGCAAATCCTCCTGCCGGCATGAATACTTCCAGGCCTCAACCTGGCAACTCCGCAATAAGCGGGAATGGCTACGCAAACGTGTCAAAGGAGCCTCCCGCACCATTAACGGATGGCACCTGAGGGCGGCATTTCAATCGTGGCACCGTCGGCGCCGACTCTCCGACACTTTACTAGCATGCTGGGCCCCTGTTCTTTGGTCACTACGTGACCTGCCGGTTTTCTTAGAGGACCTGCGGCTCTCTAGCCAAGCACTCCGCAGTGCGATACGCCAGGATCACCTTGAGCATATTCGCAACACAGCTGCTGAGTCTGAATCCTCTTCAACCCAAGCCATTGTTCAGAGGCTTAGAACGCTAACAGGAGGCCCCAAGCGCAAGCAGCGCGACCGGCCCCCCCTACCTGCTGTTGAAAGGGCTGATGGGACGCTAGCAGCCACCCATGAGGAAGCCAAGCAATGTTGGCTTGAGCACTTTTCTTCAATCGAGGCTGGCTCCCTTTCCTCTCCCACTGAGCTTGTACGTGCCTGCATTTCCCGACAGCAGGCAAAGGATCTTGAAGACTACCAGGTCTCACATGGCGACGCCCCAACCCTCGGCCATCTCGAATGGGCCTTGAGAGACACTTCCACAGATCGTGCATATGGGCTCGATGGCCTACCAGGCGAACTCTTGCATTTTTGCGCGCCATTGCTCGCGAGGCCCATTTACCAACTCCAGCTTAAGTCCCTTCTCACGCTCGCAGAGCCCGTCCAACATAAGGGCGGTGTCTTACACTGCGTCTACAAACACAAAGGCTCGAGACAACTTTGCTCCTCCTACAGGGGGATACTCGTATCCTCTGTCGTGAGTAAGTCTTTACACAAACTGCTCCGCAAAAAGTGCGTCCCAGCACTCCACAATGTGGCATCGCCTCTCCAAGTAGGAGGCCTGCCGGGCTATCCGGTCACCGTCCCTGCTCATGCAACGAGAATGTACCAATCCGCCTGCCTACAAAAGGGCTCCTGTCATGGAGTCCTTTTCTTGGATCTACAGGAAGCATTTTATCGCATAGTCAGACCTTTGGTTACAGGAGGCCCCTCACAGAAGAGGCGATTGCTGCTGCATGCCGAGCAGTGCATATGCCCAGTGGAGTGTACCACGACATACAGCAGCACTTGCAACAGCTGCCACTGTCGTCTGCTGCTGGGGCTAGTCCCTGGGTTACCCGAGCTCTAGAGGAGACGCTCCAGAACACTTGGTTCTGCTTCGCTGGGGAGGAGGAGCTGATCACCACCGCGATTGGATCCCGACCCGGGGATTCCCTCTCCGACCTCGTTTTCAGTCTGTTGTTCGCAAGGGTTCTCAAGCAGGTGCGTTCTGCTCTCTCAGAGGCAGGACATGTGCCAAATATCCCGTGGCATGCAGATATGATTGGTCGTCTGACACCGCTAGCTCAGACCCCTGACCAAACCATCAGTTTGCTCGACGCCACGTGGATGGATGATTTGTCCATGCTCCTGCAGGCGGACAATTCCCGCGAACTCGTTGAGCGGCTGACTGCTGGAGCGTCCACACTCCTTGACAAATGCCTTGAGCACGCTCTCCTCCCGAACCTCAAGAGGGGCAAGACTGAAGCACTTGTCCACCTTCGTGCCCGCCATGCCAGGCAGATGCGACAGCAGCTCTTTGTCGAGCAGGAAGGAACTATTCCTCTCCATTGCAGACTCTGGACAACCGCCAGCCTCCGCTTGACAGCGACCTACAAACATCTCGGCGGTGTGCTTCACCACCGGGGTTGCCTGCTGCGAGAAGTCAAAGCAAGAGCTGCACAGGCATGGGTTGCATTTAATTCCCGAAAGCAGAAAATCTTCTCTTCGCCGAAGGTCAGCTCGAAGGACAAGGCCCTCCTGTTTGATAGCCTGGTTGCTTCGACCCTCTTTTATGGGTCTGGTACCTGGCCGGACCCGCCACCCGAATGCATACGCAAACTCACGGGAACCCTGCGAGGGATGGCCAGCCAAATGCTTCGACCTGCCTACGACTGTACACAGGCGTGGAAGCTTGGCACTGCACGCACCCTCGCTCTTGCCAGGATCCCGACAGCCGTTACGTACTTGCATACCCACCGCCTACGTTACATGCTTTCTTGCATCGTGTTGTCAGTTCCCGAGTTGTGGGCACTTGCTCACTGGGAACGAACCTGGATGCGTGGTGCTGCCGAGTCCGTCCAGTGGCTTTGGGAAAGGGCTGATCCTACCCGACAGTACCCAGACTGGAGCACCGCCTGGGAGGTTTGGAGAGAGGAGGCTAAACAACATCCGGGTAGGTGGAAGGCGCGCATCCGCAAGGCACAGCGCTGTGCCCTAGCGCAGGAATACTGGCAAGCAGAGCTTCAGCGGCACCAAGGTCTGTTGCTACGCCAACTCCAGCAAGTTGGGGCTAGTGTCTCTGCGCAGTCTGACTATGAGGAAGAGTCGAAGGAGTGTTGTGCGGTCTGCCGAAAGTGTTTCCGGGACTACCGAGCGTGGTCCGTACACGCCTTTTCGACACATGGGCGCACTGACGAGATGCGGCGCCTTGCACCTGGTACGCAGTGCCCTGCATGCCTTAAGCACTTCACCTCCGCGACCAAACTTAGCCGCCACCTTGGGTACAGCCGTCTTTGTCGTGGTCAGCTGCTGTCCACCAGCTCCCGGCACACCCCCGAGCCTGGAGTCGGGAGCAGGAAGGCACCCGATGATGGGGTTGCCCTGCTGCCTGTACTGCAAGCCTCTGGGCCCCACCAGGGACCCCAGCAGTTCTTTATTGAAGAGGAGTCAGCTAGGCCTTGTGCTGAAGTCTTAGACTGTCTTCTACACATCGACCATGATGGGGCCATCGCCACCGCCGGTGAAGCCGAACTATGGGACCGCCTCCGCACGGCCTTCTCTTGCGTGTGTCTGCAGGCCGCAAGGCTACGTGTCACCGCTCAGTGTTGGCAACGTATCATTTCGGATCGGCACCAGTCCGTCACGGAATCCACTCTTGACATTCTACGCGAGGCGGCCCACTGGCTTTGCAGCAATGATCTGGTTTCGTGGCTTGTGCCAGAGGCTGATGACGGACTTCCTGCTACCGACACTTTCCGGCTTAGTGGACTTTACCTCGCCTCCCTCAACTTCACCGGTGTAGCGTGGCCCGTTTCCTCTGTTGCCTCTCCAGAGACGATTTGGGTTCAGGTTGGGCATGTCCCCCCAGAACTCCTTCCTCCAGTGCCAGAGGACCGATGGCTCCGCTACCAGCATCGGGATGCACTTGCGGATCGTGCTGCCGATACCATTGTTGACTACCTTGACCACACCGACCCTGAGTGTTGCTATTGCTTGTCGACAATTGGACTACCAATCGGATCCGACCCGCCTGGGGACACCACGTCCTGTGTGGCAGCACTGCCCAGTGCTGTTTTGGCCTGGGACATTATCCGTGTGTCTGTCGACCACTGGACCCACGGCATCCCCTCCAGGCTTGTCCTGCCTTCTACCGTTCCCCCTGCAGCACAGCCGCTCCTGGTGCACCAGTCTTCAGGCTGTGTCGCGATTGGGAACTGGTAGAGTGTCTTCACCGTTTCACTTAATTAAGCGCATCCCACAAGGGGCCGCGTCAACCTGACCCTACGCCCGAAACAGCAGAAACAGCAGTGTGTGTGCGCGCGTGCGCGTGCGCGTGTGTCCGCGTCGCGAGATCTTGGTTGGAGGACAGTGCTGTGCATAATCTGGAACTCCCGCCACGGTAATGATGCCAGTGAGTGATCTGGGGGCCCCAGTAATGGAAAGTTTGCACAGCCTTCTTGCGTTTCGTGATTGTCCTGGTGGATGCAAAGCTTTTGCGGCCTGAAGTGTTTCTAGGAAGCAGGGCTCTCACATTACAGAGTCTATTTCGGCTTTACTGGGCTACCCGTCAATGCGACGTTTTGTTGGCCTTGGCCGCCGTAGTCAATGCGCTTTCGTGTGTTCCCCCCCCCCCCACCGCCCCGTTTCTTTTGCGTTCCACAGTCCGGTCTCCGCCTCCCAAAATCGCATCCCGGCCACAGCCCTGTGCATACTGTGGCCGCGAGTCATGCTTTGCTCTTTCACCGTTTGGGTTGTAAGCTGGCATAAGTATCCGAACAACATGTGGCATGCCTCCTTGCTTCTGCAGCTCGCTCCGGAACATGTCCCTGTGAGGCTCTGAGATGTTAAGCAGGTCGGCCAAGTCGGTGAAGCAGTCCACCAAATATTCTGAGTCCAAGGACTCTCGCGTGATGTGTGCTGTGCCACTCCGAAGTTCCGACCGATTGCAGCTTAGCATCTCCCCTGAAAGTATCTTAGCGCAGCAGACTCATCTGATTTTCGCGAGGTTTTCGTTAACCTGGACATGCAGCATGACATACGTCAAAAGCCCATCCTGTGAAGCACAACATGTCCTTCCAGCAAGAACTCTTGCATCTGTGGCCTTTGTGTTTTGGAGTTCGAGTTCGAGAGGTCCCTCTCAGGAGTCGCATCCAGGTCTTTCTGATCCTCCACGTCTTTACCATCAACAACCTGAACATGTCAAGTCTGAATCTCAGTCTGAGGCAGACAAGCACCCCGTCCAAGGCTTTTCCTGCCAAGCCGAGCGACCACCTTCAGCTTCCCATCTTCCAAGTTCGGCGTTTCCGCGTGCCACTCCGCAGGCCAGCCGCCCTCTACTGTCTTCTGAGTCAGACCAACTTTCCACAGGTTTTCGAAGGGGTCGTACATCATCCACTGGTCCGTGTGACACAGATTCCTGAAGACTTGCCTGCACAGTCTAAATGCAAGACATGGCAATAGAGTAGGGTCAGTGAGTCAGCGAACCTCAGTTTTCAGATTCAGATGTCAGATTGCCTTTCTCCAGAGCCAACGGAGTTGTCTTGCCGCACGTAGCACCCATCCAGCCGATGCACCATGCCCTTTGCACGGACGTTGACCTTCGAGCGCATGTCATACCAGGATGTATGGAGGCAATTGCTCAATGCTCTAACCTCTCAAATCTTGATCTTGAATAGGCCTATAGGTCATAGGCGGGCGACATCTCTGGCGTGAATGTAGTCCCCGTACATCGCTTTGATCGGAGCTCCGCAGTCGGCAAACCTCGGATTAAAGGGAGATGTGCCCGTGCCAACGGTCTGCCAGTGATCGGCCTTTGGCACACGATCGAGATGTCTTCGCTGGTCAGCTCATCTTGGCTCACAGTGCCGGTCTCGAAGTCTAAGACTCTGTGAATGAGATCTAAGAGTCTAAGAGGCCCACTGTTCTGCAAGTATCTCAAGAAGGAGCCGAAGACCCAGGGCTGCAAGTCCTGACAGAGGGTCACAGTCTCCTTGCATCCAAGGTTGCTCCGCTCTTCCCATCTCCTCCCGGCCAGCCCCGGTCTGGCGAAGCAGCTTCGGGTACTGCGGCAGCCGCGCGAGGTCCCCGTGCAAGAGCAGGCCCTGAGCAGAATGAGCGAATGAGCGTCGTGCGCAGTGCACTGCCGAGACGATCTTCCTTCGACGAGAAGGAGGCTGGGATTTGGATGGTTCCTCCCATTTCCCACCGTCTCTGCTCAATCGTGCACTGAGGCGTGTTCACAGCATCGCATCGACTTCGCCTTGATAGACCTGTCCTGAATTTTTGCAAAACCTCTCCTGGGCCAGACCAAACAATAAACGGGTGGTCCAGGAGCACAGGCAAAATGCTGACCCCGACAATCGTGCTAGAGGCTGTTTGCGAAGCTTCTGGTCCCAGAGCTACTAGCCTCATCCCGCCTTTGTCCCTGCATTTGCATAGCGAAATGCTGCCAGCAAGGATGAGAGAGTTGGACGGCAGCCCTGATGCTGAAGGATCTCCACAATGTCCCACGAGCAGCCCAGGCCTAGGTGTCAAAGCTGCCTGTGCCTGCGGCTTGCGTTCGGAGAGGACACTTAGGGACGTAGGGATTCCCTTCCGCCAAGAGTCGAAAGGCCGTCGCAAGCATTGTGCTGGCAAAGAAGGTGCCAGAGTCCACGCCTTGAGAAGCACGAAAGAGACGATCGGATCCACGAACCGGAAGCAGGATGAAGCTACACATGCCGGGGTGGCCCTCACAGGCATACACGGGCAAGGACAAACCAAAGCCCTCAGAAAACATCACAAGGGCAAGGCAAATCGACTACTGTATCTGGAGATCAGAAGACTGGTGCTGAGCTTGAGCTCCAAGTCAGCACTGCTCTCGGCATCCGCAGGAACGTTGCTGAAGCGCACAACCCGCTTCTGGTCCCTCAGTACAGTGTCGCAGGCTCCTCGTCGATTCCCCTTCGCTTCCTTAACTCCCTAAACCCGACCAATGCTTAGCCTCGCTGCGGGTTGAGGATTTGATCCGCAGGGAGCCAAGGCTCGTAGTCTGGAAACATCTCGTCGAAATTCAGGTCGCGCTTGCGAATTGCGAACCCTGAGCATGCAAGCTGCTGCAGACTAATCCGTGATGCAGACTGCAGCAGTCCAGAGTCGCGAAGGCTGAGTCTGAGCCAAGCTTCTGAAAGCTGTCTGTGCGACAACGATAGGGTAGATTGCCTTGCCTTTGGGGTCAAACCTGTAAGCCTGAGCTTCCCCACTGCCATCGATCGCAATACGCATAGACTTCGCATCGATATCCACCTGAGACGCTTCTGCCAAAAGAACTTCTGCTTCTGAAGCTCAAGCCTTAAGCCACGCCGTGCTGAGGCACCGTTTCCGATCAAAAGCATACTCTAGTAGCCAAGCGTCTGAGATGCACAGGACTTGCCCGGCTCGCCACTGAGTCTGCCACTGGTCTTTCTTTTCTTCAGCATTCGCAAACCAAACTTTACTTCCATTCACAAGCCATACACCCTCGTTTCGGTCAATTGTGTCATCATCATGCCGTGGAGCGTAGCTTTCGAGTGCAACTCCAACAAAGAGTGTTTCGTCAGGATCTTCCTTCAGAAAGACTTCGTAATAGTACTTTCCTGACTCCCTGGATCCACTTGGGAAGCCCACAGATCGAATCCAAGAACTTTGGTCCCAGCTCCTTCAGGGTCACAAGACTCAACTTGCTGTGCCCAGGTGCCTCTGACTCTAACGAGAATGCAGACGGAGGCAGAAAGAGTCTTCTTAGCTCTGGCTTCGCTACCAGTCTCTGCTTCTGAGCTCTCCCGAAATCCCAGTAGTGCGGAGTGATGAGCTGCTTCCGGTAGGGAGGCTTCAGATAGCAGCCAAGCACGCCGTTCAACTTCAAGGTCGGCTCACCGAGCGCGTACAAGCCGACAAGCACGTTGATGCTGTTCCCTCGGGTGTTGTCCTCGCTCGCTGACACTTCGATGAAATCCACCTCCAATCGGCCATCGTTTGGCATCTTCAAGGAGAGCAAAGGCGAAGATTCCAAAGAAGGCTCGGGAACCAGGAAGATCGAGCCGCTCTCGCGAGGCTTCTGAAGGGAGCGCAGTAGCGTCTTGCGCTGGTGCGCCAGGCCTAGCCATGAGCAAAGGAGTCTGCAAAGTCTGCGGCAGAACTGACTGCAGATGACGGCAGCCAAGGCACAGGACAACAAACAGCTTCCGAGCCCCATCTCGGCCATGCTGATTTCCACATCGCGCGGCAAGCTCCTTAAATCGAAGCCGGCTGGATAGCTGGAACATGTTGGAACATGGGCCCGCTCTGCTCCGGCCACGGCACTCATCGTCTGCAAGTCGCGCTACCAGTCGCGGAACAGATTGGGGCCGCCTCACCCGAGGCAATCGAACGTCATCCTAGCCCAGGCAACTTCTGGGCGACGCTCCAAAGCAATCTCAGACATCTCTTCGCTTGCAAAGTCCTGCACGGAGGAGAGGGGCCCACCTTGCCGGCTGACATCGAAATGGAAAGAGGGAACACGCTCCAAAGACGAATGATCAAACAGCCGAACTGCTTTCAGCAAACCCGGCAACAACCCCAAAGTAAGTCAACAAACAGCCCGTTGATCCTTCTGGACTTACGGAAAATTCCGGGAGCGACGGTCGTCTGGCCCAAACTTCATGACTGAGCCATCGAACACCAGAACTTCCAGCAAAGAGGCTTGCCAAAAAGTACAACCACCACGAGAAATCAGTTCTCATGATGTTTCGTGTATACTTGCAAGCTTCGAATGCACTACATATGTCAGTAGCTGCTCCGAATGCTCAATCAATCGTAATCATCTCTGCACGGTGCCAAAGTGCTGAAGGCTTCGTGCGAGACCAGCAGCCCCGGCATGGCCTGAGGCTCCATGGCTGCGTGATCAGCTGCGCTTGGCATCGTTTCGAACTTTCTACTGAACTAGTCAGCTAGCTGAGCCCTTTCACAGCGACGACGGCACCCTGAGTCCGCCGCCAAGAAGGTCGGAAGCCAATGCTTCCAAACCTGGGCTGCTGTCGCTGTTCTTGGACTGCTGGGCCTTGGGGCCTGGCTGCATTGCTTGCGACATGGTGGTGTCAGAAAGATCCCTCTTCGAGAGACGTCATCGCCCCAAATGTTTGCGACTGATAGTTCCAGGACGTTCAGGCCATCCGCCTCCTGGTCTGTTGCCGGGATGTGCGGGGCCGCAAGCAACGTTGCTCCACATCTACTCGCCGCAATTTAAAGCCAAGCCGCCCTCAGCTCTGCCAAAAGCGTCTGCAACCGGGGCATGGAAGGCCTCAGTCCAGTCTGGCTTGGCCCCATCTTCCCCTTATCGCGCGCGCTTGATTGAAAGCTACCGCTACCGCCTGTCCTGTTCACAGTTTGTGGGAAAGTCTACCCGAAAAAACACAACACTCAAGTCAGGCAGCATCAGACCGTCATGGATGCCAAGCAGATTCCTCAACTCATCCACTTGCACCATCTTGCACCCACATGCCAACCTGTGCCTGCAAAGATGCGACTCTGCTCCTCTTGATCGGAATGCCGAGATTCAGGGCCAGCTTCGGCAACTTGTCACGGGATGCCCTGGAGACTCGGCGGTGAAGGCAGACGTGCCTTGCAGCATGGTTTAAGCCGTTAAGCTGTAGTCACTGTAGTGCGTTTCCAGTTGCGCGGTACTGCCAGATTACCAACTGAGGCGACAGCAGCGGTGTCCTTTTCCGGGTGTTTTGCTGCAGAATGTCTGCTTTGAACTGCAGCAGCTCTCGCACGACATTGACGTGCATTCTGTCTTCCACATCCTTGTAGATTAGAGCGGGCAGATCCCCTGAGGATTCGCATTCTTTCCAGCACTTGTCTGTTGGTACCTCATCAGGGCTCTGTTTTCCTTTGGTGATGAAAGGCCAAAACCAGTTGTCGGAGTTGTCTTCGAAGCGCCACTGTAGTTCTTCGTTGTCGCTGGCGAGACGAATGAAGTGGTCGCAGGTACCATCCCTGCCTTCCATGCAGTAGCTCAAGCGGCCGTCGACGTTCTTGGGGAAGTAGCAGCCATGGAACGCCGGCTCACTGCTCCCGCTGACAACAATGCAGCCCACAAAATAAAGGACATGGTGGAGCGGAGTGTTCCTGTTCTTATCCTCGCGTGAAACACAACAACAGCAGGGGTCTGCTCATGAAACTTTGACCTCAGGCGAAGCCTCCCCCTTGCATCTACGAAGCAGCTTGACTACCTTTAAACCGAAGATGTACAGTGCAATCACTGTACAAGAAACGGTTGGATAAGAAACGTAGGGGCTACGTCAACCGGATAGCACCAAAAAGCCCAAAATTCAAAACGCCTTCTAACTAAGAAATGAAGGGTACCCAACGTTTTAGGGTCATTTCTTATTTGGCTGGGCGGTTAATTTCTTGATTCGGGTGTTCTCAAGCCTCGAAAACCCGTTTGGGGGTTTTCCAAGAGCCAACAAGAAACGTAGGGGGCTACATTTCTTATTTTGGGTGGTTTCCAAGGCTTAAGCTTAGGGCACACGACAGGAGCCAAAATAAGAAATGTAGGGGGCTACATTTCTTGCTTTGGGTGGCTCCCAAGGCTTAAGCTTAGGGCACACGACAGGAGCCAAAATAAGAAACGTAGGGGGCTACATTTCTTATTTTGGGTGGTTTCCAAAGCTTAAGCTTAGGGCACACGACAGGAGCCAAAATAAGAAACGTAGGGGGCTACATTTCTTATTTTGGGTGGTTTCCAAGGCTTAAGCTTA
>CAJNDT010004113.1:385879-465786 GCA_905221615.1 Symbiodinium sp. CCMP2592
GCAGGAGGACTGCCAAGCCCAGAAGCGACAACTTCCGCGTGCCGGGCAGCGAGATGGTTTCTGAGGTCAGGAAAAAGCTTGGTCCTACGAGCAATAACGAATCATTGACCCCGTGGCCATCGTCCACTGGACGCGGCCTGGCTTTAGGTTTGAAGAATTAGAATGGCATTCCTCAGCCTGAGCCTCAAGGCTGCTTGCCGGGTTGGTCGAGCTTGTGCCACTTTCAGGCGATATTCGAGCTTTACCCAGTAAGACTGAGAAATTCGCATTCAAAAACCAAACAAATTCCACCACGGACGCCAGCCCGGTAGCCTTCCCTAAAAGATGCGGGAAGCAAAGCACTCGCAAAGAACTGGCCTGTCAAAGGCAGCAAAGGCTTCAGCCATGCCTGAGCATGCAGCATCGCGGAATTGCACCCCCTAGCCCCGGGCAAGCCCTTAAATCCTGAAATTTGCTGAATCCTGCACCTGCTTCAAGTACTTGCGCAGAGGGTGGTCAGAGAGAAATGCCGCTGCATCCAAACAGTTTGACACCAGATCAAACGGTGTCTTGTTTCCTCCCGTAGCTTGGATGGAGAGGACATCCGTCACGGCCCGGGCGTTGTCCTCCCCACAGCGAGAGACCACCTCTCTCAAGATGAGCTCGGTAATCTTGGTCAGGGTGAAAAGCTCATCTTTGGCACCTTGAAATCAGACAGCAGCTTCAAGAGCAGAAGCTGGGGTTTAGGGGCACGAGCTTCAGGCAGAATGAAACAACTTGAAGAATCCACCGCAAAACAAATTATCCCCAGCGCTGGAAAACTCCAAGCTCCCATTGCGAGTTTGCAGTGCCCATGCTGTGGAGTTGGAGCTTACTGTCGGAATGCAGGCGAGCTTTATGCAACACAGTCTTGCTACAACGAGAGACACAAAGAAACGCTTGCGGCATGGCACCATCTTCCGAGTCTTGCAACATGTCCTTCTGCAAGGCGAAGGCTTGGGAAGGCTTGGCTGTTGCGACTGCTTCGGCAAATGTCCTACTTTGCTGCAGCAGGTCCTTCGAAGGCGACCAACCTTTGCATTCCTCCCATTTCCTTTCCAGTGGCCAATCCATGCCACTTTGGTACATCTGTGCGGCAGATCCTCGGGTGTTGGAGCTGGCAACAGTTTCTCGCTGGGCCAAGCCGCGCCGTCGGATCGACCAAGCGTCGTCGGCACAGAAGGTGCAGCGGTGTCTCTTGGTTCTGTCCACCCTCGCTTAGCACTGCACCGTGACTCAGAAGAAGCCTCAGGCTTGGCAAATACGCACGGATGAGTGGCGCTGACGAACCGGGCTTTGGCCCTGACTGAACTATCTCCTTCTGGTGTTTGTAGGACTTCTGCACCGCGACGTGAAGGGCAGTGTTGCCAGCAGCATCAGCACCTCAGGCCGGGCAAACCTCCTCAACCCTGAACCCTGCTGAAGGGGTCGCAGCAAGTGAATGTGAAAGAAGAGGAAACAAACCCTTACAATCTTCAAACGGATTCGGATAGGTCACCGATCACCTCAGAAATCAGGAAAAGGCGCTTTCCACTAGCGCGGGCTGAGCAACGAGCAGGTTGCGAACAGCTCCCACCTCTGAGTGCACGAGAAGAGCCATGCTCAGGCAGCACAACCACGAGACGGTAGGATTGTAAGGAGTTTTCTTGACGCACAGGTGCAGCGCGCGCATGCATCGAATGCAATCAAGGGAGCACACGATGACCCCCTGCTCTGGCCCAGGCCTCTCCAGACCGGATCAACTGGAAGAAGGTTTGCCCGGCCTGGTTGAAGATACCTGAAGTGGGCGTTTAGCTGGTTTAGCTTTCGGCCGGTGTCACGAAACTGGCGCGCCACGAGATTACAAACAGTGCTTGCAACGAGGCGCTGATCAGATCTTGCTTAAGCTGGCTATTGCGACATTCATCTTCCCATTTCACACGGGCTCGATGGTTCTCGTCCAAGCCCAACATTCCTTGCACTTGCACTTTCGGCTGCACATGTCCCGACTACCTGGTTACCTGTGCTGCTGGAGCAGGCCAATGTTGTTCCCAGTAGCTGGAGGCAAGACGTTTTGCCACATCTTCTTTCCCATGACGAAGTGCCAGGATGAGTGGCGGAGTCTGTCGGAATGAAATTTGCAAGAAGCGAATGCCTGGGGCCTACGTGACAACTCGCTCCTGCTCGAGAGGTGCCAAGTAAGATTTAGCTTTTGCGGGGGGTCGAGCAGTCAGACGCGTCATGTGGCATGGCCAATACCCGGATTCAGGCCTGATCGCACATGCTGCGGTTCCTCGGCGCTGCGAACGACTTGCATGCTGGTTCCTCTTCCTAGTCTGCTAGCAGCCCTTCTACAGAGGACAACAAACTAACGCGACTGTAGAGAAAGGACAACGAAAGACACTCCTGATCACTCCTCCGGCCGGCGAAACTTTCAACAATAACCGGTCCGAGCACTAACATCTCAAGCAAAGTGCAAGCTAGGGCACAGCTTCGTCTCGTCGATTTCTGACATTCGGGGAGTGCTTGCCATATGCCACAAGACACAAGCACGCAGTTGTCACGTGGTATGAAGGCCTACATGGCCAATGTGTTCAGGCGAGGCATTGCTCATTTTAGTCTGTACAACACAACACGCGTTTGTTTTACATGGTGGAGAACGGAGATTACTGAAAGCTTGTTTAACACGCAGCCAAAGAATGACCTGTACTAGGGATGCAGTCGCAATGGTACTATGGTTGCGTATGTTTGCATCGCTTGATGTCTATCATTTAAGCTCCTGAAGGCTAAGTGACGTTAGCAGTTGGAGGGAGGTTGTTTCAGTGGCTCAGAGTTGAGGGTTTAGGGTTTAGGGCTTAGGGTTTAGGGTTTAGGGAGTTTGTTTCTGAGGAACGCTCGGGCGTGGATGCCTCAGGCCTCTCCCTGGCTTGAAACGGAGGCTCCTACCCGACTCCTATAACTCCTGGCGATGCCGGTTTTCCAGCCTTCTGGGATCAGCGCTTGACGCAGGAGATCTGGGGCTGCCAGGGCATTCAGAATCTCCCTGCACAGGGGGCAAAAGGGAAAGCCTTAACGACGCATCAACACACCGACGACTGAAGTGCCTCAAGGAATCCACATCGCCCTTCAGGGCACAGATCTGCACCACGTTGAGCCCATTCTGGTCCTCCCGAAACATACGCTTGTGGGGCTCTGTTCAGGATCGATTGGAAGGAGGTGCGATCGGAGCAGTCTGCGATTTGTTGGGTGGCAAGCTCTCACAAGCTTCGTGCCTACGGCCCACTGGGGTGCCAAGGGACAATGTCAAACGGCAATGCATCCCATGTCCTCGTCTTGGTCTAGCAGCTTCGTCAGGATCTTCCTGTCTGCAGTGTTCTTCAGCAAAGCCTGGGCATGGCATTCAAGAGAGTGAGAGAGTTGGTTTCCGCGGAGGAGCACCTTGAGGAATCGAGAAGGCCCCGTTGGGTTGTCCAGAGCCGCGAAGAAGCAGCTGCTCTCAAGGACCGCCGCTGGGAGCACATGCACTAGCTTCTCCACCACCGGGGCGGCATACGTGTGGCCACACGAGCTGACCAAATATTCCAGGGCGGACTTGCCATCTGCGTCTCTCTTTGTCAAATTCATCCAGCTGTTCGACTCTGCCACCTTGGCCATGAGGAGGCTCATCACTTCCTGGAACTTCTCTGGATCGGGTGCTCTCTGGCCAGGCGACCTGGCAGAAAAGGCGCACAAAACGAAAGAAACAAAAACCTGCGCAAGAGCTCACGCAAAGCGACCTGAGCGAAAGAGTCTTGGCCAGCAAGTGCATGGGGTGCTCCTCTCGTTGCACGTGCTCATGGTGCTCTTACAGCTGCAAGCTCCATTTTGGGAGATTCGACTGTTGAAGTGACATTTCCTAAGATCTTAAGGCTATGCATGAGTCACGGCCGATGCTCTCCTTCTTGAAATTTGGTGGCAATGGCTGCACACCTCCCTCCAAAAGGTACCTTAGATTGGGCCGTCCAGGTTTCAGTGTGTTGACGCTTTGCGCATGCACCCTCTTGCAGCTGAGCTACTTCATCGTCTTGTAGCTGTGATTCCTGGCGGCACTGTGTATGGGCCGCTCCTGGTTCATATTCTTGTCCTTGCCACACAGGGTGCTGAGAGGACATGCTGCTTTGCCACACCTGGTGATCACAAGGTACCACGGCAAGACTGTCACAGAATCGCATCTGTTGCACCAGTATCAACATCATGCTGTATAGTCTGCGCCAAGCATCTTCCTTGTTCACCTCGACTCGCAGCACAGCTTGAGGATACTTTCTGACTAGACCTTGCCTGGAAACCATGTTCGTATCGTGATGGCATATGTTTCGAAATCTTAGCCCGGAAATGCTCGAGCCTTGTATTTCTCGCACAGCAGTTTGACGATGTCGATATTGTCCGAGCGGGCAGCCATGTGGAGTGCCGTGTCGCCTGTGGTGGCATCCTTCTTTTTGCGCCACTCTGCTTTCGCTTCCAGTGCCGCATCGAAAAACTCAATAGCCTCCCCGAAGTCACAACAATAACAGGGTGTCACAGGAGCAGTGGTCTGCATTGTGCGCTTCAGGCTCTTGAGGGGCATGATAGCAATCTTTCCAGCTAATGCTATAATTGTTTAGAGAACCACGGTCTGCTTCCAACTCGGCTCAGAGCTGCCTGGAAGCGGACCGGTCAATAATCACAGCATCCCGATCAGTTCGGGAATCAAAACACCAAAACCCGGCTTCCAAGCCAAAAACACGCCTGCTGCAATCAGCAGAATCAGTGTGCAAACCGGCATGAAGACGCAATGGTATGCTAAGATGCTGTCACTGCAGGGTTTGGGCTTGCAGTTCGTGCAATATTTTGCGGGCACCTCCGGAGTTTGACTCGTAGATTGCTTTGCTCAGAGACAGGGCGTGGACACGCGACTTGCCTCTTCGGTGTCCAGGGAAGCGACATAGTGGATGTGCTCGTGGAGCTCCCTGGGGCCAATCTGTGCCGCTCATGCTACAAGGCGCTTCACTCACAATACACAGCCTCTTCAAAGCTTCCACCAGCTCCTGCAAGGCTCATCATTCCGAATCTACGGACTGAAACGTTCTGCACCATGCGTAGTGTGTGTGTGTGTGTGTGTGTGTGTGTGTGTCTGTCTGTCTGTCTGTCTGTCTGTCTGTCTGTCTGTCTGTCTGTCTGTCTGTCTGTCTGTCTGTGTCTGTCTGTCTGTGTCTGTCTGTCTGTCTGTCTGTCTGTCTGTCTGTCTGTCTGTCTGTCTGTCTGGCTGTCTGTCTGTCTGTCTGTCTGTCTGTCTGTCTGTCTGTCTGTCTGTCTGTCTGTCTGTCTGTCTGTCTGTCTGTCTGTCTGTCTGTCTGTCTGTCTGTCTGTCTGTCTGTCTGTCTGTCTGTCTGTCTGTGTGTGTGTGTCTGTCTGTGTGTGTGTGTGTTTGCGTGGCCATTCATCGGATATCACAAGGCTTAGGACGACAAGAAGTCAGGATCATTCTTCAGGGAACTCTGGTGTGTCCGGCGTCTTCAGCGTAGCCGCCGACGAGACATCAAACATACAGTCTGTCTCCAGGCCCAGTTCCAACCCAGATCACTGGCAGTCTGTCCAAGTCATCAGCTTCAACGAATGCCTTTAGATACAGGGTAAGGCGCGGTGCTCGCAAGCTTTCGGGCGCACTGGGATGGCTGGCAAGGGGGACCCACAGATATGCAACAGAATTCCAATCCTTCGTTTTGGTTGTTTGTCCAGTGTGCATCCCAGCCGGTCAGCGGTTCTCCTCTTTGGTCTTTCCTTTGAAAGCCTCCTTCATGTCCTTCAACTTTTGCTTCAAATTGAGGGAAGTCCAACGATCGTCTGCTGCCGTGAACAAGCTCCGCAGGTCGTAGATGACTTGATTTCTCTCACCATATCTGGGCATTTCCTCACTTATGCAAGCATCCATCAATGTCTTGTCCTATGTCATAACAAGATTTCACATATTTCCACTGCTGCCCTGGACTCGATCCCGATAATCTCAGCCGGGCAAGTGATTTTGGTCTCATCCTCGATGTCTGACAGTCCATCGATGACATGGGCCAGGACACGCTTCATCCCGTACATAGCAGCATAGTCCACCATTGTGTACTTGCCCTGCTGCGGATTGGAGATACGAACGATCCTCATCATGCGCAGATCAGTGACTTGCACAACTTGAGATTTGGGTTACGAGCACGAGAGCTAGAGTAAGCAGGCGAGAGCAGAGAGGCGAGGCTCGCACAGGTGCTACCAGTAGAGCCAAGCGAGAGTAGTTTGTAATGGTGTGTGTCGTTAGGGATTACTTTGCAGTGCAACCAACCTACAGATTGCTAACATCAATCTTACAGGGGAGGGGGGTGCCGCCCACCCCCCCCCACCCCGCAGCCCATTAACTGTTGCTCTTCATACCAGTTTAGGCCCGGGGTCGCTTGTTGACCCGCCTGAACACTAGAGACCAAGAAGGATTGTAAAGGACAACTCTCGCAAGCTGCGATGGGCTAGCTGTTGTGACTGGCTACATCCTTCTTTTGAGCTTCTTTGGGTGGCGAAGGCTGCAGTCTTGTTAAGCTGCAATGGAGGGTATGGCATAAAATGCTGGGATGTGCGCAGACGTGGCCTGCTAGCACATGACCCCACAATCTTCACAGAACCCAAATGCTGTCTGAATTTTGCTTGGGCGCTTCTGCAATGAAAGGGCTCGTGATTCCATGTTGGTCAGCCACGCAGTCGCCTCCTGGTCTACCTGCTCCACTCTGGCTGCAATGGCCTCCTCGTCCTTCACAGCTGAAAGCCAGCTCACGCCCAGGCGAGTGAAGCTTAAGGGGCGGGTGCTCGCTCCTGGATTCTAGGCCTAGCCGCTCGCCTGGCACTTCGCCAGGATGACATGGCATGGGCACCGGGCGAGTCTAGCGCTAGTGTTGTCTTATGGCAAAGTGGCAACGACTTGTCCTCGTTCGGCAAGGCACGCGTGTGGATCTTCTGACAGATCGAGACGAAAGCGGGAAGAATCAGAAGGTGATAGGTGCCTGCAACAAGTGCCCATGATCAGTCTGGCATATTGCATCAGAACTTTGACCGAACAACAACGAAAAAATGCATGGATAGCAAGTCCAAGCCTTCGTCACTTGCGACATCCAGCGGCGTTTGCATGGAAACTTCCTGCGGAGTGGAGGGATCCGAGCAGGTCAGGTCTGCACTGTCATCGCAGAAGTCTTCATAGCGTCCACAACAAACAACGAAGCTTTCAGATGGCTTGGGCTTGGAGGTCCTTGAAGGTGCAGCGATACTTCAACAGCTGGTTGCACACATCTCGCAGGCCTCGGTGCTCCACAGATGAATGCCTCTCCCCAGGCAATCGTCGGACGAGAACGAAAAACTTCAGAGGTTCCAAGCAGCCGTGCTTGGCTGCGACATGCAGCAAAGTGGTCTTCTCGGCAGAGGCCCCTGGTTTAAAGCTCAAGGATCCGGGTATGGGACGTATAGGATACTGCAAGCACCACGAGATCAGGCCTGGCTCCTGGACCAGAATGTCCACGATGTATTTCGACAATCCCCTCGCTGCTTGCGCACATGCATTGCATGAACAATGCAGCAAAATTGCTGCACATTTCCGACACCTCCGCAGGAAGTGGGAAAGCAATAAGCAATCATGCTTCAAATCTGCTCCCCAGCCGGGGTTCCTTGCGACGTGGCACGGCCGGCAGAAGCTTGCGAAGGTTTCTGCCAGCAGTGTTCTGCCTTCCTCGGGCAAAGGCCGAGATATGAAAAGAAGTGTCATGCATCCGAATTGTGCGAGCGTGCACAGAGTTCGGTCGGTGCTACACAACGCGATGTGCCATGTCTGAAGTCCTGCTTCTCACACAGGAGAGCCTGTTCGATCAGGATCCTTGGTTTTTGTCGTTTAGATATCCCAACACTTGAAACTGCTGCTCGCCTCTGTATTTCGTAACATCGACTTTCGTCCAAGCATCTTGCAGATGCGCGCATGGGGTGGCAGCCGGACTTCAGAAATACCACTTGTATTCTCATCTGCGGTGTCTCGCACGTTGTACATCGTCTCGGCATTGTCCATGGCGCCCAGGAGAGCATGATCCAAAGGTGTCCTGTGCACATGCATGGAGATGTACTTGCCGTTCTGGAAGTCGTCCACGTCCACCGAAACATCCTGGTGCCCAAAATTCACAGTCAGCCACTCCACCTCAGCCGCGAACCGATCACACACGTGATCAGATCGTAATGTTGCTTGCGGGTCAACCATTGCAACCCTCGCTCTACTTGTAGCTGCCATCGCATCATTTACTCACTCGACGAAGTTCTTCCCACACAGTTCTGCCAAGACTCTCTGTAGTGCAACCTTTCACAGGCCCTGGCTTCCATCATCCACTTGGACAGCTTTACATCCACAGCTCCTGATGCAAACTTCTTGCAATGGACCAACCTTCACCTTCATCCTCCACAGTACTACTGCGCCCTCTCCTGGCTCGCCCTCGTCGTGACGAATCCCATCCTCCCCCTTAGCTGGCCAGCGGAAGCCGTCAAAGCGCTCGGGTCGCTGGAAGCAGACCCGTAGCGTGGCAAACTCCGGGATGTCTTCCTGTCAGGTGAAAGAGGTCCATCCGTCAATTTCCTGCCATTATACAAGTGCTGTGCGTTGCGGTGCGTTGCGGTTGCAGGCTCCTGTCTGAGCCAGTAGACATCTTCCGTGGGCGAGGCCAGGACGGCATTGAAAGGCTCGCGCTCGGCCTTCTGGCAGCAGAACTCCGGGAAGGGGATCTCGGTCAGGGCGTAGGCCTGTCGCCGACGCGCTACCAACTCACCGCATGGTGTGACTGCGCCAGCTGGCCTTCTGAAGCTGCGACCAGAGCTCCTGCTTCGGAGGGTCCATGATCGTGAAGCGGAAGTCTTGGATGGACATCTGGTCATAAACATCCACCTGTGCTCCCTTCTCCAAGAGCCACTCGACGTCTTTAAACAAGCCGAAATATGCTGCGTAATGCAGCAGCACCTGCTCGTGCTCAGAGAGTGCATGGGAAGTGGGTTAGACTCTGAGGCACTAATAAACAGAAGCCTAAACGACGGCCGAAGTAGTGATGACAATACACCTTCTCAAGCCTGTCGTGGGTGCAAGCACTACAAAGTTCGGGAGTTTCAGAACCTTCTGCACCGGAGGTCGACTGATCGACTCAATCTTCAGGAGCTGGCCTTCCCGTCCACGTCTCGCATGGCAACCAAGACTGCCGGCTCAATGCTGAAGTACAAGAAGTACTTGCGAGCGATTTTCTTGGGTGACATCTGGTGCCTGCGCAGCACTGCGGCAAAGTCCGCAATTATTTCGCGTGCAGCCCAAATCAAAAACCACGTGCCGCAAAGAGAAAGGCCCGCCTTGATGCCTTACAGACGTAATCGTGGAAGAGGAGAAGTTTGGCGAGCTCTTGCTTTTTCGAGTCGACAACTCCTCCCAGCAACGAACTTCACAAGGCTTCGCTAGGCTTCACGTGCTGCGAAGCCGCATCGGTTTGCTCCTGCCGCTTTTGCCCCGGTGAGCAAACCGTCTTCCAGCTCGGAATCGGCATCCTCCGAAAAGAAAGAGTTTCGCAACAACGGCAAGACAGGATCTTAGGCTTGGACAAGGCTCTGTCAAGACAGCGATGGACCTCAAGCTTCGGCGCCAGCGACAGCCCTAAGACGACGGCACAGCGATCCTCCATGATGACTTCGCAGTCTGTGGCAGCAGCACAGTCCAGCGGTGTCTTCTTGCAATCGACACAGAAGCCGTAGTTCGCATTGTGAGCTCTGAGAATCTTGGACAAACGAAGATTCCTGTGTTTGCACGCAAGGTGCCATATTGTAAAACCATCACCTTGGATTTCAGCAACCGACAACGACCTCTGCGAATGAAGCATTGAGACTGCCGACACCATCCGTTCTGAGAATGTTCAGGCCTCTGAGAGTGCAATGAACTGTCTGCATCTCACGAACAGCTTGCTGGCAAAACTCTTTTCTCTGCTCTGGCACAAGAAACTGAGGCGCTTGATCTGAATGCTTGAAACATGGGTGAGAGCAGGGAAGCAGAAAGCTTTCAAAATTGACATATGATGGCATGCAACGGATGCTGAGCTGAGAATCCGCTTCCTGCCCCACAGGAACGCATTTGCAAGGAACTCTACCTTTGAGGAATCTGCTGCCCAATGCCTCGGAGAGTACAACCATCGGCAAACAGGTAGCTGTTGTACAGGAACTTTGGTGTTGGATGACCCGGCTTGGGTACATTTGGCAGCCGATCTCTTCCAAGTCGCACAAAGCTCGTCGTCACAAGCTCTAGGGTCCTCACTACGAAGGAACTACAACAAGGGACCCTGATCCTGAGCAAAGGCTGCAGGTTGGGAAGTTCCAGGCTCCAGGTACCCATTCAAGCCCGGCCCCTGGATGGAGAACTCTGTGGCACCCATTGTTCTGGTGAGGGCAAATCCAAATGCCTCGTCGTCACAGCCAGACAAAGATACGGCCCCACAGTGAACTGGAACTGAGCAGCACCTGCATTTTTGCCGCACACTTGACGTTGATTGCGAATGCCAGGGTTAGCAAAGCCCCGTCGAGAAGAAGTAGCCTCATCAGGGGCCTTGGTCTGTGCTCCGGCTTCGCCAAGGAGTCTCGAGGGCTGAGTGGGACCGGGATCGCTTGCCTCCCAATCAGAGGGCCAGACGGTCCAGACGCCATGCCAGACATCACCTTCTGGGGCTCGGGCGATCGTGGCTCTCCTACCCGTCTTGGAGCAGCAAATCCCGCCAGGCGGTCATGGCATGTGCAGGCCAGCCAGCTCCAAAGAAGCCAACAGACAAGGCGGCATCTCATAGCCATCAATGCGAGGCACGCGTGAGTCACGCACTGCCGCTATTTTCGCGTGGCTTGCAACAGCTCTGCGGAGGAGCGACGAACACACAAACATGCTGCACAGTGTTGCGCTGACACCATGCCACTTTCTCATGGCCGAGGTGCGCTTCGAATGATAGTTCATGAACTCCAGGCGCTGTTTGGTCTTTGTAGTCTGGCACCACTCCTGGTAGCACAACACATGACCGAGTCTCACCAGCTTTGAAGCCCCAGAGCCCAGCCTTCAGAGGCAAGTTCGGAAAGAGAGTTACCCACTGCTCTTCGATGACGAAGCCCGTTTCATGGTCCTTCTGACCTGAGCAAGTTGAAGGCCCAGCGCCTTTCTGTCTCTCGAAACTTGCAGTTGGTGCGCCCAGAAGCAAACCTTCCAAGGTGAAGCTCAGACGTCCAGGCACTTTGTCCAGCTGCACACCGTCCCTGCGATTCACGATCCGAGCGATTGCAGCTATGCGGTTGCACCACAAAGAAACAGCGAATGGACTAGATGAGGCTTGCATCACCACTCTGCGACGACGAGTCTCGAATCCAGCTGAAACTGGAATGGGGCCACCATGTTCGAAGGTCTAAACTCCAAGACAGTTTTGGCCGGGTCAGGAGATGGTGACACACAGCCATCCTAGGTTGCACAGTACGGTTCGAGGTGGGTCTCACCCGCAGCCCGCAGCAGGCTTCAGTCAGGCAGCGAGGTACGTCCGAGCCCCTGTCCTCGGCAAGCACATTTCGTGCTCTAGTGTGTTCTCTGCGGTTCTTCTCAGGTCCAAGATGCTCGAATTCGATCCAGAGCACTAGGGATCCGAAACCTGCTGGAACCGCCTGCTCACAACTCAAAAACAAGATGCTTGCGGTCACGAATAGCAGAAATCGGAAGGACCTTTGCAGAGTCCATGCTCACGCGAAAGAGTGCATATTCCTCGGGGAGGCTGGCCAAGTGATGCTCAATGTCCTCGGAATGAAGCTGTGCATCTCGCTGAGTGTACTTGCAGGATGCCCCCCCTCTTATAGTTTCGCAGAAGAATCATCGAGAACATCTGCGACATCGTTCTCGATGCCAAACTCACCTTGAGTTCAAGCTAGGGAATGATCGTTGGTTGCAGCAAACACGATGCTCGGCCTGCTGCTGCAAAGCTGCAGATGTCCCAAGCAATGCTAGGAAGGTGCTTTGTCACGGCCCAGTTCAAAGGTGTTTTTCGCAGAGAATCTTGCGAGTTCGCTGCACGCTGCTCCAGCAGCCGCCGGGCCAAACTAGCCCCAGAGTCATGTTGAAGCCTTGCGGCGTCAATCCTGAGCTGCGCGTGCTCCGCTGGCAAACCGAGTCTGCACCATCCCCACACGTTGGTTGTCCTCGTGTATCTCAACTCACGGCCAGGCATCAAGGGGTCAGCGCCGCATGCGTAGTGGAGCAGAGTGGCTTCGTATCCCAGGACCTCGATCAAGTGTCGGAAAGAAATCGAATCACTTCTAAATGCCCAGCCCGGTCGTGCTACCTGCAACTTCATCTCGACGAAATTTCGCAAGTCATCCTGGACTTTCAAGCGCCCCAGTAATCTTTCGGGCTGCGCACCTCAAGGGCTCAAGGCGTCGCATGAGTCGTAAGTTCGATCCAGAACACTTCGCTCGTGCTATCGAGGTGCACGAGCAGCAAGTTTGCTTAACGTCTTTGCTTCGCTCCACTGGATGGCCATCGCGTCGAGCATGAAGCTGGACAGGCTCCAACAAACTCATCTCATCATGTTACGTAGGATGCAGCCACACTCAGAGAAGGGTCCGTGAAACGCTGAAGGCCTGAATCAGCGAGTCTTCCAGGATGGTTTTCAAGCCCTTGAAACGGTCCTCGAGAAGAAGCAGCACCCTCGGCAATGCATGTGTCTCGCATGATCCGATTTCACAAGCTCTTCTCTCGACAAACTTGACGTTGGCCCATTGGTGGGACGTGCACGCATGTGCGTTTTCGCGCATAGGTGGGGTGCAGCTTGACCCGTGCAAGCCGGCGTCGTGACTGAACCATGGCCGGACGCACCGAGAACAGTGCGCACATGCCAACAAACGGGCAGAAGGCTTCGAGCAAACATGCCACAGACCTTCGACAGGTCGACCCCATGAAGGCCTTAAACTTGCCCTTGGTATAGTATAGTTTGCCTCATTTTCGCATCCCAGGACTGGACTTTACAGGACTTGGAATGCGACCTGCGGCGCTTGACAACCCCTGAGATGCTTCTCGCACGCTCCTGCTTTTGATGGTCGTCTTTGATCTCGTGCATCTCGGACAGCATGGCTTCAAAGAAGAGCTTAGTGGCCTATGTGGCAGAGTTTGCGTGTGCCGGCCAATTTGCGTGAGACTCTGTCCAGTCCAGTCCTTGGCATGTCGCTGCTCGGTGGCCAGCTCCATGGGTGCCTGAGCCGACCATTGGCAGGGTGCGGGCCTCATGCCCAGAAGGTCACACTATCCCTACCAGAAGAGCTGGTAAATTTGGCTGCCTTGCTCTCTGCTGTGGCATCCCTGATGTCGGCATCGAACTCCGTCTGCCGAAGGAGTATTTCAAGCAGGGTACCTTTGAGTTGCATCAGAGGACTCTGCACATACTCTCCACTCTCCACGGACGGATGCAGAAGCCGGAAAGCGGGAGAGCGATGGAGAAGACAGCGAGAGAGCGAGACAGAGAGAGAGAGAGAGGTGCAGAGCAAAAGAGAGAGAAAGAGGGACAAATACAGAGAGGCGAAGAGGCAGAGGCATGCAGGCATGGGATGGCTGATAGTTCCCGGCCTGTTTCGTGAGCCGTGTCGGACCCTGCAGGAGATCCACGTTGCAGGCCCAACACTTCTTGCTCCTGCGAGCACAGGAACACGTGTTTGCAAGCTCATAATGTTCTTCGGAAGGCTGCCATGCGACACCGTGATAGTAGCTTGTGCAGACCGACCTCCACACCATGCACAGCAAGCAGGTGGAGCACCGTGTGGCGTTTGGTGCAAGCCACATCCACATGCCTTTACAGAAAACATCAACTGCGGCACACAGAATGAGACTAATCGTGTGACACTCAATGTTCAAGTGCGCCAGTCAACCGCAGGCCTCATGCCCCACTCCAGAATGCGCTTCAACAAATCGGCACCGATGCGCTTCATTCGCTCCTGTCACTCAAAGTGCCTTCTTCAAGCGTTGCACAGGAAGAGTCAGCTTTGCCCGCAGTTCAACACGTTCAAGTCCTTGTCTTCAAAGCTGTGCCGATCATCGGTGTACGGCCCCATCTCTGTGCCTTACAATACCGCTGTCAAGGTAATTGCGACTCCCATTGTGCCCATTGGCCCTCCTCAACTTTGCCAGTTCCTTGGAACCCGGCACCATTCCTGGAAAGTCTCGAAGAGAAGCACTGGATAAAAGGCTGAGCCTCCCATCATCGACCCGTTTGCGAAGAGATAGCAGCTCTTTGATATCCTCTCGCTACATTATGCGAAAGGACAGAGGACCTTACCACATGTTCTCCATGCCTTGCTCAATGCTTTGACCCGCAGAAGGCTTTAGCTCCCTACACGAGAGCACCTTCCTGGTGAGGCTGGAGAGCCTTGCGCGGCTCCATGTAGTCTAGCGGTATCCGGCCATGGTGGTCTTGCATCAGGCAGTGACTTTTCATCTCGCGTGGGTAGGTCTCGAAAAGCCATTGGCCCAGTTGATGAAAATGATCCGCGACCGAAAAATGCAGAGGCGATTTCCCAGATGGCTCCAGCGACTGGAAATGCACATCCTTCTCATCCTTCAGAGCGTTCGGGACAGCTCGTAGCAGATTTTTGCACATCTCCAGATTGTTTGTGTTGGATGCCATTCGAAACAGCTGCCAGAAGTAGTCTTTGAATTCGTCCACGCTGACATCTTGAGTTTTTTTGCTGAATTCCCGAATCTTTTGGTCCAGAATACTCGATGGCTCCACCTGCACGTCGTTCACACACGAATCACTCGCAAGCATTTTCAATTCGCATCCAGCAGCATTCAAGTCTAGAAAAGACTTTGGCATTCAAGTTTAGACAAGGCTTTAGCACACCATCACCAGAGTAGTGCAAGCAGGCAACCTCGCCGTTGCCACGTAGTCTCCTGCAGAAGCATACTGCACAACATCTGCACAACCAAGACTACAAGCCCTGAGCTGCATCGCTTGCTGGTCATCACCCGTAACCTGTCATTCTTGTACATGTTAAGCCCCAACATTCAATAGGATCACACGTTTCAATTCAGACTTCTGCATCCAACAGCTCCTTCTGCATAACTTCGTCACAGTCTGCCAGCAGCACGGAAAGCAGCATCGAACCCAAGGGCTTACATCGCGGAGGTTCGTCAGGCGGTCCAGCAGTTCGTACTGGCCTCGGCAAATCGAAATCAGAAAGGCGAGTCAGAAAGAAAGTCCGCTCCAGTCTTGAGCATCTCAGGATGGGACTCGTCTTCTCCTCCCACCTCACAGCGTGCGCTTGTGGCCATGCGGGTTTTACCCGAAGAACTCGGTGCTCACCGGGAAGGTTTTGTGCCAGCCGGGACACTCGAAACGCTGCTGAACCCAGAGGTCTGGCGGTCCACAAGTTTTCAGGATCTCATGGATGGTGCTTTCCACTTCCTGTGGCGTAGGAAGGCATCAGCTGACCAGAGGCACAGGAGCTGACCCTCAACGCATGCGCTGGGTCTGTGTAGCTTAAAAACCTCAAGAATGCACCCCTCCGGAACTAACACTCTAGCTGACTAGCTGACTTCGAAAAGGCTTCAGCAGGAGCTCCTGCAAGACATGGGCGAATTCGATGTCACCCATCTGCAGGCGGGCTTTCAGCAACGTCAGCCTGTTGGTCAGACCTGGAGCACAATAAAATGATACAATCCACCGAGGCTTGGGTGAGCAACAGTCGCCTTCAACCTGTCTACGGTATGTCCGTGGTCTAGGCAGCGCAATGCTTGCATCACACGGACATTGCTGACAAGGAGCTGTTGTATCGCTCGGAGGCAAACCGATTCCTTGACTGTTGTCAGACGAGCCACTTGCAACCATTGCATGCACTCCATCTGGTAACACGACTGACAATGCTTTCGGGCAGGACGACACCGGGTGTCTTCTCCATGCGTGCTTGCCATCTCCAGTATGTCCCGATGGAAGTGACAATTGTGCCGAGACCTGGCAAATTCAGATTTCTTGAGATGAGTTAAGCCGCTTGTACTGCCAGGACCTGACCAACTGAGCATCGCCGAGCCGTGCCTGAGATGGATGCGATATAGACCCGGCTGTTTTCGAACTGGCTGTTCTCCGTCGCCAGCGTCCAAACTGTCGCCACGGCAGATAGGACCACCTCGCCAAACAGTCTACATCTACATTGCCGGACTGTCTTGTGCCGGCACAGCAATGAGCACAAAGGCCAATGCTGAGATGCGGGCTGATGGCAGTGAAAGCGTCCAGAAATTCACATGCTCCTTGGCGAGGGCTCATGTTGATGCATTGCAGGATCCGATACAGTAGTTCCCGCCGCCACCCGCAAAATACTAGCCAGTGACAAGCTGCCCGCAAACTCAAGTCTCAACGAAACGCTGCCAACTAAAAGCACCGCACCGATGGATGGATTGATCAGTGATCTCTTCAGACGGGGAAAAGAACATCTCAAGAGTCGTTGGCCTACCACCAGACCTTCCACAGAACATGGAGGACATTTCAGCGGCGAACCAGCAGCTGCTCATTAAGGACTCCGCGACAGCATTGGGCCAAAGGTCATGGGACAAACTCGACGGGGAACTAAAAGCAAAGGCAGACCGTACAGTGGGAACAACACGCAGCACAAGCTAAGTACTGCCTGGCAAGCATGACGAAAATGTGGAATGCAAGAGGGAATGCACCACTTCTCAAACTGTTAAGGCTGTCAAGGGAAGAGCAGAACACAATATCATGCAAAATCGTCCACTAATGCTGGCAAGACAAGTGGCATAATAGCGCTCGGCTCGACGATGAATCTGGAAGCCATGCTCGGCCATCCGCTGCCATTGCTGCAACTTCTCCTGATATCCGCGATGCCAAGCCATGCGAATCTTGAAAGGGCTTCACAACGAGATAACGGCAGATACCCACAAGATACACGTACAGTACGTTGAAACTGCTTGAAGGAGCGGCACAACACGACTTAAACGTAGGCTGGTCCTTCTGTTCGACGGTCAAAACCACGTTTCGAACCGGAGCACGGGGTGCCTCGATGTCACCTGCAGAGGGCCACGAAAACCACAGAAACCATCGGAGCCTGGGAAATCTGCGAGAGGACGGCACTGCCTGCATCATGCCCATGCAAGCCATGCATCTTCGGACTTGGCGCTGGTGTGGCAGCATCATCCACTGCACCAGGAAGAACAGGGAAATACGACATCGGCACGAACGCAAGCCGGCTGACAAGGAAGCTTCCTTTAATCAGTACCTGTTGGGTCTGCAGAAAGTCAGGCTTGGCAAGGACCGTGGACAATCGCTGCATGCTGAAGACATCTGCAACCTGTCCTGACGTTTGTTGGGTCGGTTCATACGAAGCAATACCTGAACCGGAAAGCAGCACACGCCTGCGGGGGATGGTGGGGGTGAGGTGCAGGGTTGATCTGTGCATGCCTGTCCTTTTTTGGTACCGTTCTTTTGGGACGGTGGAAAAACTTGCAAAAGTTTGCGAACAACTGACAGACAGCTTGAATGTGTAGTCTTCTTGCCTATGTCACCGTTGGGGCCATGCAGCCTGTATGAGTTGGTGCACCATGCTACCATGTAAAGGACACATGATACATCGTGACCTGGCGTGGCCTCATGCTGTATGCTGGGACATAGCACAACTTAACAGAAGAGAACCTACTCGAATATGAAATAATGCAATCCAGCATAGTGAAATCTCTCTCCACCGCGCTACAGGCCCCGGAACATCTTCGGGGCTAAAATCTGCACCCTCCACCTAATCCTCCTCCCTGCAGCCCGAAAGTTCGATGTCTCCCTCCCCCACTCCTCCCCCTCCCTTCCTGGTGCCGCCGATTCGGCGCGCATTCTGCGGCTGCTAGCCATTAGCACAGCGACTCATCTCAGCGCAGCCAAACCTTTGTGTAAAGCTCCCCCCGCCTCTCCGTTTCCCCCCACCACCCGCTCCGGCCCCCATACCGGAGGCTACAAGTCACACATGTTCCGCAATGCAAGAAAACGGAGTGACAAGAACGATTGCGCTCAACAGTAGGGTTCACAGGCCAGGATGTTTGTGCAAGTGCAAGAACCCCGCAAAGCCACCCAACCCGTGATTCACTCTCCGGAGAGAACGGGGCGAATATAACGTCTCTACACGTAGACTTATTAACTCAAACCAAGACGGATTGGAGTGAAACGGAGTGGCATGCCTGAAACCCAGCGAATAGACCTGAAGCCATTTGCCCCGAAGCCCAGGACAGACGGATCTCCGGAAGGAACCCTGCACTCCTACATCCCTGGACTGCTCCAAGCCTCGAGCCCTACAACACAAACCCTGCAAGCCCTAACCCTAAAGACCCGCCCTAAGCAACACCCACTAAATCCTAACACCTGGACAAAGCCGGAACCCCACTAGTCAGCCCAACCGGAACACCCTCTGCCCGAACCCTGAAAGCCTGAACCTACAGCCCCAAACCCGGATGTCGGTTCGGTACGTTGACTTGGATGTGCTTGCATCTGTTTGCATGCACATTGATAGAAATATGTGGCATGGTATGGCATGATAAAGGATCGTATGGCATGGCATGGTCCGAATCAGACAAGTCCCAATAGTAGACCGGAGACTTAAACATCGAAAATCTAGAACAACTAAAGCTTGCCCCTCATCGATCGAAAGAGATGCATGGATCCATAGCTGCTTTTGATCTGAGCTTGTGCACTTTCTTCGTGGACCGCCCTCTGAGGTGCCTCATCGCGAATTGCTCTGCAGCCTTCTGCTCAGAGCCAAAACTGATAAGCGAAAGCCTTTGGCTTCGCGGCATCTCCACACGGCGTGTCTACCACTGGCAGTCACTAGCATGATGGCAACGTGTGAACGTGGAAAACTGGCCACATGATTTCCGCAGGGGCTTCGGACCCTAACTCTTCCCTATCTGCTATGGTGGGGCAGATCCAACAATCGGCTAAAACTGCTGCAGGAATCTCAAGTAGCCCGGGCACCCAGACTAGGCACTCCGCTCCCGTCTGGAGTCGCTTTCAGAACCAAACCCCAGCTGGACCAAGCTCCCAGGCCTTGAACTTCCGAAGCCTCCATGCCAAGTCCGTTACTAAGCCTGTTTAAACCTGCCTCGTGCCGTGGACTTTTAGACGAAACATCATGGCAGCAACACGCCGTGAGAAGTGATCGTGCAGTATCTGTGTGAGCCAAGCATTCTGCTGGCCCTATAACTTCATGTGCTTCACGTGCAGTGAACCAATTGTCATGGAGCAACAACCCGCACGTCCCCGATTGCACCCCCCCTGGCAGACTGGCTCGCCAGCATGACTTTACAGGGGCCAAGAGCGTCGAGGAGTCTTGCTTGATCTAGAACCTCCCGTTGCAAAGCTCTCGGCGCTCTCAGCCCAGATCCAGGAGTTTCACAACCCAAGCCTTTCAAAAGGAGGGGCGTGAGCTAAAGTGGCATTTCTGTACAAGCCTACCTGGCAACCTTCCGGCCGAGCATCACAGCCTCCGTGGATCTGACTTGCCAGCCAAAACAAATAACTGCGGAACTACTGGCTCACTGCCTGCCAAAACGCTTGGGCCAAAGCCCTTCCAGTATCCTCATCGAGTAATCTTTGAAGCTCTGCCTCTGCGCTTGCTAAGTCCTCCCACTCTGGCTTGCCGTTTCTCAGAATCCGCCGCAGTGCACCTAGCACTGCCACAAAGCTTTCGAGTTCCGGAGCACCTGGCTCGCCTCGCTCGCCTCGCTCCACTTGCATCGCCGCAGCTTGATCTGCCTGCAAGACCGACAGCATTCTCGAAGCAGACCATCCTCGCGGGGGAAATCGAATCAAGTGCTGGGTCCAGGTGTTGGCCATCAGCGCCACTGCTGCCCGCCGACACGGCTGTACGGTGATATTTCCAGGCAAGGTTTCCAGGAATCGAGCCCAGCCACGCGCGGCATGCGTCAGGACGCCTGCATCCTCACCAGTGCTAAACCTCTGGATCCTGACGTCGTCGCCATGATTCGTCGCATGTACGGACACCAAAGCCTCAGCCAACGAAGAAACCTGCCAGGACCAGAGAAGTTGACTTCATTGGCTCGGAAAGCAGAAAGCTGCATGCCTCCGACTCGAACGCCTTGGCAAAAGACGAGAGTACCTCCGCATCTTTAGGCTTCTGAGGCTTGCAGTCAGCTCGAGCTTCAATGGCTTGAGACTCGGGCCTCAACGCACATTGCTGTGGTCGTCTCGGAGGCCCAGAATCCAGGCTCCGCAGCTGCGCTGCGGCAGAAGCTGCCGAGCTGCACAGCGTCCTCAAGGCTCTCTGGATTACCCTGCAGTGAGTGTTTGGGGATGCAACAAGCGCACGTTTCCTTGCTAATGGAACCGTGACCTGCAGTGCCACTGAAATCGCACATAGCACCGAGACGTGCAACCAAACTTGTGCCATTGCTGGCCATCTGTGGCAGTCCTGCAGCGCTTGGTGGAGCACTTCCTCCGAGCAGCCGTAAGACTTCTCACCGCATGCTCCCATTTTCCTTGCGAGGCTTGAGTGTTGCCGGCTGGACAACCCCACTGCGAAGATTCACTGGCCGAATAGTGTGGCCGTGTAGCCCTTCTCGGACGGCCAAGACTTTGAGCGATTCAAGATCGAAAGCCCTTACGTAAGGGTATGGACTTCGAGTCCACAAAGCAGAGCCCGAACGAATCGTGTGGCCCTGTCATGTCGGGCATTCTTCAAGGCAATGACTGCACCAACATGCTGGACGTGCAGTGTTGGGCTTCAGTCACCTAATCCCTTTGCTCCTTACGTATTGACCACACAACCGTGTCATCCAACTTCTTGCGTACACCGCTGCAGGATCACCCGAACAACTTCAGGACAACTAAAGCACACTGTGGTTGCAGACGCCACCATTCTGACGCAATGCAGTAAGCCTGTCACTGCTCTTTTGGTTTCTCGGTGTGAAGAACTCCGTCGTGCAGGCAGTTTCGGAGGAGAGTGTTCGTCTCTCGTTGCCAGGAATCTGGAAGTCTTGCAAAGTGCGCCGGAACGAGCGACGCCTTTTCCGAGTGCGGATGAAGATCTGCACCTCCTGACGAGGCAGCATGTTGCCTTTACACTTCCAAAACGACCACCAGCAATGCCATGTGCTGCAGCAGCCCATCCCCATCCTGTCGTAGCGGCTGAGCAGCGGCCCGTTGCGAACGGAGTGCTGCATTGAGGCTAGCGACCAGCACGGAGGCAGCCTGGCAAGGGACGGCGCAGGTTGATGTTGGGCTGAAAATACTCTGTCTGCTTCATGCCTAATCGGGTATAGGTGGGAGCAGCAGCACCAGCAGCAGCACGAGCAGCAAGAACAGCAGCAGGAGTGGGAGCAGGAGCTGTAGTCGTGGCGCAGCAGCAGCAGCAGCAGGAGCAGGAGCAGGATCAGGAACAGGAGAAGGCAGAGGAAGAGGAAGAGGAGGAGGAGGAGGAGGAGAGAAGGATGTCGCAGCAGAGGAGACGGTGGCTGCCGAACCAAACACTGCACAAGCAGATGTTGGTTGCCAAAGCAGAAAGCCTCAAAAGAGACGTTGGGAAAGACACAAAACCCTAAAGGAAATGGAAACCGGAAAACCAAACCCCTAGAACGAGATGCTGGTTGCCAAGCTCAACATTAAAGCCGTCACAGGGGATGTTGGTTCAGCACTGTGCCCAAAAAAGGAGATGTAGGTTGCGAAACCCAGAACCCTAAAAGGAGATACGATGAGATATGTCTAGGCCCTAGACCCCAGATGGAGCTGCTGGTTGCCAAACCGGCCAAACCCACGACCCTGAAAAAATATGTTCGTTGCCAAACCCAGAACCCCAAAAGGAGATGTGTTGGTTGAGAACCACAAAGCCTCAGCAGAAAATGCTGGTTACGAAACCCAGTGCCCGAAAAGGGGATGGAGGCGGCGCCACGGCGCCCTGCCGGGCCCTGCGGGGGCGGATCGGCGCTGCTGGGGCCCCGGGCGCGTTCCGTGGCCTCGGCGTGGCCACGCCAGCGCCGCCACAGCGCCGCAGCGGCGCCCAGGCGCCGCAAAGCCGAGGCCACGTCCGTTCGAACAGCCTTCCCCAGAGAAAGCACCAAGCGTGCTTGAAGCTCGGGTATCGGATCACCCGGCCTCGCCATACCCTTCGAAGATCTGTGCGAAAAGGGCTGCAGACTCTTCACCTTGGAACGATGCATCGCCGGTTCTGTGATCTTCTGCGCCCTGGCCCCGGCCACATTTAGACGCCGTGGCACAGCTCCTGGACTCCCATTCGCGAAGCGAGAGCTTCTCCAAAGAGTCGTAGACTGTCCAGCTGTGCTCCAACCGTCCTACAGCCGCAGCCCGCAGCCCGTCTGATTCAGGGTTTTGTGTCGTGCGCTTATGCAGGTCCGATGCCAGCTGAACTGTCCCAACGGTGCTTTATCTTCTACAGTTCAATCTTCCTGCCGTACCAGTTAAGACAAGAAAACGCAGGTCTTCCCCTCTACGAGCTGCACGAGTCGCAACGTCGCATCGAGTCCTGCAAAGGACTCCGCAGCGTCGCAGAAATGGATGATCGCCGGCCGTGCCTGAGGGAGACCATACTCAGATTCATGAAAGTGGAATGAACTCAACAGAGCTTAGAAAGGGTCCGCCTCGAAGAGCAACCACTGCGACAGGTGACTTAGGTCTTCAGCACCCGGGTCTGTCCTCAGCTCCCCCAATTCAGACGCAAGCCAACCGTCCTCAACGAATGCCTCCCCTATGCTGATCAGTTCCCTGTCTATCTGATGTAAGATCCAACAGGCATAAAGACCTACGAGAATGGCTCTGTGTGAGTAAAGACTCCCTTTCCGCATTCAAGTAGCCGCTAATAGTAGACTTCGTAGAACCAGGCAAGATCCGACACTGCAAGTGTGAAGCCGGCTCCGTTTCCCACGTTAAAACGTGACATCCCAAAGCTCCACTGACGCAGAAATTTTGCAAGCGCAGGCATACAAAAGTGCTGCTGGACTGGACCAGGCAGGTCCAGACAGCCACAGCTCGGGTCGGCGTGCAGAAGAAGCACTGTGATGCCCGTGATCATGCGCGATAATGCATGCAATGGATTGCAATGGATTGCAAGCATCCTCTGGTATTGGCTGCCAACAGAACTCCAGTCCGCAGGTGTCTCTGAGCTTTTAGTTGCAAAGATGTGTTGTAACAAATCTTATCGCATCCAGCTTTGGACAATCACAAAGCAATTCCACGAGAAATCCTCGACTCTTTTCTGACTGACATGTTTTCTGGCTTTGCAGCGTTACTCGGCCCTAGTCTTTTGAACCTGCGCTGGGCTTGCTTCAGTCTAGCAGCATCTGGAGCCACTCCTCAACCGCTTGCTGCATGCGCGAGAGGAATTCTCCAATCAGACGGTCCAGGCTCTCCCGCAACATCTTATGGCCTGGAGCGAGATGCAATGGCTGCACAACGATGTCAGTGTCAGCATGCCATGCAATGCGCATCATGAGAATCCTCTTCTCTGAGTCAGGGACTGGCGTCTTGGCTTGCAATCGCCAGCATTGCTCGTTCGGCAGCCTGCGAGGCCTCCAGCGGAGCCTGTACGGCTGCAACAACCAACAAATCCGCTTGAGTTTGTTACCATCGCCTCGGGGACTTCGTCGTCCGCTACGCGACAGATCGAGGCCCACAGGTGTCGCAGAGCTAAGGACAAGCCGTCGGCAACCTTCGGTCAGGACATCCCCGAGTCTGTTCACTGGGACCTGGGACCTGTACGTAGGATCATTTTCCGTAGGCTTCGGCTTTTCTACTCTCTGACCCAAGCCACAGCCGCCGCACTGCGATCACCAAAGACCATCTGCTCCTCGCGATAACCCAACTGGAGCTGGTCGGCTTCGATGAAAACTCCCAAAGCTCCCACAGCCCAAGCCCATGCGTTGACGAAGGACCCAGAAAATGCGACCCGTCTTTGTCATGAAAAAACTGAACACGTTGACATGAGAGCTGCGTTGACTCATCCTTCTTTCGTTCTGTATCGTACTAACGCATCTTCCGCGTGGACGCTTGGTGCTTCGCAGCACTAGATGATGTTCCTCCGCGGCCCCCAGCGACCCCTTTGGCACCTTTGATTTTCCGTGCCAGCGGCGCCGCCAACTGCTCCTGCCTCCCGCCAAACACATGTCAGTCCCTCGAGACTGGCTGCATTGAAGTGTTGGGTCGCCGAAGGTGCTTCTGTCAAGCAGATGGCTTGTAAACTTACATACCGGCTATTCGGCTTTCGCTTCCTCGAGCTTGCGAACGACAGCGAGCCCTCGGCTTGTGGCAGGGCGACTGGTCGTGGGAGCCATGAAGACTTCAAGAAGCGGTTCAAACGGGAGCACCTGCCGGCTGTCCCGCAGGATAAACGGTATCACTCTTGTTCAGCGGCTGACGATTGAATGCCCTAGGCCAGGCAGTGTGTTCCTTCCATCGAAACAGGACAAGGCGATTCAGTCGTTCTTGCCTCCTTCCCATCAGCTGGCTTCTGTATACATGGTGCAGCATGCCTGTCCCCCGACATCGAGATCTGACAGACCGCCTGATACCAATCAGCCTGTTACTCCACTGAAGTCGTGCTCTTAGGAAGCAATCCTGGAGGAAAGGCAGCCAAGCAGAAAACTGTTGGTCAAGAAGGCGGCAATCAACCTGGCCAGGACAACTGAAGCTTGCGTCTCGTACTATGATTTGACCATAAAAACACATAACAGCGGCATGTCTGTCTTATCCGTCTTTGGATCGTCGCGCGCTGTCTCCCCAGCGAGATGGAGCGAGTAGCAAGTGGATCTGAAAACGGCCCACAGGCTCGTCTCGCAAGGTTTCGGATGGAAAGAATTTGGGTGCGATGCTTCATGAGCTGCCAATCCTTACTTGGCTTCCAAAACGAATGAGCCTCAGCCTTTCCCAGAAACCAGGTCCTACGTTGTGGCTCTCGTTTTAATTCGATCTGCGCAAACTATACACACTGTCTTCGTTGATGGACGAGTACCTAAACTGCACACATCGTGCCCTAAGAAACCGCGATCAAGTACTGGCCAGCTATGAGCACGACATTCAGATGCCTGTTCTTTAAGCTTCGAGTCAATTGAAAAGTCGAACTGCCTTCCCTGTTGTGTTGTTGGATGTCAACTACGGACTTGCAAGCAAGTGTTTGTTTTGCTTGCTATCGTTGTAACCGGCGCTCGCATGGAGAGGCTCCGATTTCTGATTTAAAACAAACGTAAAGTAAACGTATAGGTAACGTAAACAAAACGTGAATTTGTTGCATGTCGGTGGCACGTTTCTTTCACGTTTTTTTCACGTTTGTTTCACGTTTATTTCACGTTTGTTTCACGTTCTTTTCACGTTTTCCCTAGGAAAACGTGAAACAAACGTGAAAAAAACGTGAAACAAACGTGAAAGAAACGTGAAAAAAGCGTGAAACAAACGTGAAACAAACGTGAAAAAAACGTGTCCCGCCCAGCGCCCGGCGCGCCCAGGCAGCCCACCCCGACCCACGCCGGCCCCAGCCCCAGCCCACCCCAGCCCAGCCCAGCCCCATCCCGCCCCAGCCCACCCCCAGCCCAGCCCAACCCCCGCGCCACCCATTCTGATCACGTTATATTTACGTTTAGATTAAATCAAGATGGCACAGTTCCTCCATCCAACGCCTGTTACAATGCTATCGTTTTGCATTGAGACTCACCGCTCTCAAACATCAATGTTGCTCCCTTCCCTTACAGACAAATGTGCGAAGTGACACTGCCAGTTGAGCATAGGATGGCGCTGTGCGACATCACGGATCCCTGCCTCCAAGACCTCAGTGATGGCGGGTTGCGGCTTAGCCTTGCCAAGGCCGAGGCCCGCTATCCCCGAACTAACGAGGCTCTAACGAGGCTCCAAGTCCCAGCCTTCGAGCCGAACTTCGGCGTGGAAGGTTCCGGCTCTGACGCCGAGGAGGTCGCTGTTGTGATGGAGAGGATACTGCTCACAGCACCTGGCAGAAGGGCTAAGGAGTGCCGATGACCTCCGTCTCTCTCGATCATTGTGACAAGGCACAAGATGTGCTCTCCTCGTCGCTGTCTTCACATTCACTGACGTCCTCACCTGCACCACCTGACGCCGATTGAACCACCGGTGTCTGGTGCGCTGGGAGGCGAGCACACACTTGCAACAATTATCTCAACAAGCTTCTTTTCAGCATCTGCTGTGGTGTCGGAAAGTGTGCTTGCAACGACAGGATAATAAGGGCAAACATCAGCACAAAACCTCGATCTGGAAAGCAGTGCACCGTCCTGTCAGGCGCGCAGCTTCCAGCAGCACCATCCAGCGCCGCGCAGATGCGACATCAGCGCTACCTTGATGCACTGCTCTCGCTAATGACGTCACGCCGGTTAAGCTGTTTATACAAACAACAGGTGAGGAGCTTGAAACCCCAAGCTACAGTTTCCCGAAGAATACGGAAACCAAGCAAGCGTTTCCGGAGCTGTGCGAGGAATTGAAAAACTGCAACACCTGCCCCCCCCCCCAGTTGTTGGACGAAGGGATCGCTTTTCAGTTCTGGCATTTCCGACGCCCACACGACATGTCAGGAACTGCGACCAACCTGCGACCAACCTGCGTGCATACCTCACCTGGCTACCTACCTACCTATCTACCTACCTTCCAAGACATACATCTCTGTACCTTCAAGGGCTTGAATAAAGGTGTCGGGAAGCGTGGTTGCCGCTCTGGCTTTGTTAGCTGCATTTGCAGGCCCAAAAATTGGTGTGGGAAACCCTAAACTTTGAAACAAGATAACCTCGAGATGCGCAACTTCTAAACATGTCGCGTGAGAAACGAGAAAGGCTGACGCAAAGTAGTTGGTTGAAAGTCCTTGACCCTAAACGCCAAAAAAAGATATGGGATAGGAAACCGTAAACCCCAAAAGGAAACGCGGTATGGGAAACCCGGAAACCCTAAATGAAACCTTCAAGACGACAGCCAACAAACGAAAAAGATAGTGGATAGGAAACCCTGCGCGTCGAAAAGAGATGTAGGAGGGAAGACCTGTAAAACCAAACAAAAATGCGAGATGCTGCATGGTCGCATGGGAAACCCTGGACCCTACGAGGGCCTTGCAAGTGAAAAGCTTACGCAATAGGCTGAGCCAACCATGTCTAAAAAAACTTGCACCACCATCCTGCACCGTGTCTGAAAACGTTAGCAACCAGACCATTCACCGGACCGCCTGAATGCTGCCATCACATTTGGGGCAGGTTTGCCTGGCGTAAGCAGGGAGTTCTGCAACGAGGAGAAAACAAGGCCGGGAAAGGGACGGGTCCAACTTCAGCGCTTGCAGAGGGGCGTGAACCATCTTTGTCACCGATCCTGCGCTGACCCCCCGGCTGGGCCACCAGTTGTTGCTGGACTCTGCTTTTTCCTGACTCTTATCATGAGTAATTCAAACAGACTCAGTGTAAATAAAGGACCCGCCCCGTTGCAGCAATTGCTGCGATGCACTTGACCTTGATCCTCCACTCCCCTGCAAGAGGCCAAAGCCGGGGATTGCTGTGGGGTCAATACCTACCCTGCAGGATTCGCCGAGCTGTCGATCTGGGAGTTTCCGAGCTTTTCAAATGTTTTATGATGTTGTTCGAGGCATTGCTCCCAAGCCTGGCCCAGTGTTCCATCGCCTCTTGTCCTACCGGGTGTGGACGCTGCGTCGGCATGCGGGACCTTCGCCTGGTTTGTCATGAGATGTTCAACTTTGAGGGTTCTCTGAACCGTCCACCAAGAAGAAACAAAACCCGAAGCATTAGCCTTAAAACCCTCAAGGAAGGTGTCGTGTAGGAAACCCGAAACCGTAAGACAACTGGGTGGAATACCCTAAACCCGAAAAAACGCTGGTTTGAAAACCCGCGTGGGAAACCCTCAATCTGACGAAACTTGTGAACGCAGCAGAGCCTAGAATTCTCAGAAGCGCTTCAGGGTGGGACGACCCATAACCTCGAATGAACCCTGAACCCAAAGGATGCTGTGGGGAAAAAGTGTAAGCCCTTGTTCTACAAGAACATAGTAGCTGCCAACATGCTCACAGTACCTGATTTGATTTTTTAGGCATGCCTAAAAAATCAAACCCGAAACCGTAAGACAACTGGGTGGAATACCCTAAACCCGAAAAAACGCTGGGTTGGAAACCCGTGTGGGAAACCCTGAACCTGACGAAACTTGTGAACGCAGCAGAGCCTAGAATTCTCAGAAGCGCTTCAGGGTGGGACAACCCATAACCTCGAATGAACCCTGAACCCAAAGGATGCTGTGGGGAAAAAGTGTAAGCCCTTGTTCTACAAGAACATAGTAGCTGCCAACATGCTCACAGTACCTGATTTGATTTTTTAGGCATGCCTAAAAAATCAAACCCGAAACCGTAAGACAACTGGGTGGAATACCCTAAACCCGAAAAAACGCTGGGTTGGAAACCCGTGTGGGAAACCCTGAACCTGACGAAACTTGTGAACGCAGCAGAGCCTAGAATTCTCAGAAGCGCTTCAGGGTGGGACGACCCATAACCTCGAATGAACCCTGCACCCAAAGGATGCTGTGGGGAAAAAGTGTAAGCCCTGGTTCTACAAGAACATAGTAGCTGCCAACATGCTCACAGTACCTGATTTGATTGTTTTAGGCATGCCTAAAAAATCAAATGTGGGGAAAAAGTGTAAGCCCTTGTTCTACAAGAACATAGTAGCTGCCAACATGCTCACAGTACCTGACTTAATGTTTTAGGCATGCCCAAAAAATCAAATCAGGTACTGCGGCGCACTCACAGTACCTGGTTTTATATTTTTATGCATGCCTTAAAACATCAAGCCCGAAACCGTAAGACAACTGGGTGGAATACCATAAACCCGAAAAATCGCTGGGTTGGAAACCCGTGTGGGAAACCCTGAACCTGACGAAACTTGTGAACGCAGCAGAGCCTAGAATTCTCAGAAGCGCTTCAAGGTGGGACAACCCATAACCTCGAATGAACCCTGAACCCAAAGGATGCTGTGGGGAAAAAGTGTAAGTTCTTGTTCTACAAGAACATAGACATAGTAGCTGCCAACATGCTCACAGTACCTGATTTGATTGTTTTAGGCATGCCTAAAAAATCAAACCCGAAACCGTAAGACAACTGGGTGGAATACCCTAAACCCGAAAAAACGCTGGGTTGGAAACCCGTGTGGGAAACCCTGAACCTGACGAAACTTGTGAACGCAACAGAGCCTAGAATTCTCAGAAGCGCTTCAGGGTGGGACGACCCATAACCTCGAATGAACCCTGAACCCAAAGGATGCTGTGGGGAAAAAGTGTAAGTTCTTGTTCTACAAGAACATAGTAGCTGCCAACATGCTCACAGTACCTGATTTGATTGTTTTAGGCATGCCTAAAAAATCAAACCCGAAACCGTAAGACAACTGGGTGGAATACCCTAAACCCCAAAAAACGCTGGGTTGGAAACCCGTGTGGGAAACCCTGAACCTGACGAAACTTGTGAACGCAACAGAGCCTAGAATTCTCAGAAGCGCTTCAGGGTGGGACGACCCATAACCTCGAATGAACCCTGAACCCAAAGGATGCTGTGGGGAAAAAGTGTAAGCCCTTGTTCTACAAGAACACAGAAGCTGCCAACATGCTCACAGTACCTGATTTGATTGTTTTAGGCATGCCTAAAAAATCAAACCCGAAACCGTAAGACAACTGGGTGGAATACCCTAAACCCGAAAAAACGCTGGGTTGGAAACCCGTGTGGGAAACCCTGAACCTGACGAAACTTGTGAACGCAACAGAGCCTAGAATTCTCAGAAGCGCTTCAGGGTGGGACGACCCATAACCTCGAATGAACCCTGAACCCAAAGGATGCTGTGGGGAAAAAGTGTAAGTTCTTGTTCTACAAGAACATAGTAGCTGCCAACATGCTCACAGTACCCGATTTAATGTTTTAGGCATGCCCAAAAAAAAAATTCAGGTACTGTGGCGCACTCACAGTACCTGATTTGATTGTTTCAGGCATGCCTAAAAAATCAAACCCGAAACCGTAAGACAACTGGGTGGAATACCCTAAACCCCAAAAAACGCTGGGTTGGAAACCCGTGTGGGAAACCCTGAACCTGACGAAACTTGTGAACGCAACAGAGCCTAGAATTCTCAGAAGCGCTTCAGGGTGGGACAACCAATAACCTCGAATGAACCCTGAACCCAAAGGATGCTGTGGGGAAAAAGTGTAAGCCCATGGTTCTACAAGAACATAGTAGCTGCCAACATGCTCACCGTACCTGATTTGTTTTGTTAGGCATGCCTAAAAAATCAAATCAGGTACTGTGGCGAACTCACAGTACCTGGTTTTACATTTTTAGGCATGCCTAAAAAATCAAACCCGAAACCGTAAGACAACTGGGTGGAATACCCTAAACCCGAAAAAACGCTGGGTTGGAAACCCGTGTGGGAAACCCTGAACCTGACGAAACTTGTGAACGCAACAGAGCCTAGAATTCTCAGAAGCGCTTCAGGGTGGGACAACCAATAACCTCGAATGAACCCTGAACCCAAAGGATGCTGTGGGGAAAAAGTGTAAGCCCATGGTTCTACAAGAACATAGTAGCTGCCAACATGCTCACCGTACCTGATTTGTTTTGTTAGGCATGCCTAAAAAATCAAATCAGGTACTGTGGCGAACTCACAGTACCTGGTTTTACATTTTTAGGCATGCCTAAAAAATCAAACCCGAAACCGTAAGACAACTGGGTGGAATACCCTAAACCCGAAAAAACGCTGGGTTGGAAACCCGTGTGGGAAACCCTGAACCTGACGAAACTTGTGAACGCAGCAGAGCCTAGAATTCTCAGAAGCGCTTCAGGGTGGGACAACCAATAACCTCGAATGAACCCTGAACCCAAAGGATGCTGTGGGGAAAAAGTGTAAGCCCTTGTTCTACAAGAACATAGTAGCTGCCAACATGCTCTAAACCTCAAGGGAGGTAACCCCAAACCCCAAGTTAGATAGTGGGTAGAGGCTGCTGGGTGGAAGCCCTACGCCCTCTAGCCCGGTGGGGAAACCATAAGCTCCGAAAACAGCTGTCTAAACGATGTTGAAAGCAGATGTCGCGTGGAAAGCTTTATGTTCTCCGAACACCCGAGGGACTGCTTGGTGGGAAATCCGAAATGAAGCGGCTGTCGCGGGAAACTCTAAACCCCACAAGAACGGTTGGAAGGCTCTCAACCTCAAAGGATATGATGGGCGGGAAACCTGAAACTCTAAAACGGGTAGTAGGTGGAAGTTTTAGATAGAAAACCCTAAAGCAGGTGTGGTGTGGGAACCCTAAACGTTCAAAAAACTGCGCGTGGAAGGCAGTCGTGCCGGGCCCTAACTCGAAATCCAGAAATAGACGGCGTGTGGAAGCTTTTTCACGTGAATGCAGGCAACCCTAAACGTCAAAACAAAAAGGGTGGAAGGCCCTCAACTCTAACCGGAAACGTTCGATGTTGTGTGGGAGACCCTATCCCTCAAGGAAGATAGGCTGAGAGGACATGTTGGGTGAGCCCAGGAGACAGGTGTCGGTGTCGTGTTGGGAACCGTAAGCACCCCTGAGGAGAACTTTGCGAATGAAAAATTGCACACCCTGAAACCAAAGGCACTGTGGGGAACACAATCAACCCCGAACGAACTCTAGAGGAAAAATCTGAACCCCAAGAGCACCACGTGGAAACCCTAGATTCTACAAGAGCATAGTGGCCGCAATGCTGTAAAATGTTCTAAGCCTCTCAGGACATGTCGGTGGGAAACCTTGACTCCACAATCCGAAACCACGACATACACAGCGGACGCAAGCTTGTCGGGGAACCCGAGAACAAGTGTTTCATGCGCCTCGGCCCTGGAAAACATGATGGGCGGGAAGCTTTCAACCCTCGGGAGAAATATTGGAAACGAGATGCCGCGTGGAAACCCTTCATCTTTCCAAGAACGTAATGGTGGTGGGAAACCTAGAACCAAGGGAAGACAGTGGTCGCAGAGCTCCAAGCGCTGAAAGAACGGGTAAACCCTAAACGGAAGTGTCGCACAGGCAAAAGTGACGTGAACATTGTGACAGCGAGACCTTACACCCCACACGGAGTAGCGGCGCAGGGAAACCATAAACCCTGAACGAACATAAACGACGCCCGAAACCCAAGTTCAGTAGTGTGTGGAAGCTGTTGAGTAGGAAACCCGACACCCGAAAAGCAAGTGTCGAGGCAGTGGTTGAAAGATGTCGCGTGGTAGACTGTTTACCCTAGGAGGAGAATGGGTGGAGAACCCGAAACTCTAACAACACATGGTGTGTGGGAAACCCTAAACCCATCTAAACCCTAAAACAAAACAGCGTCGCATGGGAAATCCTGAAGTCGCACGACAAACATGTGGTCGAAAGAATTGCAAATTCTGGCCAGAAAACCTCGAAAATCGATAGCAGGTGGAAGCTTTTCGCTGGGAAACCTCAAACCCCAAAAGCAATTGTCGTTTGGGCCACACCACGCCGCAAAAAACGGTGGTGAGTGGAAGCCATCGACCCCAACAGCAACTGTTGCACAAAGATGTCTTGTGCAAGCCGCTCAAACCTGCAACACAGTGGCAGTGATGCTCTAAACCTTAAACGCAATGTTGGTTGGGAAAACCACAATCCGAAAAGCAGGTGTCGCGATGTGTCGCGTGGCGGACCCTAAACCCTACAACAACACAATGGCTGGAACGCTGCAGGCCTCAAACGAAATGTCGGACAGGAAACTTTAAGCCCGAACCCACAAGATACATACATACAAACATACACATATAACTACATAAATACATACATACATACATACGTACATACATACAGTTCCTTACTTAACAACACAACAACACAACCCTGGAAGCAAGCGTCGCATGGGAGATACGAAATTTGCACTAAGAACATATGGCTGGAAAAACTGTAAACCTGGAGGAAATAAGGAATGTGAAACCTCAGCCCCAAAACCTGAACCCGAAACTCTGCAGCAGTTGGAAACTTTTCGGAGGGAAATACCAAGCCGAGACCCCAAAGAAGACTAAAGTGTCGTTTGGGCCACACCAAACAGCGAAGAAGGTTGTGGACGGAAAGCTGTCAACCCGACAAGGAAATGTTGACAGGAGATGTCTGTGGAAACCGCTCAACCCTACAACACAATGGCAGGGATGCTCTAAAACCTCGCGGATGATGTTGCGTGGGAAACCCCAAACCCGAAGATTGTAAGAAACCCTAGCGGCCCTAGCACTCAACCCAACAGCGCCGACTGGCTAGTGGAGAATGGCTAATGGATGACCATATCCCGCAAAGACCAGCATCGCACGGCACACTGTAAAAATCCGAAAACCCGGGCGGCTGGAAACCCTGACGCTAAATCCGAAACCCTACAAGTACATACATACATAAATACATACATACATACATACATTTCGCATTCTTGCCAGAGGTGTGAACTGGTGAGACCTGAGTGAAGCGAAGCAACTGACAAAAGTAAGTACATTTACCGACCGTTGACGCAACATCCATGATTTGGTTGACACATGTTTGCTGTCTGCGCCACCCCTCGGCCCATTTAAGCAAACCCTCAGCATAAAGCCGAAAACTCTGGTACCGGAGGGGGGCGTAGGGTGTACATATATTTGTCAGTTACTGCGATCGCAAACGCTCGGTACCCTCGCTGAACAGACGAGGTGACGGTCGCTCCTTTTTTGTGCGACCGCAACGTGGGAGTCGGCCACAAGTCCGATCATCAAAACTTCACTCGATCTTCACAAGTCCGATCGGACCCCCGATCGCCGAGGGGTGCGCCATGGCATTCACCACGGACCGCAACATCAATCCGATCGGACACATCAGATGAGCGATATTCCCCGCAAACAAAATTAAAAGTCCTCGATTGGATCATTATAGGCTCGGGCGAGGGCTCTTCGATCGGGTCCTCGTCGAGAGGAGCTGCACCGAGCAACTCGATCAGTTGCCGCTCGGCCGCCCAAAAGGCCGCATCTGGGGTAGCCTTGGCCTTAGCACGACGAGCTGCCGCGCGACCAGCCTGATACGCCGCGATCTGGGCGGGGCTGGGCGGCGCCTTGGTCGGCGGAAGCGAGCTTCTCGTCGGCACCAGGATCCGGGTGCCTTCAGGGAGCTCCACATTGGGCGGCAGTTGATCAAGCCGCCTATAGGGGGCTGCCCAGGGATCACGTAGTGAGCGGGACCAGAGAACTCCACATCAGGCGGCAACTGATTGATCTCCCTTGTTGGCTGCCCTGGAACCACATATTGAGCAGGAGCAGCAAACTTGGGGGACGGGCCAGCCGGCGCGATGCGGCCCTGGTAAGGCTGGCCACCCGCCGGATCCAAGTAAAAGATCGGCTGGTCAAAGCCCCGACTGGGAGCGGCTTTGGCTGGCGGAGCCTTTGGCACCGGCCGCTGATCAGGCGGCGTTCTTACCAGCTGGTCCCAATTGAGGGGCGGATCCGCCCCGTGATCGTAGCCGGCCGGCTGGTGTCGATCTCGATCCCGGTGGGCCGGCGGTGTCACCCAGGGGATCCCTCTGCAGAAGTGCACAAAGGAGTGAGTTGATTGGGAGCCCACTCCTCGCGCGGGACGCGAACGGCTGCGTAACTTTCTTCGCCGTCCCCGTCGCAGAAACAGCCAGTGAACAGGCCGCAATCCACGCAGGGACGACAGAGCTGGTCGTGCGTGCCAAAAGCGAGCGCTTGTAGGCCCACATCACTGCGAGGATCCCGCATACCGAAAGTAAGATAGGGTGGAGATGGCGGGAAATTTTGGGTATGACCCGATCGGCTGTCGCCAAAATGGCCACGGGAAAACATGATCACGTCTGTTCTATCGATCGCGAAACTGATCTCCTAATTCCTACCCACCAGACCGATAATTAGGAGACCAGTTACTGCGATCGCAAGCGCTCGGTACCCTCGCTGAACAGACGAGGTGACGGTCGCTCCTTTTTTGTGCGACCGCAACGTGGGAGTCGGCCACAAGTCCGATCATCAAAACTTCACTCGATCTTCACGAGTCCGATCGGACCCCCGATCGCCGAGGGGTGCGCCATGGCATTCACCACGGACCGCAACATCAATCCGATCGGACACATCAGATGAGCGATATTCCCAGGCCCTCAAACTCCTTTAGGAAAGTCCGAGGGGACGGTGATCCAACCGCATAGCAGACCTGTAGCGACATCACCACAAGAGGGGTTATCCGCAGGGTTCGAATCGGTCGGTACCCGATCGATGTAGACTGAGCACCTCAGCTCTAGAACAAGCTCCCAGAAAATTCCTACGAGCTCGCACACGTCCTCTTTCGAAGAGTAGCCTTTGATCAAAGCTGCCTCTACGGGCTCAGAGTCGATATAGAGGAGAACCAGCTTTCCACGGATCTCTTCCCTGAAAGTCTGGATCGCGGCGACCTCAGCTAAAAGTTCAATCATGCAGATCTGGGTCTTTCTGGGGAACCATCTCGACATGATCTGTCGAGACACTCCCGAGGCGAATTGCCTAGGCGGGTCATCTCTAGTGAACATGACTTCTCGAATCATGTCAGAAGAAGGATCCTTGAGGTTCGAACTCGGAGCCGATCCATCCGTGAAGATCACGACGTCGGACTTCCGCGGCCCCGATCTCGGGATAGGCCTCGGCGGCCTGTGCATCACGAGCGTCCGCCATCTGTAGAGGGAGTAGAGGAGAGCGGGCGAGAGGCTCGTGCTCATAGTCTTCCTAGAGTACTGCCGATCGGACAAGGCTCTCAAGAAAGCCTGGCCGATCTTGCCCCAGAGCTGGGAGGCGCCAAACATAAGCTTTCGCCTGAGCTTCCCGGCTTGGCCCGGAGAGAGCTCTTCGTGTTCCCGGATCGCCGAGATCTCCTCGAAGAGCTCCTGCTTCCTCGACTTCTTGATCTTGAGCAAGCACTGATCGAGGTCGTAGGTAACACCCAGGATCGTGGGGTCGGAGCACAGCTGGAGCTTCTGCTGATCAAACCGCGCTCCGAGCCACCAGTGCACCTCTCAGCCAGCACGAACGCGCTATCCGCCGTGTCTTCCGGCTCGAAGTCGTATTTGTCGTCATAGAAGTTGAACCCGGCCACGATGAACACGCGCCTTAGAATGTTGGTAATCGCAGCCGAGCGGCGGTTGTAGTTGTAGACGGCCGAGACCAACCCGAAGGAGTGCCCGACCATCACAAGAAGTTGAAGGCGACTTTCCCTGTCGTGGGATCCTTCAGAGCGACCACGCTCCACTTGCGATGGGCTGGAGAGATCGGGACCTGCCGATAGGCCCGCCGCTCGTCCAGAACCCAACCACGTAGCGGTGACTTTGGCAGCCGCGAGCGCAGCCACTTGATCACCGCCACGTTCGCGTCCGTGGGGGGAGAGCTCGAGCTTCTCCGTGACGATCGTCGCCATGTTGATCCCGTTCGAGGTAGCACTATCGACCCCCCTGACTTTATTGTCTTCTGAACCACTTCAAATCTCTGTGTGGGAATCCATCGATCGTCGCCCACAAACTCTGAGACCTCAGCTTCATCAAAGAAGGGACCAACCGCAGAGCCCTCCTGAACATCCTCCATGGTCCCTTCCCAGACCTTGGGAGAATGCTCGGTAACCGGAGATCTCCGGATAGCGCTCAGAACCTTCGATCGAAACTCCCAGGCCCTCGATCGAAGGGCATCCACCGAGAGGTGTTCTGCATGAGGTTTACGATCGGCTTTCCATCTGTGGGAGGATGCAATGTCTCCGACGATCGGCATGCCCTCCATGATCTGATCAACGAGGTCGACGTCGCTGCACTGGGCCGCGTCCATGAGCTCGCGCCAGAGGGCGACGTGGAAGAACTTGGGCTGCCCAACTCCACCGGTTGATCATCCGTGGTTCCGCGAAGTAGGCGACGCAGATGCGCGTCGGGTATTTGCTTGAGCAAGTTGTCGGAAGGCAGGACCAGGTCGCGAGCGCGTTGCTCCCAATGTTGTAGGAGCGAAGCCCGACGATCGCGGACTCGGGCAGGATCCTCGACAGTCTGCTCGAGGACATCCCGGAGATCCGGGTCTATATCGGCATCTTGAGTGAACGGATGGGTAGCGTCCACAGCGAAAGCGATCGCTTCTCCTGGATGCATCTCGGTGCCAATCATCGGAGCCACCACTGACTTCTTCATCTGGTAGCCCGCGGCGACCGCCCGCTTGCCAGCCGATCGTTGGCGGTGCTCCTTGATCTTCACGGGAGAACCGTGGGGCCTTTTGCGATCCGAATCAGGCGTGACGAGCGCGAAGGTGAGAGTCTGCCAGGACTCATCCGCATGATCGCCCGTGGTTACTTGAGCCGGCTGGAAGCCGAGCTGAAGAAGCTGTTCGAACTCGTCGGAGGGCACTCGATCGACCCCTTGCACCGAGCAGGCGGCGAGGACCACACGCGGGTTCCTTTCCATGGCCGAGTTGCATGGCGTTGAATAGGATCTTGCCGTCGACAAACTCAGTATTGAACCCCGGGATCGAGCATCCATCGATTTCTCGCACGTCCGGTCCGAGCGGATCCTCGATCCACAGCCCACCTCCTTCGAACGAACCCAACTTGAACACGACGTTCGGAACAGGTTCATTGCCAGAGTCCCGATGGGGTTCGGCCTCTTGATCGTAGAGGACGGCGAACGAAGTGAACAGAGCTTCGGGAGCCTGCTGCGAGATGTACTTGCTAATCACCTTGATCGTCCAGGGCCAAGAGTGACAAGACGATCGGAGCCTTGTGATCCCGCCGTGTCTGTAGGCTCCGGCGAAGAAAGCCCCGCCGCGCTCATCAGCGGCTTTGTGCTGGCCCTGAACAGGGAGCTCCATCGCCAACTTCAAGATCTCTTCGCGCAGCAAAGGAGCTTTCTTCATCAAGAGCACCTGCGCTTCCGATTCCAGATCGCAGCCTCCCCACGTGCCCGAGAGGGTGAGATGGGGCTCGCATTCAGCTTCAGAGGGAGCAGATCAGTGGTTGCCGATCATGGCATGTGGCTCGCCGCAGACCATGCACAAGTGCTTGAAGCGACAGTTGTCTCCAGAGATGCACCCGAGCGACGAATTGAAGTAGTGGCACCGGCGAGCGCCTTGTACCTTCTTGGCCGCGTCGGCGATGAGCTTCCACTCTTTCCGGTTGTCGCGCTTCAATTTCTTGGCGGGATCTTCCTTGACGACCTTCTTGGGCGGATCGTCCTTAGAAGGAGTTTGCAATCTCTTCTTTTTCTTCCCTCCTCGAACCCGCTTGAAGGGGTTGAGTGGAGGAGGTGGAGGCGCTTCTTCCTCCTTGACCTGATCCGGGTTGTTGGCGAGATGCAAACGATTCTGCTCCATCTTCGAGAGAGTGGCCGAGGTGCGCGCATCCTTCCACAGGTATTTGTGGTTGGTGAGCACCTCGACGAGCGCCTGCGAGAAGGAGATGTACGTTGCCCTCTGCTCTGAGAGCAGGCGATAGACCTTCTTCCTTATGGCTCGATCTGCCGCCATGAGGAAGGGCAGCCCCGGACATTCCGAGCGGAACTGTTCGAGCTCTGGTACTTCAAGGGACCTTCTGCGCGTGAGAATGCACAGATGTTGAGGTACTCGAGCGCCATGAAGAACGCGTGCAAGCGGTTGAACAAGGTCGTGACGTCCGTGACGGATCGGGCTGATCAGCCCGTGAAATCGACAGCAAGTCCTCCGCGTTCCGAGAGAGACCAGACTTGACCACTATCACGTCCGAACGAGTTCTGATCTCGGCCGGCTCGCAGAAGGGAACTATCCCGTGGATGAGGAAGTCGCGGGACAGGCGCTCCACGAACTTTTTGTGAGGCTCCTTAGCGTCGATCAGAATGACGTCCGTCCGGGTGGACCCTCACAAAGCGATCGCGAAACTCCGCGTGATCTTCCTGGGAGAGCTCCGGGATCTTACTCGGGTCTTCTTCCATGCGAGCCCGCCGAGAGGCATACTGAGTTTGCAGTGCCTGAGCAGCCTGCCACACCGCCGCCAAAGACATCACGGAGAGCTCTTGCGCCGCCGCGTCTGCTCCGAGCGGAGTTAAGTCATCCTGCCACAGCCTGCGGAGCGTCGCTTTCGCTGCGGTCAGATCTTGCCCCAGCATCGCGAACATCTCCACCGTAAGGAGCCCCTTGTCTGCAGAGAGCCTGCATAGAGCAGGATCAAGTCCCTGCCGCCCGAAGATCTGGTGCAGGTTCAGCTTCGGGGTGGCCGCTTCATCAGCGTAAACGGTGCGATCCACCATGGCTGCCTAATACGATCGACCTGAAAGGCTACGGGCGGCGAGCGAACGCAGCCTCGACAAACCACACAGTCACGAGCGCAGACGTATTCACGGCTCAGTAAAGATCTTACCGGAACACAGTGAACACATCTGTGTGCGCGGTTGGGTCTCACCGAGGTCTTCGCACTCGATGATCGCATATCGACCACAGAGCGTTCGCTCCGTGCCCGAACCATCTATATACATGGCATGGTACTTAAGGCTCAAGTCTTTTGAGGATCCTGCTGCCGACCTGGCCTTGGTGACATATGTCAGAGAAAGATCTCCGAAGTCGCGACCAGGTTGGTATCGTCCGCCTCGAACTCCGGTGGGGACTTCCAGTCGGAGGCGATCCTCTTAGTGAGCCGCTTGACCATCTCGATCGAGATCTCCTTACGGCTCCTCGCGTACTTCAAGACCAACTGTGGCTCGGATCCTTCCAGTTCGCCTGGAGTCCGATCTCCTTATCGGGCTCCTGCGCCTGAACCGCTGCCGCGAGCAGCGTGACCCGGCACGAGTGCCAAGTGATCTCCGGCACAATCTTCAGGAGCTCTTTGAGCTGCTCGGGCGGGATATGCCCTCGCTTCAGATCATCCGAGGCCGCAGTAGTGAGCACGTACCGCAGCCACAGGATGCTTCGCTGATAACTAGCGGGTCGATCGGCGAACCGCTCACTCGATTCGAGCTCCTTCATGAAGTAGCCGCGATCGTCCATCTCGAACGCCGCCGCATGCCAGCCATCCTCCATCCAGTCGGATCCGGAGACGGAGACCTTGGCGGCCGCGAACCGCGTCCCTTTCTTCTGCCGCTCGACCTTAGTCTGCCACACCACTCCGTAGAGAGCCTCGTCCTTCAAGGCGACAGTCTCGGGCACGACGTGGAGGGCGTCGTCGAACCTCAGGGACGAGTAGATCATCACGAGCACCCACCAAGCGAAGAACGCCATGACGAACTGGCTAGATCGGAAGCGAGCGCTCACGAATCTCTCGAGCGCCGCTACCAAAACCAGAGGGATCGGAACTGCTTCCCTCGTCTCCTTTCCGCGATCGCCGTACACCTTCTTGTAAGGCCATGATGCGTGGATCGAGCAGATCCGGCCCCTGCATGCCGATCCGCTTGCAGATCCACTTGACCGCCCCTCGAACCGAAGGTATGACCGCGGGGCCGCATCCTCGATCGGACAGGTTCAAGAGGTACTTGACGAGCACGTCCGTGGTCAGCGGGATCGGCTGGATGTTCTGCGACCGAGCCCAGGTCTCCAGTCGCTCCCAGTGGCGAACACGCTGCTGTATCGTGCGGAATCCGCCACTCTCGAAGACGATCACTCTCAGGGCGTTCATCTCATCCCAAGAATGGGAGACCCAAGCTTCGGGTTGCCAGCGATCGCGGCGTGCTCGCCGCACCGTTCCACGATGGCCTTTAGCCTCATGCCGAGCTTTGAGCGAGACCTGTTGATCCTCGGTCCTGGCTCGATCGATCTCGGCCTCTTCGCGAGCGGCAAGGGCACTGGTGGTTCACTGCCCGTCCCTTTCGATCTCAAGGGCGAACGCCCGACAGTTACGGGAGCCTCGGCCATACCAAACCCCAGATCTGTTGCCAGGTCAGCCCAGCCAGCTGCCGCCGTGCTACGAACCAGCACAAACAGCAGCTCGATCGACGGAACCCACCTGCCGAGCTCCTCCTCGTTCTTGCACCGAGCTGGCGTGTGGAGTTCCTCGAGAGCGGGTACTAGCTCAACGAACGCTTGCACACAGTCAGCGATCGTCCCGTCCGAAACAGCCGAGAGCTTCTCGAACTGAGCCATCCGAAGATCCACCAACCATATTGGCAAAACTCTGATCATCCCCGAACAGGGGGAGGGATAGGATTGTCCGAACGGACCTATCCATGCTTGGCCTGAACAGCTGCACACGAAATCAGAATCAATTCCGGCAGAACATGCGCTGGGATCTAGCGGAATCTAGCGCGCCGAGAGGATCGCTCGGCATGTTTGTTCCGCGGAAGAGCACGGCTGATCCGCCGGCTATGTTACCGGTCTGAGCGGCGCACCGCTCGGTTTTTGGAGCGTGCACAGAAACCGACCGCGGCGCAGTCCTGTACTGCGAGCGCCGCCTACTCCACCCCGGAGGTGTCCATCGTGTAGGGACCTGCCGAGGATCGAGCTGGTGGGTAGGCCGGGGCGAACGCCTTCGGCATCGAGGTAGGTGTGGAGGCCGATGCCGTGATCTCATGGCCAGTCTCCTCCACCCTGACCGTGCTGATCCGCTCATACTCCGCCTGTTCACGATCGCGGAGGACATCCGTGAAGACCTGCGGAGTGATCGCAGCTGAGGTGCGCGAAAAGCGCATGTCTGCCCTCATGCGATCGCGGGCTTCCGTGACGACCTCCTCGGCGAGCTGGGCCTCCGCTAGCAGTCGACACCCTCTGATCGAACACCTGCTGAGCCGAGGTGGGCATGTTCGTGATCGCCGAGGTGACAGAGGAGCCCAACTGCTGAACCGCCTGCCGAGCCGCCTCGTCCATGAGAGCACACGCCCGAACGGCATTGCTCTCGTCGTGGGACCGGTGGGCGAGCGCCTCCTTCCGCACGAACTCCAGCGGGGGGCCCTCACATCAAAGTTCCCGTGATCAACTGGGAACTCATCTGTCGCCGTCCCCACTTCCTCCTGGTTGGCGGCGAACGTGCTGTGGTACCACGGAGCGATCACCGCAGACAACTGGGCGAACTGCTGGGATGTGGTCCGGGCCTTCGACGCGAGCGCGTTGGTTCCGGCATGACGCAGACAAGGCGAAAAGGCTTGAAATGGCTACAAGTAGGCGGAGCCAGCAACCGTGCGAAGTGTGGGATTGCATAAAGAGTGCATGGCGCCTCGCCGGCCGGGCTCACGGGCAGAGATCAGCCTGTCCATACGGCCTGAATCGTATTGATCAGGGCGGGGCCTGAGATGTGGCTGACCGTGAGCCAGGTGCCTGGCACGGAAGTCCGCCCACATTTCAGATCGATCCTGTTGTTTGCGTCCGGAACCGAAACTCAACTCGATCGGCATCGTTCCCGTACCCCTCGTGAGGAGCGATCCGTCACCCTGAGCTCGCAGGTGCTCATGGCGTGATCACTTGCCATCACCGCTCCTCTCGGGCCGATCGTGTAGACTCGAGCTCCAACCTCGAACGAGGTCACTGAAACCTTCCATCCCTTCGCGAAGACCAGGATGACGATCGAGGGTCGGAACCATCCCTCGTTGGGGTCCTGATCAGGACCTCGTCGCCGTACTGCTGCTGGACGGAGAGATCCGAGTCCGAACGGTAACCCAGGAACACCCAGCGAAAAGGGACCTCATTTCCATTGAAGACCTTCACGTCCACATAGGTAGCCGAGGTATCGAACATCATCGGCCATGTGAAGGGCTGGAAGGCCGGGTGCGATAGCGCCCGGCTCGCGTAGGAATCCCACTGAGCACAGGGACCTCCTGTCTTCGATGTCATCGAGAAGAGCAGAACTGCCTTGATGCCATCGAGCGTGTAGTTCGCGAACAGCGAGCAGTGATAACCCGAGTTCGGGGGCATGACCAGATCCCGCTCAGTCAGCACGTTGATCGAGCTGGTGGCATTCGAGATGATCTCCTCCGCCAGCCAGTTCTGGAACGGGGAGATCACCCTGTCGTCGCGATTGTCGATGACGAGGAGGGAATTCTTGGTTTCGTCCTCCTCTTCGACCAGGAGCTGACGAACGAACTCTGGTCGCTGAACAGCGAAGGGGTTGTGGGCGGCCGGAGCTCCACGGTCACGACGTCCTCGACGATCGTCGCGACCCCAACTCGAGCCCCAGTCGCCGGATGCGGCAGCAGGAGCCGCAGGGTTCTCAGGAGCCTCCGCTTCACCAGGAGTGTAGAACCCCCAGGATCCTGGGTTCTCCGTCTGGCCGACCCTGCGCGGCAGCCCGAACTGCGGGACTTGCTGAGCCGCCGGACGCTGTCCCTGAAAAAGGCCCGCAGGAGGGAACGACATTGCTACACTCGAGCGATCTATCCTGTTCCTCCCACGCCGAAATTTTCGGTGTGGCCCGATCGATCGCGAACCTGATCTCCTAATTCCTACCCACCACACCGATAATCCGCCGAGGCCACAGGCCCAGGCGTCTTGGGGGGTACCTCAGGTACCCTCCACCTAATCCTCCTCCCTAATGTTTTTTGCATTCCTTTGCCACCTGCTTGGTTGGCTTCCCTTCATTTTACCTGATTTGTTGGCCTGCCTCCCCCCCTCCCCCCCCCTTCCCCTCCCTCCTCCTTCCGCCCTTCCCCTCCCTCCCTCCCTTCTTCTCCGCCTTCTCCCCGCCCCCCACTTCTCCCGTGGCTGTGCCTTGTGGGCTTAAACTCTTGCTTCAATTTGCTTTTCCTTGTGTGCAGGCTCCTTCCGTCTTGTCATTCGGGAAGTTTTTCCTTGCTTGCAGGAAAAGAAGCACCCCCCTCCCCCCCCCTTCCCCTCCTCCCCCCCCCTGAGATGTAACCTGGACGTGTATCCCCTCGCTAGGCGTACAGGAACACAGGCACTCAGGTGTCTCTTTTGCTACAGGCGCACAGCTGTAGTCCACTGCACTAGAACCTTGAGCAACAGGCATGGATACATGCAAGTGATACGTGAAACAGACAGGCACCTGGATGTGTAACATTCAGTGTTTCAACCAGGCACAAATTTAAAACACGTAGAGCTGCATGGCCGTGGAGTCGGCATTCAACTAGCCTGTTATTGCTCTCGGTCGAATTAGCGGAGTATTGAGCTACATCTGCGACTTGAAGAGAATCTATACATCTCTCACCTGAAGACAGCTTCAATGAAAAGAGCAGAACACGCACGAAAACGCAAACGGATCTTCAACTGAAAACTTTTGCTTGAAAGTTGCCCACTTGTGTTCAGTTTCCTCTCCAGGCGGAAAGCTTACTGTCACATAAAAGATTGTAGAGCTTAGCTCCACTTGATGCCAGCATGACATCTTGCGACACGGCAAATATATAAGGGCATGAGAAGTATCTTATCCTGAGATAAGTATCTTCTTTCTGACAAGGTCTTTAAGGAAGTACCTCTTCATGAGAAAAGCATCTTCCTATGAAATGGCGAATGCTCAAACTGGATACCTTCTTATGAAAGAAGCATTCCGTGAAACACTCACTCCACTTCTTCCATCGGACCTTGGTTCATCACCCTCTGGTTGTACTGCTCCACCCTACGACGAGCACGAGGACTGTCATCAGGATGAGGCAAATGGCGGTGAGGGTAGTACCATCTCTCCAAATGCCAGTGAAAAAGCTGCAGGCGAAATGGGAACCACGGTCTATCACCAAAGGATGCTGGGCCAGGACCAACGTCTTCGTCAGGAACGTCAACGTCTGCGTCCTCGCCCTCATCTGAACCTAGTCAGTTTTTGCCCTTGGACTTGCCCTTGGACTTGTCCTTGGTCTTGCCCTTGGACTTGCCCTTGTCGGCGTCCTTGCCTTTTCCTTTGGAGGACTTGCCTCCTTTGCCGCCTTCCTTGCCACCAGGAGGTTGTGCGGGTTCTGGAGGACGTTGAGAACCAGAAGCTTTAGCACCAGAAGCTGCCTCTTCCTGAGAAGAGCTTGCTCCCTGTGGTGCGGCTGCAGGACCAGTAGAACCAGAACCACGCGCCTTGTTCAGCTTCTGTCTCTCTTTTCTTCTGTCCGCGGCTTCCTTCACGGTGTCGGGATTGCGGTTGAGCGCTCTCATCCTGCCTCCAGAGTACTGGTTCGCGTGAACCTCGATGAGGAGCGGAGTGTGAGCGTCATAGTCCCGATCGTTGAGAAGGTACGCGGCGCTGGTGGAGTTTAACAGCCACTCAGAGACATGGATGTCGAACTCAGTCTTTGAAGACGGAAACTCCGCCCATTGATCGTCCGACATGCTGTGTCCCCATTCCATGACTGTAGCCATAATAGGATCCAAACCAGGAAAAGTATTCCAGTCTGGTTGCTTAGCTTCCTTGTATGGCATTCCCAGCGTGTCCTCATACTGTTTCAGTACACTAGCTAGCGTATCCTCCCGCCACCTCCCTCTACACCTCCGGGGAGTACGTAGCAAGCCTAGCTTAAGCTAGCTGGCTTCACGCAGTAGCACGGACAACACGAACTTCTCTCTTTTTAGCGTTGTGGCGAAGTCCCGCGTTAGCCCGGAGAAGAACTCTAGCCTTTGGCTAGCTAATCTCCAGGGTGGGTTGGGTGGGCACTCGAAATTTGCCCCCCAATAGCTGGGGGCCTTTCAGCACAATGGCCACGGAGTAGCACTGCTTCACCGGCCATGTGCAGGCACTCTAGCAAACAGACAAGCTTCGTTCTGTTTAGCTTCAGAGGAAAACCCCTTCGACGTTTTCTAGCGAAACACCTTCGATGTTTCCCCGAGGGATACTGGCGCTAGCATACACTGTCGTACCTCGTCCCTCGGCACGAGTGCGTACACTAGCTAGCGTATCCTCCCGCCACCTCCCTCTACACCTCCGGGGAGTACGTAGCAAGCCTAGCTTAAGCTAGCTGGCTTCACGCAGTAGCACGGACAACACGAACTTCTCTCTTTTTAGCGCTGTGGCGAAGTCCCGCGTTAGCCCGGAGAAGAACTCTAGCCTTTGGCTAGCTAATCTCCTTGCGCAGCCGTAGGGCTACCAGGGACCTAGCTTACGGGCCTTCTTAGCGAACCTCGGAGCCTTAGGCTCTCCGGTCCTTTTCCTCACTCCTAGCTCTTGGAAGTAGCTAGCCGAGTGTTCGAGGAGACGGCCCAGCACGCGCCACTCTAGCTTCTCCCCCTCCAGGTTCACCCTGAAGTCCGGGGAGAAACTAGCGAAGTTCTCGTTCGTGAGATCGTCCGCTAGCTGGTTCAGATCTCTGCGGATCCACTGTAGCTGGAGCTCACAGTTCTTAGCGGAGAGTTCCTCTGCTAGCTCCATCAACACCAAGGTCGATGGAAACTTCGTCGTCATAGCCTTCTTCAGTAGCGCTTCGTTGGACTGGTTGTCAGTGTAGCCACGGATGGCCACCTTGGAGGTCTTCTTAGCGTCCCCTTCCGGGACCCAGAGCCTCACACCAACCAGAGTAGCCAGTAGCTCCAACGCGGCTATGACCTTGTTCGGGTCTCCTTTAGCGAAGGCCCAGGGGGCCCATTCCTTCTTCACCTCTAGCGAAAACCAGGGACCGTGGCAGCCGTCCACTAACTCGAGGAAGCCCCCAATCCAGGCCCGTCCATTCTCGGCCTTAGCGTCGGTGTAGAAGGAGAGCGGTGCCGCCCCGTCCAATAGCGAGGCCGGCTTCTGGAGACGGCCCCCCGCTTCCAGGCGGTCTGCTAGCCAGCCACAGAGGACGCGAATCATCGTGGGTAGCGTGAGGAGCCCCAGCTTCCCCTGTACGGCCGAAGACCAGGCGTGTAGCGGTCCCAGGAAGGGGCGCTCCCAGTCTAGCGCCATGGAAGCGAACCCCAGGCGCCCTAGCCCTTGTGCGAAGGGCCGGGCCTCACACTTCCCATCTCGGACTAGCTTCCGTAGCCATTCCACTAGCCAGTCGGTTCTCTTCTGAGACAGGCCTAGCCTCCAGGTGGAGTACTCGGTTTCCATGCCTAGCCACTCCACCCGAAATCCCCCCCTCGTCTTGGCCCACTTGAAGGGGTACCCAAGACTAGCGAGGAAGAGATAGCTTAGCGGGATCCCCATGCGTCCTCTAGCCCCTCGGCCCAATGACTCGAGGTCGTCGGCATAGAGAAGCATGTCTAGCGGGAACGATGGCCCTAGCAGGTGGTATGTGAGTCGAAGCCCACACGCCGCTATGCGGGTCCACCAGTAGCTCGCGCATGATAGCCCGAAGGTCCCCACCAGATTAACGTAAACCGTCTGGCTGTCGGGGTCCCCCGGTGTAGCTTCCTCGGTGTCGATCTGACACCCTAGGTAGCCATGCTCTCCTTCGGCATGTTTGTAGCGTCGGTGAGCTTTAGCGATGTCGCCCACCACGGAGAAGGCCACCTCGTTAGCGTCGATGTGCTCCCGAAGTAGCTGCTTCTTCTCCCTAGCTCCTGGGGCCCGGATCTTGTCCCTGCACTTAATGCGGTGGTTGACCCGGACCCCGTGGGTAGCATCGTGGATCATCCTCTTCTTTCCACTAGCTTCGTCCTCGACGATGACAGCTAGCGCGGCGATGGCTCGATGCTCGCCATAGCGGGCTTTGAACTCGCCTAGCGTCATCTTGACCATGAGGCCCTCCGCCACGTCCTCTTCGAACTTCTCCCTAGCGAACTCCCGGTACTCCTCCACCGAGGAGTAGTTCGGGACCCAGGCTAGCGCCGCCTCCCAAGGGGCGTTCTCCAAGGGCCACTTTAGCTGTTCTCGAAGACGTGGGGAGTGCGTGGTAGCGGGTCCCTCACCCCCACCGGTAGCCCCTCCTCGGCCTGGAGGAGGAAGTCCCTGTCGGGATCGCCGGCCGCGGTCAGTAGCGCCCGGATGAGGCGGAGGTATAGCGGCTGTCCCGGGGCCACCTTTAGCAGCTCCGGGTCACCCAAATCGTTAGCTTCCAGCCACTCTTTCCAGATCAAGCGTAGCTGCTCCTGGAGATCTTCGGAGCTAGCTAGGGCACAGCCCGTGGCCCCCCCGGCAGCCATGCTGGAAGGCTTCCTTCTCTAGCTCCGCTTCCGAACCTATCTTAGCGAGGATCACCTCCATCATTTTCTCCCGTAGCCAGTCCCAGTTGGGGCCTTCGGCGTAGCTGCGAGTAGCGTGGGGCCAGCGTCCTGGAGAGCAGAGGCCCCCACCATCATGGTAGTTCTTGTTGCCTAGCTGTTGGCAGGTCCTTGGTGGTCCTGAACCCCCTAGCACTCGCGGACCCTCCGGCTCACAGGTCGGGAAGGTCTCGGGTAGCGGGCACTCCGGCCTAGCGCCACCCCCCTCCCCCTGGGCAGCGGTAGCAGGGTGCTGGCAGGAGTCCAGAATGAGGGTAGCCAGCCACTGGCACATCCTAGCGGGCCACTTCTCGGAACCTGAGGTCTTGAAGGGGCCTTTAGCGGGACGCTTGAACATGCGGCCCAGAGTAGCAGCAGAAGGCAGCGGTCCTGTGTAGCAGCCCTTTTTGTCATAGCACGGCAGGCCTTCGTGTACAAAGTCGGGCATAGCAGAAGAGCACTTTAGCAGCAGCCGTGTCGGCTTAGCGTATGGCGTCCCAAAACTAGCCTGGTGGAAGGCGACGGTCCGTAGCCCCTTTTGCAGAAGGTCGGCTAGCGGCGGCCACTGCCACATAGAGGCCGGCCGTGTTCCTTGGTGCGGGCCCTTAGCGAGGGCCCCAAGGTCCTCGGGCTGCTCCATGGCAAGGAAAGTAGCTGCACCGTCGGCCAGGAGGTTAGCGACCTCGAAGCTGAAATCCGCAAAAATGTTGCCCAGGATAGCGCGGTCTCGCTCTGCAGGTGTTAGCGTTTCCAGACCTCGGGGAAACTCGTAGCTGCGCACCGGGCGAGGCCCTTGAAAGTTAGCCCAAGGTGCTCTGGAGAAGCTAGCGCACGGCGGGGAGAGCACCACCGCGTCGAACTCCTTGCTAGCGATCCGGTCCAGGTAGCTTTGCCGAATCTTGGGCTGACTGAGGTCGTATTTAGCGTGCCGTAACAGGTCGACACACTCGACCCTCGCGTCTTTTCCCCACTCTGCCGCTAGCTGGTGCAAGCACTGCGCCACATCTAGCCGGCGCGAGGTACCCGAGAAGAGGTAGAGCACCCGTAGCGGCTTTGTATGCGTAGCGGCCGGCTTCGGTGGCGTAGCCGCCAGTGGGGCTGGCGTAGCTTCCCCCCCCGGGGGGGTCACAGGCACTGAGGGCGCAGCCGCCGTAGCGGGTCAGTTGGAGGGCTTATCCTCCTTAGCGGTCTCCGTTTGCTTGGTAGGGCACTTCGTAGCTGGGTGCTTGCCGAAGCATAGCGAGCAAACATGCTCGAAATGGCACTTGTTGCCATTCTTGCATCCCTTGGCATTGTAGCGGAAGCAGATGGGCTTCCCCTGCGGGGTGCGATCGGCACCCAGGCGCTTCTTAGCTTTGCCCCCCTTGGGGGGGGCGTCTTTGCCTTTGCCCTTCCCCTTGGGGGTCTTAGCAGGCCGGTCCTCCGTCCAGGTCCAGGGCTGCGGCCGCTTAGCATGGAGGGCTAGCGGTGTAGTGAAGTGCCTCTCCTTCACGCTAGCGTCCTTGTAGGCAAGGACTAGCGCAGCGCCGAAGGAATAGCCGGCTGTGGCCATGACCTTGTATGCGTGCTTTCTGATAGCGTGCTCGTAGCTGAGCACCAAGGTCCACGGGGGCACTAGCGACCCCGAGTCGGCACTGGACCGGAGACCATAGCAATAGTCTCCGAGAAGATAGTCTTTGTAGCGCTCGAAGAGGGCCATAGTGACATCCTGTAGCTCCTCCCGGTTGGGGTGCCTTAGCTGCATCATGATTAGCGTGTTCTGGAGCACCGTGAGCCGCAGCCGTAGCTGCTCCGGCCCAGAAGGCATGGGGGCCCTAGCCCCCCCCTTCTTCATGGATAGCGTGCCATTGCCATTCCAGACGGGCAGTAGCGTGTCGGGGTCCCACTCGTCCCGGCTAATGACCTCGGTTAGCGGCTCGGCCCGGAACTCGCCAGATTCGAGCTCGCCTAGCTTCTTCTCAAGGTACTCCTTAGCGGGGGTTTGCTTGTCCTCCAGGTCTCCGAACTTAGCGGTGAAGGCCTGGCGCATGGCCATATAGTCCGTAGCGGGGATGGGCTTTGCCCAGTCCCGGACCTCGCTTGTAGCCTCCGCCTCCGCTTGCCGCTCGGAGCGGGAGGTAGCGGTCCTCCATGCGATGGTGACCCCCGCAGCCTGAGCGCGGCTAGCGAGCGAGGTGGACGGCTCAATTGCGAAGCTGTCCTTTAGCATCTTCTTGAGGTCTGCCTCATCTGTTGCCGAGGCAGCAAATTTAGCGACGGTATCAATACCGTTGGAAAAGAGCTCGGATTGGATAGCATCCGAGACTTTATGTTGCACTAGCAGGAATCGAAGCTCGCTGCTTCCGAGGGCTAGCTTCTTCGCCAGAGCCTCTGCCATGGTAGCAGGCACGACAGGCCCTACGCCACCTTAGGGAAAAACTTCAAGGGAAAAATTCCTGCTAGCACATTGGGGGAAAGCTCCTAGCGTGAGAGTGTGTGAGGGGGTGCCAGTCGATAGCTTTCGCTAAAAGGGGGTCGCTGCAGCAAAGAGCGGCACTAGCAGCCCCACTGACCCCGGCTTCCCCGCCCCAAAACTCTCGACACTCTCTCGCTCTAGCCCTCCCTTCTTTCTGGCTGCCGACATGTGTGTAGCATGACTGTAGCGTGCACACACTGGCAACTGTAGCGAGGGACGGCCTGAACTTTTGCTGCAGCTAGCGGTCGGCAGCAGAGGGCGCTGCAAGAGTAGCCGCATGCAAAGCAAAAGTAGCGGGTGCAAGTAGCGAGGCCGGGGCCTGTAGCGAGGCAGGGGCTGCCCGTCTTAGCGGCCGCCCCAGTCCTCCCCGCGGCTCCACTGCTTGCACCCATCACAACAGTGAGTAGCGTGGTCGTCGCACTTAAACCACATCCGCCTGTTACAGGCTCTTAGCGAACAGACCTCGCAGGTCGTAGCGCACCTGAAAATACAGGCGTTAGCGTCCCAGTGGCCTAGGGAGTAGCGGCAGCGTCCAGGCTGGTACTGCGTATAGCAGCTTGGTAGCAGCATGGCTAGCAGCTCGCTAGCGCGCTCCCCCTGGGGAGTGTTAGCGGGAGGATGGGTGTAGCGACACATAAGTGCCACGTCTTCCCTCCCTAGCGAGTAGAGGTGCTCTCCATGGTGGATAGCGCTCTTCAGTAGCGTGCCATCGGCACCCTTGCCGTAGCGGGGGTTAGGCCCCTTGCCTTTCCCCTTCTCGTGGCGCTGGTCCCAGGAGCCTAGCGGCCACAGATCGCGGTCAATAGCGGACCACGAGAGCTCGAGGTACCAGTAGCCCTCCCCCTTGGGGAGACTGTTAGCGTGGGCCCCCGGGGGGGGCCTGGCTCGTCCCTTTAGCGCCACGCTCACTGGCGTGCCCTTAGCGAAACGGACGTTAGCGGGCATGCCCCCCACCTGCTGGATAGCGCGGTCCTGCTGGAGCTCGCGGCGTAGCAACTCCAGGTAGCGGTCGGGATCCTCGAATAGCGTGCCCCACGTGTAGTCGAACACATTCCGGTGCCGGGTCGACACTGCTGGTGGCGGTAGCGTCTCTGGTAGCGGCCTCCTCTGCGGCCTGCAGGGAGGCCTTGCTAGCGGCCACCGCCTGCTGGTACTCCAGCTCGGCGGCCTGCTCCTCTTTAGCGAGCCGCTCCGCGGCCTCCTTCCGCTTCTCCTGTAGCGCGGCCGCTGCGACCCTCTGGTCGTGCTCAGCCTTTTTCTCTAGCGCCAGCTTAGCTGCTATGGCCTCTAGTAAAACTCACGGGTCCTACGGGGCTTTGCCGGGAAGATTGGAAATCGCCTCAATCGTCTGCAAAAATCGAAACCTGTTTGGTTTTAAGGCCCAGAATATAAGCATGATGATCACAGACGCCGTCTGTCGAGGAAGGTTCGATTCTTGCAATAATTTGCTTCCGAGAGGGGATTCGGAACCTGCCGTACTTGCGGGAATTTGGTTGTCGTGCTACTAGCTTCACCCTGCAGCAGGGTCGGGATTGGTCTGGGTTGCAAAGCGTGAATCCGATACCGCTACCGGCTTGATGCGTTTGATGCTCTGGTTTCTCGCCACCGAGATGCCGGTTTTCGTGTGGTTTCGAGTTTTCGATGGGGGAGACGTGTTGTTGCGAGAAAAATGTTGACGGGCCCAAGCAAATCTTTGCACGCATCAACTGAACCGTGTTCGCAGTGGTATATTCAAGTATTTTTCAAATTGTTTTTTATTTTAACGACTCAACGAACATTGCACATCTTGTCGCGAAATGAAGACAGTACCGTTTGGGTCTGCATGGTTGGCGAAGTACCGTTTCAGTGTGTCGTCCTATCTTATTTTGTTTTTGTGCTGCTTCGATTCGGGATGCTCGCGTTGTCAGCATGCAAAAGCTTGATCTGACCGTTACTTTGAGTCCGAATTAGATCAGATCCTTAAGACAGTTCTCTGCCAATCTCTTGCAGGGCAAGACATTTTCTTTGTGGAGTAAGCCAGGAAGACTCGGGTCGCCTTGCTATACTAATTGCATGGTGCAGCTTCATCGACAGAACACTACTCTTTGCTTTGCGGCTTGCGGGTTTGTGCCTTGCATCGAATCGGGCGCATGCGGCACCCGCGCATGCATACATGTCAAACTGACTCACTGTTAAACAATGTGTGTATCTGTATACCCGTATAGAAACAAACACATACTGGTTCTCTTTCCACAACAGGTTCGTATTGTTTCTTGAAGCTTCCAGCCGCTCAGGCCGCGCAGGCCTCGGTTCGAACCATGTACTTGCTGGTTCCCTCCTCCGAAGTTTCCCTCAGGACCTCCGCATAGCCAGAGCTGAACAGTTGTATCAAGTAAGTCGAGTGATTAGAAGCGTTGTTTTCGAGACCTATTCTCAAACTTTGCATGTCAGGGCTTGGTTGAACCCCTGGCGGACATGAAACCTTGAAGTGAAGCTCTAAGCGCCGTTTCCTTCCATGCGTCGGAGTCTCCAAAGCCTCCGCCAGCCGAAGGCCTGTGCCGGATCAAGGGTTTTATTGAATTGGAGCTTGGGATTTAAGGTTCAAGGTTTAGGGCTGCGGGTTGCGTGAGGGTTCAAGAGGAGAGAGGGACAATCCCGCACGAACAGTAAACGGCCTGAATCCTCATTCCTAAACCTTGAATAACCAGATATTGTGGGTCCTTACCGGCAAGCCCGAAACCTGAAGCCCTGGCCGTAGGCCTATATCCTGAAACGTTTTGTAGAGTGTAGAGGCCCCATCGCGATGCCACTCTGTTTTGACCCGGGGTTCAAGAAGCCCAAAAATCAAGGGTTTGGCAACCCCCCCATTCTCGGCTCGAGAATGGGGGGGTTGCTTGGGATGGGAACCGAGCCCGGAACAGAGACACCCCCGTCAGCAAGCGTCAGTTGGTGTCACATAGCATCTGAAGCGTGTCCATCTTGAAAGACCAGTTCCCGACTTGTACCGAACCTGCAGAGGAAGCTTAATCCGTTGCCCTCCATCGTCACCAGGGTCTGCTGGCTGGTCTTCTGAGCGGCGAAGCCTGAGCCTCATTGCAGCGGCACTTTCAACGTCTACTCGGCTATCTGCTATCTTCAGAAACCGGAGACAAGTGTCGTTTTGTACTTCACACGCTTGTGCAGGCTGTTGGCGAGAGATGTTTGTTGCGCCTTTTGGCGTTGGTAGGCCACCGAGTTTTGGGTCTGCCGGCTGCAGCTACCGACTGAACTCCTGTCAACAATCCGTCCCCATCGACCGTGCAGCAGTTAGGTAAGCCAGGGTCAGCATTGAATGCCTGGGCTTTTTGTTGTTGCGGCCAGGTGTCATCAAGTTCGGGTCCGAGCTCTTCTTCGCTTTGCGGCCTGGTCCCTGATTTTCACGGTTCTTTTTCCGACTTTGCACAGGTGCCCAACCCTACGCCCTGTTTCGGGTTGCTTCTCTTTGCGACGTGCTTGTCACTGGACTGGGTTCTTGTTGCCCTGCATTTCCTTCAGGTGCTTCCTCGAGCAGCCATCGACTGCTTGCGATCGGGAGGTGCCGTGGTTGGTTTGTTTAGCCTTTTGGACGGAAGCCGTAGGTCGCATGTCAATACTGGCCATCAACTGTCTTCCATGCGCAGCTTATGCATAAACGGATAGCCGGCCGATTGGGTTGCAGCGCATTCGTGTGAAGTTCCACTGTGATGGACTCTCGCATCCGCCCGACCCTTCGCACTCGACTCCAAACCCGACCCTTGTGTCAGGTGCTCCTTTGGCTTCTCTGGAGGCCAGGCCCTCGTGTTGAAAGGGCTTGGTTGAGCCGGACGTTGGACCCCCTAAACCCTCAACCCGAAATCCTAATGTCTATACATGTCGGGGTTGCTTTAGGCTGCGGGAGCCTTCTGAAAACGATTCGTGGGTGGTTCGATGCTCTGGTCTGTGGTGGTTTTAAATCGTGATGGCCCTGATCTGGCCCAAACCCAGGCTTTTGGCCCTGAAAGTTGACTTTGGGCCAGATGTGGGCTTTGCTGGTTGTCAGTTGGTGCGCTTAGAGGCTTCGTGGGCATTCCGGTTTGCAGGACGACAAGCGCAAGATTCATTTCCATTTCAGTCTAGCATTCTGGCAGCAGTCGCGGACTCATCGGACGAAGCTTTTGCATTCAGAGCAAACGTAGACTCCCGGCTTCTTTGGATAGCATTGGTGACACGCAGACGTAACCCCTCAACTCTATGACAACATAGATTAAAACCTATGCGCCCCAAACCCCAACCCCGGAAGCCCTCATCAAGTGGAGCACCGTAATTCAAGTGCAACGTGGACCATCGTGTTGATTAGCAGCAAGGACTAAGTGCTGGAGGATCAAAACATGGCCTCTTGGATCATGGTGTTGGTCTGGATATGCAGCTTTTCATATCCGGCATTTCGATTGTATGACAAGTCGTGCAGGCAGCAGCGGCTTTGCACTTTCCCGCCTGAAGAGTGGTTTGATGATCGCTTGCGCCTGGCTGGTTTGAACTTGAAGCCACAGCACCGGAGCAAGCAAAATGTCCGCCCTCTCAAAGCGCGGGCTCTATGTGATATCGAGCCAGGCAAGTTTAACAGCGGCATTTTGACTCCTTGGACTCTGGAAGAAGACTTCCAGCTGCGATACCTCCGCTGCCCAGTCGATGCTTACAGTGTTCGTGTTAAGGCGTGTTGGGAGGTGGAAGGCTCCGGCATTCCAAACACTGCTTGCGAACTTCACTTCAGGCAGAGCTTGAAAGGTGGGGATGGGATCACTTTGGTTTCGCTTCAGCACCCGATGTTCATGCCTCGGCAGTGTGATGTGAACGACTTGAAAGTCCACAGCAGCGGGCATCCCGAGTCTGTTTTCACAGTGGAGGCGGTAGCTGCATCGCGAGGCCCGCAGTGAAGATGCCGGGAATTTACAGGAGTTTTTAGGGGCCAGTCAGGGGTGGTGGGGATTTTGTTGTGAGTCCAAGTTCTTCCCATTCGTCGTCGCAGGCCTGGAGGGTCCCTGCGTGGCCATTGCGATGCCCGACACCTTGGTCGAGTTGATGCTCCGAGGCAGATGGTCCGATATCATCCTGTTGCAAAGATGGCACACATCCGCATGTCCTGCTCAAGTCTTGTTTGCCAACTGGCCGCCTTTACAGTGGAAGCCACAGGATGTGCCACTTCCCGTGGCTAACACTGAGTTGACTGTCGAATCCTTGGATCAGCTCGCGCAGACTGTCATCTCATGGGTGCCGCTCTTGCAGGGTCAAGCCCACCCGCAAGCTGCGGCAATTGAGCAGGACGGCGAAAGGGACGTTGATTTGGATCTTGACGCAGATGTCTTGACAAGTGTCAGTCGTGTCGTAGCAACCTTGAAGACTTGGCGGGACACGTTGAGGGGATCACAGCCGAAGTTTTTTGGACGTGGCCAACGTATGCATGAGGCGACCAAACTGCTGGCATACTTGCGTTGCGCCTGGAGTGCAAGGTCCACACACAACCTGGATCAAGTTCTTGAGAGAGCTGTGTTAGCAGTCATGCCGTGGCCGATGTCGCAGGGAGTCTTGCGGTCTTTGAAGAACAAGCAAGTACACGTTTCCAAGGGCACCCTGCAGCGATATCGCCTTTGCTTGGACATTGCATACCTTTACCAATCGCAGGAGGATTCTTTGCAGCCCAAAGCCCCAATAAATAACATCCTTGGTCTCAGTAGTTAGGTTTCAAGGGTGCCGAGATGGGAGGGGAAGGTCACAGGCCAGTCATCACAGAATCTTGCAGGAGAACCGTGCTGCCAATTCCACTGGGTGTGTTCGGTTCCTTTGGGCTGATTCCTCACCTGATCGCTTTCACGATTGGTTATGGGCTGAGCAACATTACATCAGCAGCCAGGATGCAGTGATGCGTTGCTTCGAGGCATTCCAACAAGTGGCAAGTTGGCTGAAGACTCCAGGAGTGGATGCGTTCCAGATTCCGCAACCATGTGAGAATGCTCTGCAGACGTTGTCGTCCTGTCTGCAGCATCACGTTCACTGTCCAGTGGCTTTGGGCGGTGGCAAAAAAATGACAGACTTGGCTCAGAAGGGGGCTGCGTTGGCCCACACTTTCTCTTTAGAGAACCCAGACTGGTCGCAGCTTCTGAAATACTTGCAGTCCTTTTGCAGCATTACAACAGACCTGGGAACTGAAGCTGGTTTGAGTCACTTGCGAGTGACTTTGCAGGGCTTGTTCCCAGCTTGGCGTGACTTGGACCCCATGGAGTTGGATGGGGAAGACCTTGGCGACGGCCCTGATGCCGACCCCTATCCTCCGCGGCCAGATGTGTTGCTCGACAGATACTTTTTGGAGAACGCTCTTCCTGTGATGGGGCTTCAGCATGTCGTCTTCAACCTATTAAAGGAGGTCCACACCACGCTTCCATTCTGGAAGCCTGTGTTTCAGGACTTGAAGAACGTCGAGGCTCTACTCAACTGGAAGTTTCGACGGAATCGATTTATAGCCACTTGCCTTCGTGGTACACCTTTCGCTAGCCATGAGTGGCGCTTCGAGAACTTCACGCAGGGCCTATATGAAGCACGGTGGCACGAAGTTGCCAAATTTGTGAACAAGCTTCTCCCGCTTCTTGGAACGCTACGTGCCTGTTGGGATGCCGACAAGTTCGAAAGTGCAGACTTTGCTGAGGATAACGGTGCCGGTGCTCTTCATGAAGCTACTGGTGGCAGTGCAGGCGGCTTCAATCCGGCGGCTCTCACTACGGCTCTGCGCTCACCGGAGTTCGCGGTGAGAGTCGTTCTCATCGCTCGCTTGGAGGCTTTGCCGGAGGACCTTGCGGCCTGGGCGGAGCGTTGCCCGTGCCATGGCAAGGGCAGCAGCCAGTACCATCGGGCGAAGCTTTTGCGGTGCCACTTCGGCGTACCTCTTTGTCCGATGGCTGGCAAGAGGGCGCCAGAGCTGGCTGCGGGCAGGATGCGAGAGGTGTTCGACGAGCTGGCGGCGCAAACACTCACAGAACTTCTTGCTGATGCCCCCCTGCCGCTTTCGGCAGAAAGCCAAGGGAGTATCATGCAGGACTTTCAGACCGCCTGCCAGCACGTTCGTCTGCTTCTGACAACTAAGTTGGACCACTGGAGTCGTCTCCCGTGGGTTCTTTGTGGGCTTGCACACAGTGACGAAGGCGTAGCTCGGGATCTTGCGGGAGAAATCCGAACAAGGCTGCAGAATGCCCCGGAAGCAGACCTCCATCATCGACTGACTCGCCGATTCCTGCAAGGCGCCTTGCGTGATGAGCTCTGCAGATTCGCGGACGGCGCTGCTTTTGCAGACTTGAGCCCGGAGTTTCGAGCTGCCGTTGCACCTTTGCGATTCATCCCTATCACAGAAACGACCATAGAGCCCAGATTGTTCAGTCGTTTTAGATTTGGTATCTGGCTTTTAATACCAACAACCCAGAACAGTATGTATGTACTCCCAGTGGGTTACCGAACAGCCTAGGAGTCAAAACATGCCGTGACTTCCAGGATGCACCGAAGGGATACCCACGCTGGACCTGTGGTTGTCAGTATGCACAATCGCATGGTTGTACTGGAGAAACGAATCGTTGCCGAAACGTCGCCAGGTTCCAGCTTCTTCGACAGCATTGCAAAGCAATTGACGTCAGCTCGTCATTTGACGGCAGCCCCATCCAGGCTTGGAGTGCAGCGTCACCCTCTCCTCGTGGCCTGCGAGGACAAACGTGGAAAGGCTGCGGTTTCGGCGTACCTACAGAAACCCTTGACTGCAGTGATCTACCGAACAGATATCACCAGTCAGTACATTGACCTGTCTGAAGCCCGGCAGACACACAACCAGTTCCATCAGGGCAACATGAAAGATATGCAGGCAGTCTTGAAACAGCTCGCTGCTCCTGGAGAGGCAGCACACGGATTCGAGCAACTGAAGCAGATGATGATCTTGGAGCACTTCCGCTTTGTAGGCAAGCCCTTGGCGCATTCTCGACCAACATTGTTTTCCATGCCTGCAAGATCCAGTCTGGCTTTGCAAAGTTTAGCGACCTTCTTTGATCAGCCACAAGCCCAGCAAGGCCGTGTTGCATCTACGGCGTCTACGGGTGCTCTTGAAGCCGACGGAGCTGATGATCCATCGCAGGATGCGTCGCGTCACTTTTTCAGCATCGTAAAGGCGAAGCCCAGCGCAAACAAGCGCATGTTTGTGCATCCCGGTTCAGGGCGGTCGCTGGCGTCGCAACATGTTGCGGTTGCCCTTCATGTCGCAGCGACCTCAACCGTACCAGGCATTCAAGAAAGCTCATGCGTACATACATGTATGTTTTTTACCTACGCAGGCGATATAGGTTGGATGTGAATGTGGTTGATCCTGACCCTGGTAGCCCTAAGCCACATATTCCTAAAGCTTGTGTCATGTTCGCCCTGGCCCAGGTGATATCTTGATTGTTCACGATCAACCCCGATCCAGAGGGCAAAGACATTCAGACAATGTTGCCATCCTAACATCGTTGGGCGGGTCAGCTGCTGAGGTAGAAGATGGTCTGCAGACCTGGTCGGTCAAAAAGGAACCGTCGTACATGCTGCCTGCGGCTTCAGAGCCATTGAATGACATGGTAACCCACATGGTACGTGATGGGTATCTGGCAGAGAAGGGAGAGTTCTACGTCCCAGAAGTTGATCTTCGTGCAGACACAGAAGCTTTGTGCGAACAGGGGCTTTTTTCATGCAACGACATGGGCGGCTTTGCCCTGACCAAAAAGGGCATGCAAATGCTGTCATTGCGATGGTGTGCGACAAGCCCAAGTCCAGCTTGTAGCATCCGTGACGTCGATGTCATGGAGTTGACCACTTACGAGCTGCACAAGAAGTTGGAGCAGACTGGCTTTGTTTGGCATCCTTGGCCACAGTCAAAGAAACGCCGGCAGGCCATTGCACCGTACGTTCCTGGCAATGACAAGGTGTGGTACTCGAACCTAGCTTTGCCGATGAATGCCTACCTGATTGCTTTGTTGCGAGCGGAGGACATCATTTCTGCAGGACATCGCTAGGGGTTCTGTTGTTGAGATTTGCACGTCGTTATCACCCGAAGCGATAAACGGGTCATTGGCTGGTTTAGGGTTTGGGGTTAGAGTGTGGCAGGGCAGATAACATGTTGAAGTTCAGCTTGCCTGAGGAGTTCATCCGGGAATACCGCACGGTCAAAGCCAGCGAGTGTACCAAGCCATTTTGGCTGGCGAGCCTATGTCTTGGGAACAAGGAGTTCGCCGCTCCAGGAGGTTCATCGCAGACATGGAGATGGATGGCGAGATCGTGGAGCCACCCCGGCAGAGGCGTCGCGGCAGTGCAGAAGTCAAACCTGCTCTGGGCCACGTAGTTTCTGAGGCCATCGTTGATCAGCCTGCCCTAGGCTTGGACACTGTGGAGCAGGACCTTGAAGCTCTCATTGATGCCATGAGTGATGCGAGTGGAAATAACGCCGAAGATGAAGCAGCTGAAAGCTCTGCAGCCAGTAACGGCGCAGGCGGTATTGGCGACGTTCTCTTTAGCGACCCTGACTTGGATCATGAGCCGCAGGACGGTGTGGCTGCTATCGGAGAAAGGGCGGCTCGTGAAAACCCGGCTGGAGCAGATGCTGGTGACCCTGACTTGGATGATGAGGCTGAGGGCGGAGCCGTGGCAAACCGTGAAAACCCGGCTGGAGCAGATGCTGACCGGGCAGCTCCCGCTGAACCTGGCGCTGAAGATGGTGGGCCTGATGCTGACGGCGACAGGCCTGACGGCCGTCGCAACGACCAGGACGAATTGCGCGATCTTCGAGAGCTTCTATCATCTCGTACGTGGGGATGCTTCCGAATAACACCCAAACAGCCCGGGACGTCTGGCAACCTCACCTTTGGGGGGTATGAAGGATCCTGCCGATTTCACCGGAAGAGCGACCGAACCGGATGTAAAAAATTTGTCAGCATCAGAGCGCCTGGCGAAGAAGCTCGCGATCTGGCTTTGCGCCAGATTATATATTGGTGCTCCCAAGCCAGAGACCACGACCGACAGCGCAAGCATTTAGCTGCCCCCACGTATCCTCCTCCGACAATGGAGGTGCTCAACTCCTGGCGCATAGATGAAGCCCCGGCGCCGTCCGATGTCAAATCTGATCTGGAGCTTGATAGGCTGGAGCGGGAGCGTGCTCCTGCTGGCAAAGCCAAAGCAGTTGCTAAGGGCAGAGCTCGTGGAGGAAGAGGTGCCAGAGGGCGGGCCAGATCCAAGCCAGCAGCCAGGGCTGGCCCGGAAGCCCATGGTGCATTGGCTCCAGGCCCAGGCCCAGACGAGGCTGCAAGTGATCCAACATCCTCCAGCTCCAGCTCCAGCTCCGACTCCTCTTCTTCATCTTCGTAGTCCGAGAAGCTTCTTGCCTTCTTGCGCGGCTCTGAAGTGCTCCGACTGTCCTTCTTCGCACTCCGAAGTTTCAAAAAGCTTTGATTTGCACCGTGCGAGTGTGAAATGCACAGCTTGCGGAGCTTCCGCACCAGCCGAAGTCCAGCAAGTGTCCCAAACCTCCTGGCACGCAGGCGATCCAGCGATTTCGGTCCAGTTCATGGACGTGAGCCAGAGCCAGGCCCTGGTTCGCCCCGTGTAGCTGCATCTTTGGTTGAGAATAATTGAGAATCAAGCACAGACAGTGTCGGGAGGTGTTGAGAAAATACAGGAAAAGGCTTGTCCATGCTTTTTAATTTCCTAAAGGTCCAAATGAATTACACAGTATTTTTGGAGGGCTGGTAAATATTCCCACCCGCACTCCCCCGCACTCCCCCGCACTCCCCCGCACTCCCCCGCACTCCCCCGCAGTCCCCCGCAGTCCCCCGCAGTCCCCCGCAGTCCCCCGCAGTCCCGCAGTCCCGCAGTCCCCCGCAGTGCCCCGCAGTCCCCCGCAGTCCCCCGCAGTCCCCTTCTTGGCCCAAACAAGCATTTGTATTCGGACCCATTTTTTGGGTCAGCGGATGAATTTTTCGAATTTAGCCGAGGCCCAGAATTTGCTCCAAGCGGTGTTTCGCTAGCAGACATGTTTGATTGTGTTCCGATGTGTGCCAGTTCTTGCCAAATGTGGGTGTATTGCAGCCTGGCTCTCTCTCAAGGGCTCGGAAACAGGAAGAAACGAGCAAACTCATTGGTTTCTTACAATTCCGGCCCGCGATGCAAGAGATGCGGCCCTCTAGTGTGGTTTTGGGTCTACGGGCCCATTTTGAGAGCCGCCTACTAATCTCTACTAGAGACCAAGTGGGGCCCTCTTTAAGGACAGCCAAAATGGGTTTCAACCATGCTTTAGAAGATACTTCGAGGGTCCTGAGCAGAGCAGGCAGCCATGGAGTTTGATGGCGAGATTTTTGAGGCTATGCCGCCGAAGAGGCTGAAGCCTAGCAAGAAGCGACAACACGAGTCGCACGATGGATCAGAGGCGGACATGCCAGATGCATTTGAGTCGGGCCGCAAGCCCGGACCCAGAAGCTTTCAAGGCCTCGCGGAGTGGCCGAAGCAAGTCTACGAGGACATAGAGACTGCAAGCCCTGATTTGCTAGAGGTTTTGCGTTCAAATCTGTGCTCCAACAAGGATGTCTGGCTCACGACGCACTACTCAGGAATGGGCTGTGCCGAGCTTGCATTGCTCATGCTGAAAGCGCAGCTGCCAGAGAGAGATGCTGGCCATGCTGGCAAAGTGATGCTGTATTCAGCCTGCGACAATGACCCGCTAGCGCGAAAGATGCTGATGGAACGCTCCAAGGCCCTTGCACCCCGCCATGTGTTTGGCGACATCACCTCTCGTGTGCCACTCGAAGCTTTGGCAAAGCTTCGGGAAATCGAGGCCTCCGCCTTGGATCGGGCAGCTGAATCTGGAAGTCGCTGGAAGTGCACAGACACGGAGGGCAAGGAAACGTTGAAGCAGCACAAACTCGAACTTGGAGAGAACATGGTGCGGGATATGTGTTGCATACTTTCGCAATGCAAACTCATGCAGAAGGATTTCTGCTTTGCCTGCAACAAGATGTGCCCGTTGCTTCCAGACATGGCTGGCGAAAACGCCAATGCTGTGCATGGGGAAATCGCCGGCACAACTTGTGTGGCGTGGAGCTCGATGAGGTCCGGTGCTTCTACTACGGGCCAGTGGCTTCACAAGTCTACGCTGCCTTGTCTGGTGTGGATGTTTTGGCTACGGCAGTCGAAGCCTACGTGGTATGTGCATGAGTGCACGAGCCGGTTCGATGCCCAGGAACTGTGCGAGTTTCTCGAGGCGCAGTACATGTCATTTTCATTGCGGTTTTCCCCCAAGATGTTTGGTGTGCCAGCAGATCGTCAAAGATGTTATACCGTGGGGTTCAACACACAGACCCACCAGCTGACCCAGCTGGGCAGGGAGATGTTGGAACAAGCTTGCGCTGATTCCTTGGACGAGGGCCAGCAACTTGAAGGACTTAGCTTTCGCAATCTGAGCAAAGGCATGTCGGAATGCTTTCGGGAGATCTTCGAGCGTCAGGTGGCCGTTGGCTGTGAGGTGTTCCTGCAAGCCCCAGCAGAGATGATAGCTGCATTTCACGAGAAGCATGCTCCACCTGGTTCTGCAACATGCACTGGCAGCCGCAAGGACTTGCTCCTTTGCCTTTCCGGTGCAGAGTTTCAGCGGCTTCTGAGCTTCAAGAAGGTGTTTCACGACAACTTCCATGGCACCTTTGACGAGGCCTTGGGAGCATCTGGTGCGGTGAACTTGCAGCAGACCATTGCCTTTCAAGCAAGAGTCACTAACATCGTCCCCGCCTTGCTGACTCAGTCTGTCCTTTGTGTGCTGACAAAGAAGGGGCAGGATGCTGAGCCTGTGCGTGTGGTGCTCCCCATGGAGCACTTTGGAATGCTCGGCTTTCCGATTTTCGGAGCTGGCTGCTTTTCGGAGCTCTTTCCGTGGGAGTTCTCCTGGTTGGAGGCGCATCTCACAAGCGTGGACATCCGCCGCATGACGGGCAACGGCATGCACTTGCAGTCTGTCGGATCAATCCTAGGGCTGCTCTTGTCTCTTTTTGAGCCCAAGTCACCTTTCTCGATGTTGCTGGGCAGGTCAAACCCTTTTCTGCAAAGCTAGCTAAGCTGAGTCACTGCGTGAAAGATTTAAATGATTGATTTGCAGAAGTGTAGGGCTGAAGTGTGAACAGTTTGATTCTTGCGATCCCCAGGGCAGCCTGGCAGAACTATCCAAGTTTTGAGCCTGAGCTGATGTGTTTGCAGCCAACATGTTGTCTTGCGCTGTCCGTGATGTCGCAAAGGGTTGTGGACTGCGCTTGCAGGGGCGGCAGAGACTTTCATTTCAGTGCGGGCAGTGGCGGCTCAGCATCCTGCCAGGCGGTGCACCTGCTGTGGTATCATCGCTACTGCCAGGCCAGTGACCCAGCGGCAGACACGTAACACACGATGGCCACCCTAAATCCTAAACCCTAACATGCTCCCACTCATGCGTGAATGATTTCGCTTTACCGTTTGAGAGTTTATGTAGGTTTTGCTGGGAAGCCAGAAAAAGCGGCTGATTGTAAAAGTTCGTTTCGGGACTATTTCGTTGCGTGACTTGCTTTTAAGCCGCACTCGTTGGGAAGAGCTGTATCTCTTGTATGTGACGTCTGGGCTCCCGATGACACTCTCATGCTGCGACACGATGCTGCAGGATTGTGCATTTGCGTGCTCAGGGTAACGGCTACCCTACCTACTTACCTGTGCCAGGTCATGTGTGTCTGGTCGTCTGCCAGCAGCAGTACCGGGCCTGCGGCTCGGTTCCAGACATGTGTCACGAGATGCTTTCCGGTCTCACTCGGTCGTCGATTTCGTTTATGCTCGTTTCCCGCCGCTGATGTTGCTAGTGCCGCTGAGATCCTCAAAAGTGGTTTGGAGTCTAGAGGACCTAATAATCTATGAACAGTGTCGACTTTTTCCATAGATTAGGGGTGAGCCTCAGATCGCGATGCCACTCAAATACCCAAATACCACAAATCAGGTTTGTTTTAACCCCCCTTCTCGACGAGAATGGGGGGATTAAAAAAGGCCCAAAATCAAGGGTTTGGCAACCCCCCATTTTCGAGCCGAGAATGGGGGTTTGCTGGGGGCCTCCCCAACCTTCTCACGCTGCGCTACGTCACAAGTCTTTCGCACAACTGGACAGACATCTGCAACCAACCAATCGCAAAACAAGTGCCTGAGTCATTGAGACTTCCTGCAGCAACTCAATGTGTGATGTCTTTGCGTGATAGGCACTTTCTTGCCAACATATTTCTTTTGCTCCACGTACTCGGTCGGGTATATGCAACCAGGCGATCGAAAGACCCCAGAGCACCTGCGGACCTGAGTCATTCAGACTTCCCCCACCGACTCAAGCGTTGATGAGTAAACATGGGAAGGTGCCACTCAGAGCGCAGGTGTAGGGGTTTTAGGGTTTGGAGGGTTTTGCAGGGTTTGGTGGATCGAGGGTCTAGGTCTTTGGATTGCCTCTGAATTTCTGCCAAGGCCTGGATTGCAGGAGCCGGGTTGTCGGTGACTCAAGAACATGCTTGCACTTCTGAAGACAATGCAGTGATATGATAGCGAAGGAAATCCTCATGTGTTTCGGTCCCGCTTGATGATGCTACATTCTGCGTGCAAACCCCTTTGGCCTTGTGGCACAAATCTTTCGTGGCACAGGCGTTTTTGTTTCTCCATGTTGTCGGTCTTGTCGGCTGTAGTTGCCGGCCGATGTGAAGATGTTTGAAATCCATAACAGTGCCAGGCTTCAGACGTGCATGTTAGAGGCATGTGCCGTTCGTCTACAAGTCTAGGTGCTGTGTAGGCTGTAGAAGGCATCCAGCATCCGCTACCATGGAGGGTGACGCAGAGTTTGAAGTTCCGCTCACGGAACTCGCAGAGCAAGCTGGGTCCCCTGAGAAGCCTGAAAAGGAATCCGGCAAGAAGAAGCGTGGACGTCCCGCGAAGGACCCAAATGGCGCCTCGCCAGACGCCAAAGTTTCCAAGGGCAAGGACGGCAAGGACGGCAAGGATGGCAAGGATGGCAAGGCAGTCGTTGCAAAGTCGAAAGTCCAATGCATGTGTTGTGGAAAGGTTCTCAACCGGGACGCGATGGCGAATGGCCGGTACTGTGTGGACGGCAAGAAGATCACCGATCGCTTGTACCACGCTGCAAAGGCGCAGAACAAGGTCGAGTGGCTGAGCGACCAGCTGAGTACTCTCGAAGGCTCCGTCCGGATCGTGAAAGCTTTCAAGGAGAGATTTCCGAATTGGAAGACGGAGCGCACAGACAACAAGCGCTTCATCGTCCAGTACCAGGAGATCATCCAGGCCGAGACCGCGGTCCTTTATGATGCGGATGGCATCATGATGGACGAGGACCGCTATGTCATGGAGATGGCAAAGGCCGAAAGGGGCGGGCTCAGCGCAAAGGCCGCCAGTGCCAAGTTCCAGACGTTGTGCGCGGACCCGACGGCTATCAAGGACAGCAAGTACGGAATGCCGAGGGTCAGAGTTTCGCTTGACGATCACGTGAGGTATCAAAACAAATTTTCGCGGCTCAAACAGCTGATCGAAGCGGAGGCCCAACGCAAGAACGTGTCGGAAGAGGAGAAGGGTGTCCTTGCTGGGAGGGTCCTTGCAGACCATGACAGAGGCTTTGTTGGCCAGGACGTGGACATGCTGAGCATGGCCCAGAGGATGGCCAAAGGGGCCGGTAGGGGCAACAGCGCATGGGATGCCAACATCCACCAGATGGGCGAGCTGACCGACCTGTTGCAGAAAGAGCCGGGCGAGGACGCAAAAGCCGAGGATAAGAAGGACAGTGGCGCCGGTGAGAAGGACAAAGACAAAGACAAAGACGATGCATCAGACGACAAGGACGCCGACGACGACCAGGACGAATCCAAGACTGGATCTGCGAAGAAGTGGATGGATATGGACCGTGCTATTTCGAGGGCGACCCGCTCCATGAAGGGCTACATCGCTGACACCAGGGAGAAGTTTCGCAAGGCATGGAAGGGCCTTGTGGAGATCGAGAACGATGCGAGAACCCAGCAGGTGTCTGATAAAGTTCTTCACGAGCTCGATGTTGCACGTGCCCGACGACAAGTCATCGCGCAGATCTTGAGCTTTCCAAAGGATTGCTTGGATGAGGAGTTTGATTTGAAAAGTCAGATTTGTTATCCCTAATAGTCATAGTGTATGCTTGTTGAGGAAGTCAGATGGTTTTATCCCGGTTGAGAAGGTCAGACTGGTTTATGCCTGTTGAGGCAGTCAGATTTTTTTATCCCTGTTGAGAAGGTCAGAGTAGTGTGTGCCTGTTGCGGAAGTCAGATTTTTTTATCCCGGTTGAAAAGGTCATCTAGTGTATGCCTGTTGAGGAAGTCAGACGTTTTTATCCCTGTTGAGAAGGCCAGACTAGTGTATGCTTGTTGAGGAAGTCAGATGTTTTTATCCCTGTTGAGAAGGTCAGACTAGTGTATACTTGATGAGGAAGTCAGACGTTTTTATCCCTGTTGAGCAGGTCAGAGTAGTGTATGCCTGTTGAGGAAGTCAGATTTTTTTATCTGCGTTGAGAAGGTCAGACTAGTGTATGCCTGTTGCGGAAGTCAGATTTTTCTATCCCTGTTGAGAAGGTCAGACTAGTGTATGCCTGTTGGGGAAGTCAGATTTTTGTATCCCGCTAGAGAAGGTCAGACTAGTGTAACGTTTGCTTGTTGGGGAACTTCAAAACCCAACTCCACTCTGCCTGACAGGATCCAGAAGCCCTGATGCTGGTTGAAGCCCAGCAGAATCTGAAGGCATTCATTGAAGAGTGCAAGATTCGCCAGGCGTCTTTGAAAACTTCCGCTACAAGCAAGGCTGCTGAAGCCAACGTGTCGGCCTCGGTGGCATCGGCAGCCGGTGAACGTGTGAAGCTTGGCCAAGGTCCCCCAAGCAAAACTTTTGAGGACTTGCTCACGCTGGCTGAGCTGGACTTCAAGGTGCAGGCCTACTTGACGTGCCTCGACAAGGACGACTTGGAAGCCGTCACAGGCGACTTTAAGCCTGTGAAGAAGGCGTTGCAGGAGATTCTTGTGCTGGGAAATGGATCAGCGAAAGATCTGAAGGGTGCTGTTACGGCTGCAACCAAAAGGATGCAGCAAGAGGTGGATCTCATGTGCAAGCGCCGGAAGGTGACAGCTGCAGATCCCAACAAGCCCGTCCCCTTGTTCGAGTTTGTTCCGTCGTTCAGCGGTGATGGCAAGGAGCGGGCTTGCTTGGCAGTTGCTTGGTCGTAGCGGGGGTCAAGGAAGGTATATAGTTGGGGTCTCCAAATTTCTAGGTTCTGGGGCTTGGGACGTGGGTGAGGAGTGCATCTTGCAGATCCCGGTGTTGAACTCCGAGTGGGACCAGAACAACATCAAGAAGCCCATCCTCCTGAATATCCCGCTGGATGGAGATGCGTGGAAGGATCTTTCTGAGCCATGCTCGTCAGCGGCAAGCAATTTCCGTGTGGAGTTTGAGGCTTCGCCATTCAGGACGAAGGTCGGCCGTGCACAAAAGGCCTTTAGCAAGCTGGGCTCACCGGAGCTCGTGACGAAGATCGAAGATGCCGTGTTCAAGAAGATCATTCCCCGCGAGTCCACCAAGATGGATGTCAAGGTGGACATGAATGGTACTGATCAGGCCGCGGCCTTGCTTGAGATGTGTTGCTTCGGACTGGCCAAGAACCTTGTTTCATGTGTGCCGGAGAAAGGCCATCTTCCGACAATGTCCTTCACGCTGACCGGGTCAATGTCACTGATCCTGTTTCCCATTGCGGAGGTGCTCTCCTTCTTGGCTCAGGATAACGACGGTTCCAAGGTGAAGCTCAATGATGCAGTGCAGCAGCTGGCTCAGCTGAACAGTGAAAAGTTCGCGCAGCTTGTCGTCTACTTGAAGGGCCAGACCCAGGAAATCTTTCGTGGAACAAGCGGAGCAGGTGACGTGGTCTACATACCGCCTGGATGGGTGGCAGTGGTTTCCACAGGGAATCAAGACGTTATTGGTTTGAAAAGCCGGTGCGTGATCCCAGGTTTGACCGACACTATGGCGGCGCTGAGTGCCAAGCTTGTTGAGCATGACAGCGCCAGTCCAGTTTTGTCCAGCGTGCTGCAGTCTTTGCAGGCTGCTTAGATCATGCTGGCAGAAGGCTACGGGTGACAGCCAGCCATTATCTGCAAAGCAGTAGGGATGCTTTCAGGGCTGGCCTGAGAGATCCTGCAAGCGTCGCGGGAGTGAAATATGGCATTTCTCATGTTTCTCTATTCTGACGTTGGTGGTTGCTCAGCTGGATCACTTGCATGCACTCCCCACTCCCCACGATACGGCACAGACGCACGTATGTGTTGGAAAGTTCTCTGAAGTGGCCCAGGCGGCCGCGATGATGCTGATGGGGAGCCGGCTTTCTGGAAGTGTAGGAGCTACCTAGCTCATGAAAGTCGAGAAGTCAGATGTTTGTATTTATTGTTGAGCAAGTCAGACTAGTTTATGCCTGTTGAGGCAGTCAGACTTTTTTATCCCTGTTGAGAAGGTCAGAGTAGTGTGTGCCTGTTGCGGAAGTCAGGTTTTTTTATCCCTGTTGAGAAGGTCAGACTAGTTTATGCTTGTTGAGGAAGTCAGATGTTTTTATCCCTGTTGAGAAGGTCAGACTAGTGTATACTTGATGAGGAAGTCAGACGTTTTTATCCCTGTTGAGAAGATCAGACTAGTGTATACTTGATGAGGAAGTCAGATTTTTTTATCTGCGTTGAGAAGGTCAGACTAGTGTATGCCTGTTGCGGAAGTCAGATTTTTCTATCCCTGTTGAGAAGGTCATATAGTGTATGCCTGTTGAGGAAGTCAGATTTGTTTATCCCTGTTGAGAAGGCCAGACTAGTGTGTGCTTGTTGAGGAAGTCAGATTTTTTTATCCCTGTGGAGAAGTTCAGACTAGTTTATGCCTGTTGAAGCCTTTCGACTTAGGGGTTCAGTTGTTTGGGATGAAGAGTTTTGAGGTCTATCGGGTTTTCGGTCAGAGTCCAGTCTGCCGCGTGCGGCAACGCAATCCGGAATGCCTTGAGCGAGCGTGCGAGTCGAAACTCCTGCCTCAAACCCCGAAACTCTCTATGCTGAAAACTTGAAACCCCGACCCTGAACCGTAATCACCTGATTCCCTGGCACTGCGGGAGACTAGAAACCGTATCCATCGCCGAACCTTCCCCAAGTCCCCAAGTCGTGCGCTTTCATCGGGCCAGAAGTGCCCAGACCTGAACATGTGCCCGTGCGATGGGGAGCAGACATGTTCGCATCAGGGCATCCTCCGCTTGCGTTCCTCTGTGTTAGCTCCATGCTATACTCAGCACTAGCTAGGCTCAGTATTGAAGTCAGTACAGGTGAAGAAGGGTTGCTCACGGCATGTAGTAGCAAGCTTGCACATGTTCAGCCGTCGCCAAACTACGAACACCCCAGACCTTAAAACCCAAGCCTCTGAAAGCTCTAATGTTTCAAGCCCTATAGCTCGAAACCCTCGAACGTTGAAGCTTGGAAGCCGGGTGAGATATTTGCGTTTTAAGAAACTCTCCTGATCGGGCTTGGAGCAGCCACGAAGGGGCCAGCTCAAAAAATGACTCTGCAGGAGCCGGGCACCTGAAGATCGAGGGCTTAGGGGTTTAGGGTTTACGGTTAAGGGGTTTGGGGTTTGGGGGTTTTAGAGGGGTTTAGTGTTCGGGTTTAAGTTAATCGACGACAGGATTTAAGGATAGTTAAGGTACTGTGGTTTTTCACGATTTCGAATTAAGGGAACTTCGCAATGACAACATCCGAAGAATCTACATCGTTACCCAGTCCCCGATGTACGTGTGAAGACATGTCGGAGACCGCTCTTCAAAACACTCCCATCCATTGTGCAGCAGCAGACAGAGACGGGGATCAACCCTCAAGCCCCTGAGCCTTACACCCCTAAACCCCTTGATCCTAAATCCCAGACCCTAAAGCCTTGCACCCTAAACTTTCGCACCCTTGGCCCTAAAACCCAGGCATTTGGGCTCAAGCAGCACTGGCAGATTTGCCAATCCGAACTGCCAATGCTGTTCGGGGTGTCTGCCAATATCTGCCAGTTTTTGGTTCAAACATTTGCCAGCAGATCTAGTTCTGGCTGGACTTGGTCAAATAATCCGGCACGGCCGTCATAGTCCAGCGTGTTAGCCTAAAGCTTTATCTTTCCGGGGTGCTACCAGTGCCCCCGGCCCTGCGCTACCGCGAGCGGAAGCTTTCTCGTCCGATTACCACATGTGGTTGGCGTTTTCCTGTGCATGTGCTCCAGCGCCATAAGTTTTACCGAAGAATAGCAAGGGTGATAGATGCAGTCATGCGTTTTTGATTTTCATGTATTTTACAGTCCGAATGCTGCAATCGACGCCAAAACCGTAGGACCCGTGAGTTTTACCAATGGCCTCCGCCTCCTTGCGGGCCTTGGCCTTAGCAGCGCTAGCGGCCGCATTGGCAGCGGCAAGCTGGTCTAGCTGGGCCTTTGCTGCTGCAGCGGCGGCCTCTGTAGCGGCGAACCTCTGCGTGAGGCCCGCGGACATAGCTTCATCCAGACTAGCGATGTCCTCCTGGGACAAGTCGGCCCAGCTGGTAGCGGACAGAACTCGCCGCTCCATCAGGTTAGCGGGGCTCTGTTGGCGTAGCCCGGCCCCTATCCACTTTCGTGGCGGGGACTCTTTGTCTAGCCTTTCGATCGCCTCCTGCGACATAGCGATCAGCTCCTGTAGCAGAGGCTTGTCGAGGTAGCGGTGCAGCCCATCCGTGCACTCCGACGGCCGAAACCTTAGCGCCTTCCGAAGACCGCGGAGGGTCTCCGGAAGGTAGTCTCCACTAGCGGGCTGTTCTGCCGTAGCTGGGCCACCTGGTGGCCCTGCGCCCTTAGGCGTTGTAGCTGTGGCATCTTTGCCTTTGCCACCCATAGCGGCGCCCAAGGCACGGATCAGGTGAAACGGCTATCGAAAATCTAGCTACCCCAGGGTAGCGAAGCCGAAGGCTACCGTGGGAGGAGGTTTAGCACTGTCACTGGCTCCTGCGCCTAGCTCCTTTGTAGCCCTGTTGCCTCGCGGGTGCAAGGCCCGCACGTTTCGTAGCGCCTTCCTCCGCTCCTTAGCTCCTTCCTGCAAGACGGACCTAGCGCAAGCACTGGCTCCTCACCTAGCTCCTGTGTTCCCTGGGTGGCCAGACGAGGGGTCGCCCGGCCCCGGTTTCCTAGCGCCTGCCTTCGCTCCTTGCTCCTCCTGCAAGACACTAGCGGAACACGAAAGCACAACACAGGCACACAGCAAGTGACATGTAGCAAGAACGTGGTTCCCTCCACTCTCTTCTTTCTCCGGCCCCCCCCCCCCCCCCCCCCCCCCCCCCCCCCCCCCCCCCCCCCCCCCCCCCCCCCGAGCACACCCCCTTTAAAAACTAGCGGCGTTTCGCAAGGGAGGGAAGAGAGAGAGAGAGAGGGAGACAGAGGGGAAAGGAAAAGAGGGTGCCGACCTAGCAGCCTTTCTAGCCTCAGGCGAGTGCGAGTCGGCGGCTTAGCACGCCCTGCGCTCAAGGATGACTGCTAGCGGACCCCGGTGCGTGATCCTCTGGGGCCTCGTCATCTTCCGAGTTAGCGAGCGATCCTTCGCTAGCGTCTCCTTCGGAGATAGCCCCTTGGTTCGGCCAGCATAGCTTGCACACATGTGTGTACTCGTGCGGCTCCGGAACCGAATCAAAACCCTAGCGTTGCGGAAAGCACGCCGCTTCCCCATCCAACAACCTGTAGCGCCCGCTTTGTGCAGGCGGAAAATGGCACCTGGGACCTCTACGATTACATAGCTGCCCTGGCTGCGGTCGGGAACCCTGGCCTGCTTCTTAGCGGGCCGTTCCACGACCTCTGCAGAGGCCTCGGAGCTACTCCCGGCCACTAGCGGTTCCGCGGGCTCGTTCGGTCCCTCGGGAACCTCTAGCTCTTCCGCCTCGGTCGGGGCTCCTAGCAGACCCTCCACCCAGATCTTCCGCAGCCTCGCCGCCATGTCGATAGCCTGGCTGTGGGTTAGCTTGGCCCTCTCTTCTAGCCAGGGCTCGAGGTCCGCGGCGATTTCACGCTCGTCGAGCGCCTCGTAGCGGTCGTCCCCCCTAGCTGTCTTAGCGAAGAGGGCTTGGAGACGGGACACCCTACCCGCATAGGATCTAGCGTACACGTCGGACCCCTCGGGTTTCCAACGCCCTAGCAGATCCTTGTCTTGCGGGGGGATCTCCTTTAGCGCCAAACCTGTTGGTAGCACCGAGCGCTCACTGTGCTCCGTCCAATAGCCCTGGACCTCCCGTGGGTAGCCCATGATAGCCAGCAGCCCCGCGGTTGCCACCATAGCGTCCGCATAGGTAGCCATCTTCTTCTCCAGTTGCCCAGCCCGGCCCAGCCGCGGCATGAGGTAATCCCGGGCGTAGTTAGCGTGGGCCTTGAGGAGGTCGAAGCCGGTCACCAGCCAGCTCTTAGCGACCAGAAAGGCGTGCTCGGACACCACGACCGGTAGCTCCTTGACCCTTCTCGTAGCGCCGGAAGTCTTGGTCTTCCGGAGGATGGTGGTGAGTCGCCCCTCCACCATCACTAGCTCGGCCGGCAGGATAGCCTGAAGGTCCGACCATCTTAGCGTGGCCCAGACCTTGACCAACTTAGCCCAGGCCCAGATCCGCCAGCCTGCGGCCAGGGCGGGGTTGATGACCACGAGCTCTAGCTGCACCAGCATGTAGACGGGATAGCGGGGCGCTCTCTTGATCAGGGGGGCCCCCTCCGCTAGCTGCTCCACAATGCTGTCCTTAGCGGCCCAGACCAGGCGACCAAAGGTGGTCCTTAGCTCCACCGGGAAATCGGCCACCTTCTCCATCCAGGAGATAGCCTTGAGAATAGCTTCTGGGACCGAACGGCCGCAGGGTTCATCACTCCTAGCGAGGAGGTAATCCACCAGGTCCGCGGCGGTGCCCGGGGGCGGCCTGAGCTTAGCTGCGTGGAGCCATTGGCGCCACTGCCTGTAGTAGCTCAGGTAGCGCTTCAAAGTCGACGCCCGGGTCTTCCCCGGAAGCAACATAGCTGCCCTCGCGGGGTCTAGACTCCCGTGCAGCTTAGCGAGAACCGGGGCATGTATCTCTAGCTCTTCACGGAGCTTCCTCGCCCAAACCTCTAGCAGTCGCTCCTCTCTAGCCGCACTGATCGTGCTGGGCTGTAGCGTCTTCCGATTCCGCTCCCCGGGGGGAGGTCTTAGCGGCGCAGGTGGCTGATGCACCGCGTCTTCGACCTCTTCCCTTGGAGCAGGTAGCGGTGGCATCCGGGCTCTCCAGGTGATATCGTCCTGGAAGTAGCCGTGCACCCTCTGATAGACAGTAGCCTCCTGCCGCGCTTCTTGCAGCCAACAGTAGACACCATCCCATAGCCACGGCTGGTATGGGATACCTAGCTCTCGAGCTAGCTGCTTGGCGACATCCTCCGCGTCGTCCAGATCCACCACTGCTAGCTCCAAGACCCCAAACCCTTGGCTGGAGAGATGCCGGTAGGCCCTGTCTAGCGTGCGCCTACGTTCCTGCTGGACCGTAGCCTGCGCTTCTAGCTCTGCCTCCATCTCCCAGCCCCCGAAGAGCACTCCGGTCACTCGAAATTTGCCCCCCAATAGCTGGGGGCCTTTCAGCACAATGGCCACGGAGTAGCACTGCTTCACCGGCCATGTGCAGGCACTCTGGCAAACAGACAAGCTTCGTTCTGTTTAGCTTCAGAGGAAAACCCCTTCGACGTTTTCTAGCGAAACACCTTCGATGTTTCCCCGAGGGATACTGGCGCTAGCATACACTGTCGTACCTCGTCCCTCGGCACGAGTGCGAAGCCACATGGCGTTAGCTGGCACGAGGCGAACAGAAGTGTGGGCACTTTGGGCTTTCTGACCATGCCTCCAAGAAGTAGTCGAGAAGGCTTTGGTACATCCCGCCACGAATATCCATCGACTCCTGCTTTCTGCCGGTGGCCCGGTAGAGGGCCATGTTGGCGTCGCCACCGATGAGGTCGACTTGGTAGTGCAAGCAGTCGATGAACATGTTGCCCAACACTTCATGAGCCAACGCCACCTTGTCTGCCGCCGCGTCATTGTGGAGGTGGAAGACACAAACTCTGAGCCGGTCGGATCCAGCTCGCTCCAAGACCTTGGTCAGTGACTCATTTGGAACATCACCACGACTGCCCTGGAGACCGGTCGGTAACGTCATGCCATACACGATTTCCGCGACCATATAGGTTATTGGAAGGGACTCGTGGGCATATCCACTGAGAGTGGAGCCGGCAAGACGGGTGATCGAAGATCCGACACCATTTGTACGACTTCCCACCATCAGGTCCTTGGACTCGTTACGAAGGAATTGCCAACCGCGTGACTTGAGGAAGGCCTCTTCGGAGTCATCGATCTTAGCCGCTTCGCAGAGCATGAACAAATGCGTCTTCGACTGTGCAATCGATTTTATCAAGGCTCCTTTTGATGGTGTAGCATCGTCCCAGTCAATGTGATTAGCAACGGAGCTAGGAGCGGAACGCTTTCTTCCCCTGCTCATGTTGCCGAGATTGAGGATGAGCGCGGCGTACTTGGTCTTGCTGGTGAAGATAGGGACATTGGAGTCCTCCGCCAGACCAAAACGATGAATATAAGGATTCGGCGTCTTCTCAAGAGAGAGGTCCCCGATCTCCTCTTCATCGACTCCGGTGATCAAGAAGTAGTGAAGCATAGCATTCAAAAGTTCTTCTCGAGTTGCCGGATTGCCGCTTGCATCCAGGGACTTCAGCTTATCAAGAAGTGCTTCCATAACATCCAGTGCTGATTCTCGGATGTCAGAGGCCTTGCCCATGAGCTTGTCGTCCAAGGTGCTACGAACGTCCCCAGAACGAAAAACAACGTCCTTTTTGTCGGGACGACGCTCATAGATGGGATCCATCTTGTTGAGTTGGTCGAATAGATCCACCATAGAGAGAGAGTATTTCTGTCCCTTGTGGTTCGGAACATTTACCCTCCAACTCATATGCTGCACCTTGTAGGCGAGAACGGGCTCGTAATCAGGATCACGAAGTCCTGTATGATACAAGCCTGAATAGCCATATCCATGCAGCTGCTTGCAGAGCATCCGCATAGGGCTTTGTCGTTCGATTTCGGTGAGCTGATTAAGGAAATGTTTGAACTCTTCGAGATCAACGAGCTCGATCTTTTCCTTTGCCTTGCCCATTTTGTCGAACGCGTTCTCATTCTGGTCCTCTGCATCCTTCGCGGCCTGGTAGTACTCAGGATCCGGAACAGTCTTGCATTTCCCCCAGATGCCTTGATCGTGAAGTTCACTTTCATCATCCTTCTCGGGAGAAATGTCTGGCATGGATTCCTCACCCTGTGGTGAGCCTTCCTCAGCCATTTCAATGTTCTCGGACTTACCTCCTTCCTGACCCATGTGCACATCAGGTTCGACCTTCACCTCGGATGCCTCTCCCTGTGGAGAGCTTTCCGTGGCTTCGGTCTCCATTGGCTCGACAGTAGCCCCAGGTACCTCTCCCTGTGGAGAGCTTCCTGGAGCATCAGTCTCCATTGGCACATCGGTCGGCTCGGTCTTAACCGGATCAACCTTCTTGCCCTGTGGCAAGTCCGTGGATCCAGACGACGGTTCGGAGGTATCCATCTGAGTAGCCGCGGGAGGCTCTTCGATCTCCTCGATCTGTGGACATGGGAGTCGCTCGATGAACTCCTCAATCATAATGTCGTCATATGGTCGGGTGAGGAGCTCATTCAGCTCAGACTCCTTCTTCGCCTTCAAGTCTTCGTACGCCACTAAATCAGCTTTTGCCTTGCGGGCGAAAGCCGACTTGAAATCGCGCTGGTCAGACTCAGCGAAGACTTTCTCCAGAACCGCCAGGAGGTAGCTGCCGTTGAACGGCTGCTTCAGGGTACTGTCATAGAGACAATAGCCCTCAGGGGTTCGCACCGTGTATTTACGGCGAACCTCCAGATCACCGGCGTGGCGCTGGATGTAGGAGAAGAAGTCCACTCCATAAGCCTCATTGATGACGCGGACGAGCATCTGGAAATCCTCTCGCACATAGCCAACCTCTTCATACACATACCTTTCCCTGAGGAAAGCCTTGTGTGCGGCGAGCTTGCGAGAGTAGTCGGGATCCTCTGTCCTTGGCATCTTTGCACGAGAGTCATTGTCCCGAGGGCGATCGAATCCAATGTTACCCAAGTTGGGCCTGAATTCGTTCGACGCGGCAACGGAGACATCGTCCAGCATCTGGGCAAGACCGCCAGGATGACGCTTAAAGTTCATCCAAGGTGACGTGTAACCGTTGGAGTAAACCTTCGGTTTCTTGTCCAGCTCCACGAGGTAGTTCCCCTGCAACTTCCCCATCTCGAAGGCCTTGAGGAAGAAGTGCAGGGAGTACCCCGAAAGAGGATGCTGCAACCACGATGCCCAATCGTATTCACCACCCAAAGACTCTCTCATAGAAGTAGTCAAAGTGTGCCAGGGGGTGACCTGAACGAGGGCATCGCCATAGGTGCTAAGCATCGGCTGGCCAGAGGAGTCCACCATGTGCAACTTGCCGTGGGCGAAGAGATGCCATGGATTCGTCCTGGCCTTGCGGAGAACCTCGTTGAGCTCCTCCTGCTGCTGGGACTTATGCGCATCAATCTTGCCGTGGACGGTGTCCCCAGACTGATACGCATACTTGGTGTCTCCTTCGGAGGCTGTGGCTTGCCGCTCCCGCTCTGCCTTAAGCTCATTGTCACGAATAAGCTTCTGGAGAGCTGCCGCGTCCAATGTGGGTACCTTCTCCTGAGAGAAGCTTCCCGGTGACGCTTGGCCTGCATCCTGAGATGTCTTTGGCCGCTTCTTGGGAGCTGGCTTCGAAGGCATTGGATCCGAGCTGCTACCCGGTACCCCTCCCTGTGGAGGGCCTCCGGAAGCAGATGCGGAAGCAGACGCTGAGGTTCCCTCTTCCTGAGAAGAGCCTACCCCTGCGCTTTGCTGCTTCCTCTCGTGGCGAATGCCACCCGGATCTTGCTCGTGAGGAGGACGGTAGTGATGTGTGAGATACATCGCCGGAATGTCCTGGTACGAGAGCACCACGCCGTTGTCTGTAAGAAACAGATTGTGGCCGTGACTCAGGTAGCACTCGTAATCGAGCTTGGCGTAGAAGACGTAGGTACCGTACTTAATGACGGTCCCAGGCCCAGGAGAAATCACTCCACCCGCATAAACGAGGTGGATGGCCTTCCTGTGCCGCTGCCACGCCGCCTTCGTCGCCTCCAGCTTTAAGCCGTTTTCCCGGATGCTCTCGTAGTTGGAGTTATCCGAGGCGTGGAAAATCGTTCCAAGCTGGCGGCATCGCTCCAAGGTGAGCCTTTCCCCGAGAGCAACATCAGAGACCCGCTCGGGCATCCGTGAGTGACCCTGGACGGCGGAGACCCCGACATAGAAGTCGAAGTCAAAGAACCGCTCGAACTGCAGAGCCACCGGGGCCACCCAGATGTTGAAGCGACCCTTCGAGTTCGCCATCAAGAAGGCGAAGAACTTCTTGGGCTCCCACTCGAAAGGCCTGATGGGGTGCTTCATCATCGTCTCCAACGGGATCTCCATGTATCGACCCGGCGTGACCCTTGTGTCGTGCCTGGTCAATGATGACAGCTGTTTGGATGACTTCACCGCCCATCCACCGTGATTGTGGCGCATCTGGTGAATGTTGAAGATTTCACGATCGAGCTCGGTGAGCTCGTCGCCGGTCAGACATCCAAGAAAGCACCGGAGGAAGTCGAACTTCCACGTGAGGTGCCGCTGCAACACATGGGTCCCAGGGTGAGTTTCCTCGTACAGCAGGACGTGTGACAGAAAGGCCAACTGTCCTTCCAGAATGTTCACCGCGGCCATCTCCCCCTGAGGGAAGTACGCCGTGGTGTCCTGCTGACGGAAAAACCGTGGAACACCTTCTGGGATGATCCTGAGGGAGGCCACCGGAGCACTCGCAGGATAGGCTCGACGATCCCTTGTAGGATAGCTGGCATTACCGTCGCCATCTCCAACTGTTCGGAGTACACGACGGTTTGCCCAGGACGCGCTCTGTTGGTACAAGGACAGGTCGGGGACACCAGTGCGGACGTCAATCTTGAAGTTGCATCCCGTTGTCGGTGTCCAGTAGACCTGGAATGGTGCCTCCTCATGAGAGGAGCGTCCAGTGTCCATCGAGGGTCCTGCCGCAGCCATGCTGGTAACAGAAGAAGAGGAAGTTGTGGGCTACTTTCTCACTTGAGTTTTGAACCAGCTGATTTGAGCAATGCAGGCACAAATTTAAAAAGAGACCAACAACTCTTCATGAAGCACATGCATTGAATTGCTCCGACAGCTCACACATGAAGCAGACATGACTCACAAACGCTCCTGCATGAACATGACATGTTGCACTGCACTCAAAACCGCGTACTCCTTACGGAGCCAGGCGTTCAAGAAGGCCTTGTGCTCAATCATGGAACGAAAAGGAGGATGTGAATCAATTTCCTTCAACCACCCAGTTTGAACAGAACTAAGGAGGTTTCTAGGATTAGCGCTTCGTTTCGTGAGACAGTCAGAAAGACAGTGTTCGGTTCGAACGTGAGAAAGATCAGCAATAGCACCTGAACACGCTTCCTTTCTCAGCATTTGAATCATGTGAATGGTTTCCTGTTGTTCGGGTGAGTGAGTAGTAGAAGCGGTAGACACGAGATTGTTAGCATCGGTGCGAATGTGAATCTCGGCATCCAGACCACTAATGTCCTTCCACAAACCACGAAGCATTTGACAGGTACCAAAACACTTCATCAAGGCGTAAAGCTCAGCGACAGTGGTACTGAGGGTCGTTCTCTTAATCTTGGGTGATTCGAAGAAGACCAATGAGCCTCGGGTGTCTCTTCGATTCTTGACCCTTTCATCTGCGATGAAGATAGTCATCGCCCTCTGTGAGGACTTGTCGCTGTTGTTACGGAAAGCTGCGTCAGGAATTCCAAGAATCCTCGGTGATCCCTTCACTGGCCACACCAGCAACTCAACTTCCTCACTGCGTATCTGTCGACACAACTTGTTCAACTCCTTGCAGTGACCAATAGTCGGAGCAGCGGATGCTGATGCCAGACGAGAGAACTGGTAACATGCCTGAAATTGCGTCCTCGACTGAAGCCAGTTGATGCTACCAAGCAAAGAGCGATAGGAGGTGTGAAGAGATTTATCACACGCATCTGCATCCTTAAGATGCTTTGGTATGACAATCTCCTCAAGCTCTGAAACACACAGCTTTTGATCGATCGAGATATACTTCTTCTT